>OU452265.1:11707702-12307702 GCA_911728495.1 Furcula furcula | reverse complement strand
TTATTCACAAGCTTTTATTAGCTAACGGTCACCGTTGGTTTAATAGATAGCTTGTCTTCTTTATGGCACTTAATGTTTATGCATGTGGTGTTTACCAGTAAGTATTTGTTACACGTAGAATCTATACCATTCATCTTGTAATGTACATTTTCATGAGTATAAACAAATGTTGGTAAACCAAAAAAATAAAATAAAAATAAAATTTTGTTTGGAAAAAGAGTCATCGCGAGCTATTCGCTTATACGCGTCTGGTGTTTAGATTATCGAGCGCGCCGGCTGTTTTCCAGCGCGCGATGGATTCGCTTCTAGCGGGCCTTGACGGCACGCTCTGTCTATTAGACGATGCATGCGATGTGCTTATTACAAGAAAAGACGACACAGAGCACCTGCATAGACTGCACCAAGTCTTACCTGCAAGATGCTGGCCTTACATTGCAAAATGATAAATGTCATTTTTTCCAAGACGAAATATGTTATTTAGGCTACACCATTAATAAAGACGGTTTAAAAAAGTCACAGGATACGGTAGAAGCTATTTTAAAGGCGCCTGTACCTGCCAGTGACAGCCAATTACAATATTTTTTAGGGTTAGTTAACTACTATAGAAGTTTTGTACCTAACGCATCAAATATTCTTAGTCCGCTGTACGACATCTTGAAAAAACAAGCTAAATGGCGTTGGTCTAAGTTAGAAGATGATGCGTTCAATAAAAAAAAAAATATTAGCGTCTGATCAGGTATTAGAACATTTTAATCCCCAAGCTAAGCTTATACTAACTGTAGATGCTTCTCCAAGCGGGTTAGGCGCTATCCTCTCGCAAAATGATGCAGAAGGTCAAGAAAGACCTATATCTTTTGCGTCGCGAACGCTTAACGCGGCTGAAAAAAGATATATCCAAAAGGAAACCACCGCAATTATTTTTGGTGTTCGTCGTTTCCACCAATATTTATATGGTAGGTGGATTCCATTTATCTTAAGGACAGATCATAAACCACTCCTTTCGATATTTGGACCACACCGTGGAATTCCAGGGGTGTCCGCAAATAGATTACAAAGGTACTCAATTAGAAATATTGCGCGGATATAATTACATAATTGAGTATGTGAAAAGTGCAGACAATAGTGCTTATTACCTATCTCGTGCAAGCCTGTCGGATTTAAAGGGTGATGACGGTGGCGCGGCGCGGGGGGATGCCGAGCCTTACGACCGAGCCACGTAGTGTGTTTTGTAGGGGAAGGTGCGCTGCCGATCACAGCGGACGAGCTTCGTGAGGCAACGAACGGTGATAGCTCATTGCGTAAAGTAATGACTTACGTCGGGCCCGTTGGTCTAGTGGTTAGACACCCTGCCCGCTAACCGATGGGTCGTGGGTTCGACCCACCAAGTGTCTGGGTGTTATTTATCTATTTAAGTATGTATTTACAAAAAAAAAATGTATATAGTATTTGTATCAGTTGTCTGGTTTCCATAGTACAGGCTCTGCCTAGTTTGGGATCAGATAACCGTGTGTGGATTGTCCCAAGATATTATTATTACGTCACAAAGGGTTGGCCCAAGAAAACTTTAGATGTTAGTGTGAAGCCTTACCATCAGTGCAAAGACCAACTTTCTATTGTAAACGATTGTATTATGCGAGGCCATACGGTCGTAATACCAGAGTCATTGCGCAATCGGGTTATATCGGAGTTAAATACTTCACACTTGGGTATAGTGAAAACAAAAGCAGAAGCTAGTTCACGCCTCTGGTTCCCGGGTATTGATGACGCCCTGGAACGCATGATACACTCATCCGAAATATGTGTGCAGCTCCGACCGTCGCCGCCGCGCGCGCCTATTGCGCCGTGGAAGTATCCTCCGCGTCCTTTCCACCGCGTACATCTTGACTTCCTTGGCCGCGGTCTCATGTACCTTGTCATTATTGATGCGTACACTAAATGGTTAAAGGTGTATGAAATGCCACCTTCAACTAGTGTTGCTGTTATAGAAAAATTATATAAGTATATGTCAAGGTTCGGTTTACCGCATAATCTGGTGACTGATAATGGCACTTATTTCTGTTCACAAGAATTTATTAAGTTCTGTAATTTAAACGGTATAACCCATGTAACTTCACCGGCATATCGTCCGGCGATTAACGGCCAGGCGGAGTCGTATGTAAAAGTTATGAAACGGGGAATTAAATTATGCCTTTTGAGTGGTTCTAATATTAGGGAAAATAGACTAAAATTATATAAATACATATTCGATTATAGGAAATCTATACATACGACAACAGGCATGTCACCGGCTCAATTAATGTTTGGATCGCGGTTGGATATAATGGATCCTTCACCGTCGGCTACCCCGTCTTGTACTTCATTGGAAAATTATGTTAAATCCAAACAGTGTATACAAGCTAAAGCTAAAGGTGGAAAATGTAGAAAATTCCTACCTGGACAAATTGAATTTAAAGAATATTCTAAGAATAATAAATTTGTATGCGGTAAAGGTGTAATTGTTAAACAAATTGGTAAAAATGTTTATATTGTAAAAGATTACTTTAGTTCAGCACAATTTAAAAAACATCATCATCATCACCAGCCGGAAGACGTCCACTGCTGAACAAAGGCCTCCCCCTTATACCGCCACAATGAACGACAATTTGCTATTTGTATCCACCGGTTGCCTGCGACGCGAACAATGTCGTCGGTCCACCTAGTGGGAGGCCTGCCTACGCTGCGTCTTCCGGTTTGTGGTCGCCACTCGAGAACCTTTCTTACCCAACGGTTATCGGTTCTTCGAGCGATGTGGCCTGCCCACTGCCACTTCAACTTGCATATTCTACGAGCTATGTCGGTGACCTTGGTTCTTCGGCGAATCTCCTCATTCCGGATTCTGTCGCGCAAAGAAACTCCGAGCATAGCTCTCTCCATAGCTCGTTGTGTCACTCTGAGCTTCTCCAAAAGGCCAGCTGTTAAAGACCACGTCTCAGTACCATATGTCATCACTGGCAACACACACTGGTTAAAAAGCTTTGTCTTCAGGCACTGCGGAATTTCTGATGAGAAGATGTCACGTAGTTTCCCGAACGCTGCCCATCCGAGTTGGATTCTTCGGGCGAACTCTTTGGCGAAGTTGGACCGACCTAACTGGATAGTTAAAAAACATAGCGATCAGTTAATTTCATGTAACCCTAAAACTAGACTAGACTAGAGGGGTACTAGAGAAGCCATACTGGCGTTGAAACTGATTATAGACAGACGTATGGATTTAGGTCTTAGTACACATATAGCATTTGTAGACCTGGAGAAGGCATTTGATAGAGTGAACTGGAAAAAAATGATGGGAATTTTAAAAGAAGTAGGTATAGACTACAGAGATAGGAGGATAATTTATGAACTTTACAAACATCAGGAAACCATAAGAGAAATAGGGGAAGAAACACAGAAAGCTAAGATAAAACAAGGAGTAAGACAAGGATGCCCTCTATCACCATTGATATTTAATATAAATATATATATAGAGTGCCATCCGTAAAATTTTAAAAACTAACAAAGGAGGGGTTAAAATTAATGGAGAAAATATAAGATTTATTAGATTTTCAGATGACATAGCAGCATTAGCTGATAGTATAGACAATTTAGAAGAACTTTTACAAATAATGAATACAACTTTTGAGGAATTTGGATTAAAAATTAACATAACAAAAACTAAAATCCTAACAACTGCTAAATTTCCATCATTCAACCGACAAATTGCTTTGAATAACACCTCAGTAGAAGCAGTAAAGAATTTTAAATACTTAGGTAGTCAAATAACTCACGATTCTAGATCAACACCTGACATTATTGCTACAATTTCAATGGCTAAAAGGGCATTCAATTGCAAGAAACATTTGTTCAAAGCCAGGATAGCAACTGCTATAAGAAAACGATAATCATTAAAACATATATTTGGAGCATCGCTTTGTATGGCAGTGAGGCATGGACCCTTACACAAAAGGATAGAGAAAGGTTGGAAGCATTCGAGATGTAGTGTTGGAGACGAATGGAGGGAATAAGTTGGACAGAAAGGAAGACAAATGAGGAAGTTTTAGAATTAGTCAATGAAGAAAGAGAAATTTTAAGATCTATTGAATTGAATAGGAGAGAAAAGATGATTGGCCACTTGATACGACACGACACCTTCTTTAAAACGATAGTGGAAGGTAAAATAGAAGGGAAAAGGGGAAGAGGAAGACCCAGACGAAGGTTTATGAAGCAGGTAGCAGAAAAACTGGGTGAAATGTCGTATCAGGAGGTCAAAATGAAGGCATATAATAGATCAGATTGGAAATTGCTTCACCGACGAGAGCCCAGCTCTTAAGTTGGAGCGAGAGAAAAACATAGAAGAACGACCTAGGGACTATGATGGCTCTGATTTTTTATCTTCGCCCACGGTCACAGCCGCTCAACAGTCAATAGCTCCGCCATCACCTAACAGAGATATTTATGACGAGAATTCGGACTTCAACGACGTTGGGGAGAGAAGTGCCGGCGAAGTGGACCCTACGAATGCAGTGTCCACTCCTAGCGCTGGTCAGCCAGAACTGCATCACCACCTGTCACCCTGACCGAACTACGTGACAGTGGCGCGAGGAGTGCGTCGTCCAGCTCAGTCAGATGGAGAAGACGAGGATTTTTTTGAAGCTGAAGGCACAGATGAGAGCATCAGTATGAGAGAGGAATCGACAAACCAGCTTAGTCGTCCGACACGTAACCGTCCCAGGGTCGACTACAGTCAATTCTTCTAAGGCTTAACCAGATCTTTATTTATATTATATTCATAGCTAAAGGGGGAGGAGGTGTTGTTGTTGTTGTTGTTGTTTTTGTCATTCACCTGTCACGAAGCATGAATAAAAGTCAGTGTGTTACCGGCCGCCTTGTTGTTTACTCGCTTCCCGTGCACGCAAATCCTCTAATATAGTAAGTTTCTATTGACATGTGTAACAAGTTATGAGGGTAAGTATTGCTATCCAGCTCCAGACTATAATTGGGCGGGCGCGTAATATCCTTAGGTGTTGTCGGACAATTAAACTGCGATAATTTCGTTATAAAATGTGGACTGTATTCTTCTCTAGTAATCAAAATAGGTGACGGTCGACACCGTGTTACAATGTATGTGTGTTTTACGTAGGTGCGTCTGTCTTGCCGTTCGAAAGGTGTGTGTCTGTACCGAGGGCCGCCTAGTGATGCCGGTATCACGGCCGGCGTAGTGTTGTGCCAATAATATACCTACATCAAAAATAATTATATTAAGCTCCAAAAAGGAGACAACGTCAAGTCCCTTTTAGCGTAAAATACGGGGAGGGTTTTAATGAAAACTAGTCAACCATTTTTGCTTGATTATTTATTTAATGAATGTCACAAATTTACGTTGTGTATTTTGAAGGTTGTACGCCGGTTGTCTTAGGGCTCCTTACGGACCTACGGACGGCGTTTGCTGTAAAACAAGATATATATGATGATGGTTATTATTTATTCTATATTACACATAATATATGCTATTTAACGGGTGTAATCCCGAAAACCGATACCAGGGATCCAGGAACATGATTCTGAACATCCTAGTGTTGAAATTTTTCACCGGCTTTTTTATGAATTTCCAAAAAGAATTTCATTTTTCTTTAAATAAAATTACTATAACATCATTATTGGTATAATAATAAAGCCTAATTTTAATTTAAAAACAATAAATTAATTATTTGTGTTTTTCTTTATTTTTCTTTATTTATTTATTCTTTATGCACAAAAACAGTGCATAGGCGATTAATAGGCAATTAACTATTATTATTTTAGAAAATTGGCAATGTAATTTGAAAAATAAACATTATTCCGCATATATTCATTACATGCTCAAAAATTAATAAGTTAGTCATTTGTCAGTTACCATATAAATGGTTACTGTAATGTTGTAACGGACATTATTTGACGTCTTATAATTTTTTTTCGGTACGATGTCCCTTACACCCTGTATATAATAGTACAGAGAATTAGTGCAAGGCGTTAAGCACGCTTACAGCTAACGTTTGAGTGATAGAGAGGACTTACAAAATACTGTTGAGGATAATAAATACGTATACAATAAATCACAAATCATTATCATCATCATCATCAGCCGGAAGAAGTCCACTGCTGAACATAGGCCTTCCCCTTAGAACGCCACAATGACCGACAATTGGCTATTTGCATCCACCGGTTGCCTGCGACGCGCACAATGTCGTCTGTCCACCTAGTGGGAGGCCTACCTACGCTACATCTTCAGGTTCGTGGTCGCCACTCGAGAACCTTTCTTCCCCAATGGTTATCGGTTCGCCGAGCGATTTGGCCTGCCCATTGCCACTTCAACTTGCAGATTTTAAGAGCTATGTCGCGGTGACCTTGGTTCTTCGGCGAATCTCCTCATTCCGGATTCTGTCGCGCAAAGAAACTCCGAGCATAGCTCTCGCTCCATTGCTCGTTGTGTGACTCTGAGCTTATCCAAAAGGCCAACAGTTAAAGAGTGGCTACACAGTTATAAACCACAGCCACTAACTTGATAAAGTGGCTACGATTCCAGGAAAAATATCGATATGTCGATATTTTATGTTTACTAGTCTTGTGTACTACAAGAACGGTGAACGGTTAGGAACCGTTGCGCAATGCTCACCGAATAGATTCGGTAATCTTAATCGTACATCGGACACTTGCTGTTTTAGTTCAGCTTGAACGATGAACAAGCAACCGTACGAAGTACTACGTACGAAAGAGTCCGGTCCTCATCTTGCGGATGTTGTGTGTTGCCAGGGCCAAAGTTCGGTGGGGGTGGTAGCGGGGCATCTGCCGGAGATTCTTAGCACCCCCTACTGGACCGTTACCCCACCTGCTACCAAGACGAGGAATAGAGGAGCCGCCGGGGACTAGGGGCCATTTGCAAGTCGTGTCTGTCATTGTGTGTTTAGTGTGTTAGTTTAGGGATTTGCCATAATCCCCACGCTTGGCAGGCGTCTTGGGGATCGCAGTATATATGAAGAAATGAATCTCAAACAAAAGACGCTGCTGCCCGTCTTCTTGATTTCCCTTAGTCGCCTCTTACGATACACCCAACGGAAAGAGGTGGGGGATGCAATTCTAACCCGGCACCCTACGGGTATTTTATACTACATATACAAAATTCCTGTGACCAGTAAAAAGACCCCGCCCCCATACCATGTGATGATAATGATGATCGTTGTGTGATGATGTGATGATGATCTTCATCACCAAGATATGAACGAAGTTGATGATGTGTGATAATGATTTATCTTTTAATGTGTACTTATGTATACATGAAAAATACACGATATATTTATTTCAATTTGTAAATAAAATTCGTTTATTAATCGGTTGGTAAAAGTAAACAAGAAGACTAAGCTAGTGTAGAGGTTGAAAAAACGACGGATGCATCGTTAACGATTGACAATGACGTCCACAACTAAAAACATTCTGTTTACGATATAAACTAGTCGAAAATTTTCTGTTTTTTTTTTATTTAATTTTTTTTCGGGGCTTTTGCTCTGGTGGAGTACACCAGCCCCATTTAGACTGTTTTATAAAACAGTTTATCGTGGACGATATACGGTCTTGTTTTGTCGAATGAAAATGCGTCAACGATAGACTTGTGTAGTACATGAGAGAACTATTCCTTTTCATTTTTAGTACAACACTCTTTCAGTACTTCGTCTTTCAGTATGTATTCGACTATTCGTAGTCTCTAGCTCTATAATAACTGGTCAGCTATTCCTATTCGTTTTTAGTACATCATTCATTTGGATTCATTTAGTACTTCGTCTTCCGCTCGAGATTTATTCGTAGTCTCTGGTTCTGCACGAACTGGTCCGATCAGTTACTCGTTGACACACTCAGAATGGGACTGAATGAGCGGGAATGATATGTACTAAAAGTACTAAAATAATAAATTATTACATTTAAAAGATTATACTAGTACGTAGCGCTCCGTTCAATGTCCGAGCAAAAACAAGCCTAGAAGATATGCATACCTATATGAATGTTAAAGAACATGAGGATTAGGTTATTATTGAATATTAATTATGTAACGTTTGTGATTTTAATAGTTTTTGAAATATTATTGTTGTATGACGCAGTATGTAAACAAATAAAGCTAACAAAAAAAAACAAGATAATTAAATGGCTGAAATGCGTGGGGTGGTGGCGTCTTCAATTCGAACAATGATGATGATATAGATGATGATGGTGATGATTATGATGATAGTTGTGTGATGAACGTGATGAAAATGTGAATGATGATGTTGAATGGTGATGATGGTGTGAAAGATGTGAATGATGATGAATGGTGATTATGTGTTATAATGGTGATGAGGATGTGAATGATGATGATGATGAATAGTGAAAATGTGTGATGATGGTGATAAACATATGAATAGTGTTGATGATGATGAATGGCGATGATGGTGTTTGATGATGATTATGAACGGTGATGAATATGTGAATGGTGATGTAGATGTGAATAATGATGATGATGATGTGTGATAATGCTGATGAAGATGTGAAAAATGATGATTATGATGAATGGTGATGCAGGTGTGCAGAAGTACACATGAAAAATTACACGAAAATATACTGATTACAATTTGTAATTAAAGTCATTGATCTATCGATTAGTAAACGTAAACGAGAAGCCTACACTAGTTTCGTCGTTGACCAAACGACAACGACAACGATAGACAACGACGTCGACGATCAACGTCTACAGCTAAAAACATTCTGCTTACGATATAAACTGCTCGAAACTTTAGACTGTATTATAAACTAGTTTATCGTGGACGATAAACGGCCTCGATTCGTCAACCGAAAATGCGTCGACGACCAATCCCTAGATGCGTGTTTACCGGACGCCGGAGTTCTAAACACACTGAAAGTTCAAATTAGTTTTTGTGTGTAGTACAAGAACCGTGAACAGTTAGGAACCATTCCGCAATGCTGATTAACCACCAACCGTTAATCGTACATCGGACACTCGCTCTATTAATTCAGCTTGAACAATGTGCAAGAAACCGCTCGATGTACTAAGTATGAAGAAGTATGGGTACACGACTATCAGATGCAAGTGGAAAACAGAACGATGAGAGGGGGAACCCCAGGGCTCTGCGGTGGGATCTGCACCAGGTGTCCCTCAATGCCTTGCCTTTGAGCCCGACGCCGGGGGGCGCATTGTAGCCTGCCGCCGGGGGGCGCATTGTAGCCCCCCGGGAACCAGTCACGGTGCTCACGGGGACGGGGGTCGCAACCCCGTCGCCTTCCTCAATGGATGTTCAAAGAACCCACACCTCGAACGTCCAGCGACGTCCAGCGTCATATTCAGCTTTCATCTTTTGCCTTACTGGACACAGACCCAATGGAAATACATGATGTGATTAATTCGTTGAAATCTAGCAGTGCTCCAGGCTGGGACAATATACCTTCTAGTTTTTTTAAACTTGCCATAAACGACGTTACTCCAATTATATGTCATCTGGTCAATCTATGCTTCAAACTGGGCGTATTTCCTGCAATGCTTAAGCAAGCTCTTATTACTCCGGTATACAAGAATGGTGACAAAAACGATGTTAACAACTATCGTCCTATTTCAGTACTATCTTCTATATCTAAGATAGTAGAAAAAGTAATGAACAAAAGATTAATCAATTATTTGAGTAAATATAACATTTTATCTGATTCGCAATTCGGTTTTAGGCAAAACAAGTCGACAGAGGATGCCGTCATAGCTTTAAGCTCACTAATAGCTTTAAGCTATTTGAGTGGTCGGAAACAGAAAGTAAAAGTTGGACAATATGTCAGTGATGACACACATATATCTTACGGAGTGCCACAAGGCAGTGTGTTGGGCCCGACGCTGTTTTTGATTTATATCAACGGGCTGTGTAATTTACAAATTAAAGGTGCTAATATATTTTGCTATGCCGATGACACAGTCTTGGTTGTTAATGGTTCTTCATGGAATACTGAACGATCATAACGATACTGAACTGGCACTTATGCAGGTGGCTCATTGGTTAAGGATAAACCTTCTTTCGCTCAATAGTGAGAAGACTAACTATATATGTTTTTCGAAAAATATTCGTACCCAGCCTGCTACTAACTTTAGTATTCAATTACATACTTGTCATTATTCACCTGAAATAAATTGCAATTGCTCTACAATTAATAAAGTATCTTCGACTAAATACCTAGGTGTAATGATTATCATGGCACAGTCATATAGATTTAGTTTCTACCAGAATAAGAAAGTTAATTTGGATTTTTAAAACATTAAGATATGTAGCCTCTGAATCACTTTTGAATAGAATATATTTAGCATTAGCTCAGTCTGTGTTAGGTTACTGTGTCTCTGTCTGGGGTGGGGCATACAAAATAAATTTTTTGGAAGTGGAACGAGCTCAAAGGGCGCTCTTAAAAGTGATGTATTTTAAGCCGTACATGTACCCCACAAATGAGCTTTACATGGAAAGTAATTTATTGACCGTCAGAAAATTGTATATTTTATTTGTAGTACTGAAAAGGCATAAATCTGTAGTCTTTGATCCCAGTATTTTAACTAAAAGGAGGAAAGATATCGTTTTCACTATAGACAATGTCAAAACTGTTTTTGCTCAACGACAGTATATTAAACAATCGGCCCTCTTATATAATAAAGTTAATAAAATCTTAAACATCTATCCTATGGATACTCGTACTTGTAAATTAAGGATAACTAATTGGTTAAAATCTATAACATATGAAGATACAGAAACATTATTACAATCATCTTCGTAATTTATATTGTAATAAGTACCTACATAATAAGTAATAAAAATAAAAAATCATGAATTTGAATCATTCGTATGAGACGTTTTTGGATTATATTTATACTTATACATAGTTAAATATCAACACTCTCTCTCTCACACAACTACACACACAGTCACACACGCACACACACACCTACACACAAACACACACACACATAGGCAAACATACATTCAGATACAGAATACAAAAAAAAACTTACCTTTTCTTTATTTTTTGTCTGTTAATGTTAATATTTACAATAACACACAATTTACTGCTAGGTTTATTGAAATGTATAAATACATATGGCTATGGGAGAGCGGAATCGTCTGGCACAGGTGTTACACTTAAAAGGCGATTCCAACCTTGTTTTGAAGTTTGTAATCTTTCTGGTTAATGAATAAAGATTTATTTATTATTTATTTATTATTTATTATTTTGCTCGGACATTGAACGGAGCGCTACGTACTAGTATAATCTTTCAAATGTAAAAATTTATTATTTTAGTACTTTTAGTACATATAATTCCCGCTCATTCAGTCCCGTTCTATGTGTCAACGAGTAACTGATCGGACCAGTTCGTGCAGAACCAGAGACGAATAAATCTCGAGCGGAAGACGAAGTACTAAATTAATCCAAATGAATGATGTACTAAAAACGAATAGGAATAGCTTACCAGTTATTATCTGTAATAACTGGTCAGCTATTCCTATTCGTTCATAGAGCCAGAGACTACGAATACATACCGAAAGACGAAGTACTAAAAGAGTGTTGTACTAAAAAGGAAAAGGAATAGTTCTCTCATGTACTACACAAGTCTATCGTCGACGATAAACTAGTAATATCGTCCTCGATAATCTAGTTTATAAAACAGTCTAAAGTTTCGACTAGTTTATATCGTAAACAGAATGTTTTTAGCTGTAGACGTCGTTGTCAATCGTTGACGATGCATCCGTCGTTTTTTCAACCTCAAAACTAGTTTAGTCTTTTTGTTTACTTTTACCAACCGATTAATAAACGAATTTTATTTACAAATTGAAATAAGTACATCGTGTATTTTTCATGTATACATAAGTACCTACACATGAAAAGATAAATCATCATCACACATCATCAACTTCGTTCATATCTTGGTGATGAAGATCATCATCACACAACGATCATCATTATCATCACATGGTTTGGGGCTGGTCACAGGAATTTTGCATATATAGTTTAAAATACCCGTGGGGTGCCGGGTTAGAATTGCATCCCCCCATCTCTTCCCGTTGGGTGTATCGTAAGAGGCGACTAAGGGAAATCAAGAAGACGGGCAGCAGCGTCTTTTGTTTGAGATTCATCTCTTCATATATACTGCGATCCCCAAGACACCTGCCCCTGCGTGGGGATTATGGCAACTCCCCCCTAAACACACAATGACAGACACGACTTGCAAATGGGCCCCAGTCCCCGGCGGCTCCTCTATTCTTCGCCTTGATAGCAGGCGGGGTAACGGTCAAGCAGGGGGTGCTAAGAATCTCCGGCAGATGCCCCGCTACCACCCCTACCGAACTTTGGCCCTGGCAACACACAACATCCGCAAGATGAGGACCGGACTCTTTCGTACGTAGTACTTCGTACGGTTGCTTGTTCATCGTTCAAGCTGAACTAAAAGAACAAGTGTCCGATGTACGATTATGATTAGGGAATCGAATCTATTCGGTGAGCACTGCGCAACGGTTCCTAACCGTTCACCGTTCTTGTAGTACACAAGACTGCTAAACATAAAGTATCGAAATATCGATATTTTTCCTGGAATCATAGCCAATTTATCAAGTTAGTGCCTGTGGTTTATAACCGTGTAGCCAGCGTGTTAGGGACCAAGTTTCAGTATCATATGTCATCACTGGCAACACACACTGGGTAAAAAACCTTGTCTTCAGGCACTGCGGTATTTTGGACGAGAAGATTTCGCGTAGTTCCCGAACACTGCCCATCCGAGTTGGATTCTTCGGGCGACCTCTTTGTGAAAAAATCACAAATAAATCATTACTAAAATACAGTTTTAGACAAAAGTTTGACTAAAATAGTTTCGTTCAGAAATATTAGTGTCATTTGTTGTATTAATAACCGATGATCAATGGGGTCGAAAACGAACCGGAGGACGCAGCGTAGGCAGGCCTCCAACTATAGTCCAATCAATAATTCAGAAGAGTAAACTGATATTTACTCTGTTACCAGTTTTTGATGAAAAATAAATAGTGAAGTGACAAAATGATTCTATTGATCACTTAGTCAGTACTTGTGAGCAAAAGAAACATTCGTCAACTCAGACTAGAAGTTAGAAGCCAAAATATGATAAATAAGATGACGGCGTGTCGCGGAGTGTGTTAATCCAAGGTAAACTTATACTGACCGACTTGGTGAATGTGTGATATCTTTAAGATAAAATTATAGCCCATGCAGTAGTATATGTTATAGTTATATAAATATAATTTCTATTTAGAATTATAGATATGTTCTCATTAACTTTGAGCAAGTGATTGAATCACTATAGAATGAGAACATCGCTACTACTGTTAATATAGCAATATTGTTTTACAAAGTGAAATTACCAAATATCAGTTTACTCTAGTGAATTAATGATTGGACTTTAGGTGGACTGACGACATTGTGCGCGTCGCAGGTAAACGGTGGATGCAATTAGCCAATTGTCGTTCATTCTGGCGTTCTAAGGGAGGCCTATGTTCCGCAGTGGACGTCTACCGGCTGGTGATGGATTCAAATCTCAATATTATGAACATAAAATATAGGTTTTTTAAATGTGTAATTTTGTTAAAATATATTTTATTTTAATATTTAACTAAAAAACAGACTGGTTCCAACCAGGGTGAGAAGCAGTCTGCTTCTGACCACGTCCAGTGGAAATCAGCTGAAACGTCAAGCCAAAATCGCGTTAATTCCGCGTTATAAATAATTTTTGATGATGGAACGCGAAAGTCTAAAAAAATAAAGAAAATTTACGCAAGATCAGTATTCATTTCCGTAGTCGACTAATTCACCTTGGTCACCAAAGTACCGAGCAAACAAATGATTTAAATTAAATATAATATATGACAAGTATATTTAAAAAAAAAAACAAAATGGTTTTTTTTTCCTGCGCCATTATCAAACCTTAACGATCTGATCCTGTCTTCTTATTACTCGTCAAGATTTCACCATACATTTAAAATTCGGTGGGTTCAACATTTAATGGAGCAGAGTTCCTATTACCACCTCCCTGCTCGCTTCCATCCCCAGACGCTGATCATCATTCTTTTTCCTACCTACTAATCGTAGCAACCTATCTAACGAGTCCAAATTTGGTGGGTCTACGTTTATTGGGACACAGATCCCGTGATCACCGTCCTGCTTCATCGTCAGACTCTGATCACCATTTTTCTAGCAACCGCCCGTCGATACCTACTCAGCGGGCCCATACTTGGTGGGTCTACGTTTATTGGGACACAGATCCCGTGACCACCTTCCTGCTCCATAATCAGACTCTGATCACCATTTTTCTAGCAACCGCCCGTCGATACCTACTCAGCGGGCCCATACTTGGTGGGTCTACGTTTATTGGGGCACAGATCCCGTGACCACCTTCCTGCTCCATAATCAGACTCTGATCACCATTTTTCTAGCAACCGCCCGTCGATACCTACTCAGCGGGCCCATACTTGGTGGGTCTACGTTTATTGGGGCACAGATCCCGTGACCACCTTCCTACTCCATCATCAGACTCTGATCACCATTTTTCTAGCAACCGCCCGTCGAGACCTACTCAGCGGGCCCATACTTGGTGGGTCTACGTTTATTGGGGCACAAATCCTGTGACCACCTTCCTGCTCCATCATCAGACTCTGATCACCATTATTCTAGCAACTACTCGTCGAGACCTATCCAACGAGCCGACACTCAGTGGATCTACGTTTATTGGGGCCGAGATCCTGTTATTACCTTCATGCTGATCATCGTCAGACCCTAGTGAAGGTTAACATTTTCTTTAGTATCATCGGATTTACATATGTTATAAATTTCAGATCTTTCGGACTAATAGAGGTAATGAAAAAATGTCCATTGTATACTAAATATCCCTACCTCGACTCGGAAAAGAGCTGATGGCCTTTGGAACATTCTAAGACCCATCTCGATTAAACCAGATTTCAAACCAGATGTCAAACCGTTTGAGCGCTACGATGCCACAGACAGACATACAGATAGATGCCCCGACATAGGAGTCAAACTTATAACACCCATCGTTTTTTTGTCAGGGGTTAAAATGTATTTAATAGTCCACCAGAAAAAAATCTCACTGGTTAAAAATTAACATAAATAATTATCATCTTGTCAAGATTTATTATTAAAAGTAAAAACTAAATAGCCGCTGACTATTGCCATATATAATTTAATATTGTTTTTTTTTTATTCTGACCGGACATACCTGAGTTCCTACGGGTGGCCTTTGCCTGGTGATGGGCCCGATTTGAGCGAAGTGTCTACGTCCGAGCTATTGGTGCCCGAAGAAACCATGGTACTATTTACTAAAACAAAGTATGGATTCGAAAATGAAATGCTGCTGTCCACATTTACGGTCAAACTTGTCTGAGACGTTGTCCATAAGTATGACTGCAGAAGGTGGACATTGAGAATTCGATCCTCACTTCAGTACCGAGCTCAGTATATGAAAGACTATTACTTACCGCAAGAACACAATCGAAATCATAGTAGGCTATAAGTTAACAGAAATGCTATTCCCTAAGCATCACAACCTCGTGCTCGACGCTGCGGCAGCGGCGAACTGCGTTTTCGTATTCACTGACTACGCACGATAGTGAATACGGATTTTAATAGCGTTAAGCTTGACGTTGAATTCAAGGCTGCCTCAACGTCAAAGTCGACATCGAGCGCAGCCACGATAGGTTACGTTAAATAAGCATATCAGTACTCTTTACCTTTTA
This sequence comes from Furcula furcula, assembly GCA_911728495.1. Lineage (NCBI taxonomy): Eukaryota > Metazoa > Arthropoda > Insecta > Lepidoptera > Notodontidae > Furcula > Furcula furcula. The sequence goes on along the minus strand of OU452265.1, from coordinate 12,291,878 downwards.
GTCCAAACAAAGTCGTTTTTAATTGGCATTGTATTCTCGCGATAAGTAATAACTCACTGGGGCAGTAACATCAGTAATCTTTGAGCGAGGATTACTGGTGCATCCTTACTGCCGCACCGACAAACATCAATAATAGTTCATTGTGATTAAGTCTTATTTTGTACATGGATTATTTTAACATTAGAAACCAAATAATACTTCATACGCAAATAGTGAATAAATATATCAATAATCTCGTAATTAATACTAAAAGATAATCTTAAGAGACTCGGAGAGTCGAAATAAATAGATTACGAAAAATGAATTAATTGCGATTAAAGTTAATAGATGTCTGTAATGTGCGGCAGTTAGTTACTTGAGTTTTTTTGTTGATCTTAGTGACGAAACAAGCAAGATGTTGTTGATAAGTGACACGCCTGCCAATAGACAGCTGCAGGCTTAGCATGATGAGCAAATCTTGACAGACAAGTGTGAGTATGACGTCACTATGATGTAGCATTTCACATTTTTGTATGGAGAATTGACGTTTCGGTGTTGAAAACTACGTCATACTCCACACCTATCTGTCAAGATTGCAAGTCGTGCTAGGCCTGCTGCACGCTCGTCAACTAAGAGATGTCAAGTTACGCCTCTTGAGTTCGGGAATTTCACCATCTACATATACCGCCCGCAATCTACACACTGATGATTGCATATTCCATTAAGTTAATTGAGAGCAAACATGATAACTCACCAGAGGTGCTGTCAGCATCGGTACCAGATGTAGTTGTATCATCTAAAAAAAAAATGCGAAACTCAGCTTCCAAATAATCGGCATGCGACATTTACCCATTGTATAGTGAATTTGGAGTTTCAGAGTAAGTACAGTGGAATAGACGAGGGTGGTGATCAAACGCATCGCTGGAACACAACGCCGCCAGAAGCTGGTGTTATGTATATCCCATTTTTTATATTCAAGATTAAAATCATAGCAATGAACGTACGAATACAGGAATCAGTCAGTGGCCAATCAAAGACAATTATATTGAACCCTACGAATTGTGTTTGGCTGGCCACAGGTTAGCCATCACTCCTTTACCATACGATGAATAACTGCAAGAAACAGATAGACATCCTGAATAGAAAAATACCTATACCCTGTTTTTTTTTACAATACCAACAAATGCTTGAATATAAACTACTTGATTTTAGAGACTTTGGTAAGATGCCTGATGGCAAGAAGTCACCGCAGCCTATTGACGCTAGTAACACCAGAAGAATCACTAGCGCGCATTGCCGGACCCTTAAGACGTTAGATATTAAGTCTATTGTGTCCGGTGATTTCATTAGCTACAGTGTCCTTCACACTGGAACACAACAATATTTACAATTCTGCTTCATTTCAGTTCCTATGTCCCCTAGGTGGGGCAGAGGGCATCTACAGTGATTTTCCATTTCGATCGGTCCTGAGCTTCGCGTTTCACCTCACTCCACGTTTTCTCGACGCTTTTCACTTCCGCAAGTACTGTGCGCCGCCAGGTTTGTTTGGGTCCTCCACGTTTTCGCTTTCCTTGAGGATTCCAGTCCAGTGCCTGTTTAGGAACATGATTCGGATCCCTACGGAGGGTGTGGCCAATCCAGTTCCATTTGCGGAGTTTAATCTGGAGATCGATTGGCGTTTCGTGGCAGCGCTCTAACAGGTGTTCATTAGAGATTTTCTCGGGCCAGTAAATACCGAGGATATGGCGTAGGCAGCGGTTGATGAAGACCTGGATCTGCCGCGAGATGTTTTTGGTTACTTTCCACGTCTCGCACCCGTAAAGCAGCACAGATTTCACGTTGGACCCGAAGATCTTAAGTTTAACTTTTCGGATCAGTTTCCGAGACTGCCATACGGTCCCAAGCTGCGCGAAAGTAGCTCTCGCTTTGGCAATCCGCGAAGCAATATCTTCTTCTGTTCCTCCCGTCTCTGACACTACACTTCTGAGGTAGGTGAATTTCTGGACGTGATTCACAGTCTCCGTACCAATTTTCAACGGTGTAGTGTTTAGTACTCCAACTCTCATCTCTTGTGTTTTCCTCGAATTAAATTTAAGACCTGCACATGCTGCTTCCCGGTTTAAATCGCCTAGCTTAGCCTGCATATCGGCGCGTGTATGGCTCAACAGGCATAGGTCATCGGCGTAATCTAAATCTTCTAAAACATCTGTTATTCCCCACTTTATCCCGCGGTGTTTGTCAGATATGCGTAGCATGATCCCTTCTAAGACTACTAAAAATAGGAGAGGCGAGAGAATGCACCCTTGTCTTTTACACAATTCTGCTTGGCAGCAGAATATCTGACACTGCTGTCTAGATAAAAAAGGAATTGACTTTTTACATGTCCTGTGAAGCAATGAGACGCTCAGTTCAAATGCCACTAAACATTAACCCCTCTATGAATTGACCTTGACCGATGTTGCTTAACTAAGAACAGTGATTGTAAGGATATAATCTAGAGATGTCCTAATTTATCCTATCCCTGAATGACTCAACCGAATTCTAGATCTCTGAATTCATTTTGAAGAGTTCTCGATATTGCCGAACTTTGTGTTCCGATAAATTTCTAGAATTCTTGAGATGATACTTTGAAAATAAAAAGCAATCGTGGCAGCGTTCATGGACATTGCAACGACTGTGGAAGCGGTTCTATCAACCACTTTATTGCCTAAGTTTGATCTGATCCTGCTATATGAGATACCTTCTATTATCTGTTGCTATTATCATTAGTAAATGTAACAACTACTTACCAGCGGCAACTTGCATACTCTGGGAAAATAAAGAAAAATAATTAAAATTCACTTTCAAATAAAAAATTACGAAAATGATAAGCACGCTGAGTTTCTTGACGGATCTACTCATTAGCGGCCGCGTTACGATCCCGTGGTAGTATGGAAACAATTTTTTTTGTGCATGCCTCACGAATTAACATACTTTGACTTTTACTTTGATGAACTTGCCTTCAAGCGATCTCACATGAATTACATTTCTCTAACGTAAACGGAGGTAATATTAAAGACAAGGAAAAGAGAATATATGGACAATGTCACGAGTAAGCTAATAATGATACAGTAGACGCTGCACATGATCATATTATCAAAATAAAAAAGAAAAAAGTTATTTTTGAAGGGCAGTACTTACCTCTGAAACCAGGAGCGCTGCGATTACGACGAAAACGAAGAATTTGAACATTTTTGCTTTTAGTATTTTGAGGAGTTTAATCTTCAAAACTTAGAGATTCACTGTGATTTCGAGAATCTGCGGACGCTTTTTATACAACTTTTTAGTAACACCTGAATACATCTTTGCTATGACGTTAATACCGAAGTTAATTTTAGTATCGGACGCAAACGACCTTCAAAATGAAAGTTGCGTAGGTATACATGCGTACACGTATGAACATGTGTTTTAAGCCTTTGTTTCATTACCTGTTTGCTTTCTATAACAAATAAGAACCAGACGCGTGTTGACCTTGGCTCCATATCTGGGAGCTCCAAGGTTATATTTAATATAATTTATTAAGAGGACACAGAGCCAGGTAATTTAACCACCTACAGATCATTTAGCCTCCGAGGTGTCCGGGTAAAAATAGCACCCACCCAACACCTCTCGTTGAAAGAAAGAAAGAAAGAAAGAAAAAGCGTTTATTGCTGCAGTATTACAAAATCAAACAATTAAAAACAAACAGAAAAGAACAACAAAAAGACAGAATACAGTGTGATTAAATATCATGAGTTCAATAACTGCAGCAACAGGTTCAAGTTCAGCATATGTCAGAGAATGGAGCCTGACGCTGGTTTTCAACTGAACCTTGGTGATTGACTCACGGATATCAAAACACATACATCATTCAAGGGTAAAAAAAAGTAAAGCCCGTTATATTTATACGTTGGGTATCGTGAGAGGCGGAAGTCAAGATGACGGGCAGCAGCGTCTTTTTAATGGTTTACCTACTACCTATACTGCGATCCCCATGACACCTGACAAACATAGGGATTATTGCAACTGTAAGGGCGAGGCAGCACAGCACTGGAGGCAGACATCTTTCGGCTTATGATACAAATTTCTTCAGTGTGACGTGCATATTGACTTTGTACACCACAAAGCTACATTTTCTCCTAAAAGTTTGGCCAATCTGGTATCAGAGTTGTTCATGCTGACTTTTATTCCTTCGGGGAACCTTCAAAGAAAAAAGATCCTCGGGAGCTGTGTAGCTCGACCAGGGTATGCGGGATGCTTACCCACTAAAACCCTCGCTTCTGTCGCATCGACACATGAGATGGGACCACCGGGCTCTCCGGTGGGATATGCACTCGGAGCCCCTCAGTGCCCTTACCTTACATTTGGGCCCACCACCGCGCATTGTAGCTCACGAAGACGGGGGTCGCAACCCCGCCGCCGTCCTCCTCAGAGTCGCCGCCGTACTCAGTGGACGTCCTAGGGCCCACAACCCGAACGTACAGCGACTCCGAAGGTGTTCAAGTTGACTAAGTTTAACTCTCTCCCTGCCGATAATATTCAAGGTGTAATTTTGTACCCGTGGGGTGTCCGGGTAAGAATAGCACCCACCCATCTCCTCTCGTTGGATGTCCGTACGAGGCGACTAAGCGAGAACAGGAAGACGGGAAGCAGCGTCTTTCTTTTGGATTTATCTTCCACCTATACTGCGATACCCAAGCCGCCTGCCCAGAGTGGGGATTATGGCAATCCTTCCCTTCTAAAGGGGAGGGTTCTTTGTTCAGCTGTGGACGTCTATCTGTTGCTAATGATGATTCAAACATTATCGAAAATTCGCTAGCTCCACTCGGTAATTGGACAGACTAAAATCCAAAAAAATAACATTCTGTAGTTTTATGATGTCATTCGATAGGGTAAATTAATCTCTCAAATAAGATGGGATATCTGCTTATTTAATGTACGATTTTTATTAGTGAGATTTGATCCTTATGATTGGACGGGCCCCGGTTTAGTGTTTACCGTTTAGTTTACCTTAGGTGTGTGTGTCCTTATGGGTGTGTCCAAACCTGGTTGTTGCGATTGTTAATAGTCCTTGGAGTTATCAGTAAAACAAAGTTTTGCACTTCACTTTATGTTCGTTTTATTTACGGTAAATTACAAATGTTCACGAAATTAGGTTACACGAAATGTTCACATATATTTACTCAATAATTAGTACAATAGTATCGGTACACAAATATCACGAGTATCGGTAGTGCGGGTTACGGGACGACTGAGGTGCCGTGGCATGGTGACGCGGGAGCGGGCCCTTTCTCCTTAGTCAGCATGTCACTACAAGTGGTTAGACACCCTGGCTGCTACCCGATGGGTTGTGGGTTCGATTACCACCAAGTGTCTGGGTGTTATTTATCTATTTAAGTACTTATGTATTTACAAAAATGTATATAAGTATTAGTATCAGTTGTCTGGTTTCCATACACACATACAGTACAGGCACAGTACAGGCACACACAGGCACACACACACAGTACAGGCTCTGCCTAATTTGGGATCGTATGACCGTGTGTGGATTATCCCAAGATATTATTTTTATGATTGACCCCATCGATTGACGCCATAAAAGTACAGGATGTTATTTTTTTCGGCTTTCAGTCGGTTCGATTTCGGATCGGTTCAAAGATTGCCGAGTAAGGCAAGCGAGTTTTAGGAAATCTTTAAATGCAGATTTGTTTCTTTTTAAAAATGAATGAATGTTTAATTTGAGTAAAATTTGCTATCTCCAGTATTTAGAGTACTTCCCCTCCGGGTGGGCTTACAAAATTACACAAAGTCAAAATATCTTTATTATGTATAGGCCCCACGGAGGCACTTACACAAAAATCATTTTTACAAACTACCACCGGATCGTAACGCGGCCGCTACTGAGAAGATCCGGCAAGAAACTCAGCGGGCTTGTCTTTTTTGTCATTTTTTTTAAAAACAGTTTTACTAATTATACATAAGTCAGCCTTAAACTTCTAAGCTTGCATGAGTTGAGCAGTTCAAGCCCACGCAGCTTTATCCTCCAGGTAATCCGAGATTTTATAATAAGCCTTTTTTGACAATCGGCTTTTTATCAAAGGTTTAAATTTCTTTATTTTAAGATCTCGGATATCCTGCGGCAGTTTGTTATACAAGCGTATACTTTGGCCCATAAACGATTTGCCTATTCTGTGGAGACGCGTGGCATGTACAACAAGATCGTGTTTGTTCCGGGTATTAATATTATGTGTATCACTATACTTTTTAAAAGAACTGATATTTTTTTTAACATAAAATAAATTTTCAAATATGTATTGTGAGACAACCGTTAGAATATCTATCTCTTTGAATTTCTCTCTAAGTGAATCAATAGGAGCCAGATTGTAAATGGCTCTCACAGCTCTTTTCTGCAGAGTAAAAATAGTATTAAGTTCTGCAGAAGATCCCCACAGTAATATACCATATGACATAACACTGTGAAAATAGCTGAAATAAACAATTCTAGCGGTTTCAACATCAGTTAAACGTCTAATTTTCTTGACTGCATAAGACAGATGAGAGCATCAGTATGAGAGAGGAATCGACAAACCAGCTTAGTCGTCCGACACGTAACCGTCCCAGGGTCGACTACAGTCAATTCTTCTAAGGCTTAACCAGATCTTTATTTATATTATATTCATAGCTAAAGGGGGAGGAGGTGTTGTTGTTGTTGTTGTTGTTTTTGTCATTCACCTGTCACGAAGCATGAATAAAAGTCAGTGTGTTACCGGCCGCCTTGTTGTTTACTCGCTTCCCGTGCACGCAAATCCTCTAATATAGTAAGTTTCTATTGACATGTGTAACAAGTTATGAGGGTAAGTATTGCTATCCAGCTCCAGACTATAATTGGGCGGGCGCGTAATATCCTTAGGTGTTGTCGGACAATTAAACTGCGATAATTTCGTTATAAAATGTGGACTGTATTCTTCTCTAGTAATCAAAATAGGTGACGGTCGACACCGTGTTACAATGTATGTGTGTTTTACGTAGGTGCGTCTGTCTTGCCGTTCGAAAGGTGTGTGTCTGTACCGAGGGCCGCCTAGTGATGCCGGTATCACGGCCGGCGTAGTGTTGTGCCAATAATATACCTACATCAAAAATAATTATATTAAGCTCCAAAAAGGAGACAACGTCAAGTCCCTTTTAGCGTAAAATACGGGGAGGGTTTTAATGAAAACTAGTCAACCATTTTTGCTTGATTATTTATTTAATGAATGTCACAAATTTACGTTGTGTATTTTGAAGGTTGTACGCCGGTTGTCTTAGGGCTCCTTACGGACCTACGGACGGCGTTTGCTGTAAAACAAGATATATATGATGATGGTTATTATTTATTCTATATTACACATAATATATGCTATTTAACGGGTGTAATCCCGAAAACCGATACCAGGGATCCAGGAACATGATTCTGAACATCCTAGTGTTGAAATTTTTCACCGGCTTTTTTATGAATTTCCAAAAAGAATTTCATTTTTCTTTAAATAAAATTACTATAACATCATTATTGGTATAATAATAAAGCCTAATTTTAATTTAAAAACAATAAATTAATTATTTGTGTTTTTCTTTATTTTTCTTTATTTATTTATTCTTTATGCACAAAAACAGTGCATAGGCGATTAATAGGCAATTAACTATTATTATTTTAGAAAATTGGCAATGTAATTTGAAAAATAAACATTATTCCGCATATATTCATTACATGCTCAAAAATTAATAAGTTAGTCATTTGTCAGTTACCATATAAATGGTTACTGTAATGTTGTAACGGACATTATTTGACGTCTTATAATTTTTTTTTCGGTACGATGTCCCTTACACCCTGTATATAATAGTACAGAGAATTAGTGCAAGGCGTTAAGCACGCTTACAGCTAACGTTTGAGTGATAGAGAGGACTTACAAAATACTGTTGAGGATAATAAATACGTATACAATAAATCACAAATCATTATCATCATCATCATCAGCCGGAAGAAGTCCACTGCTGAACATAGGCCTTCCCCTTAGAACGCCACAATGACCGACAATTGGCTATTTGCATCCACCGGTTGCCTGCGACGCGCACAATGTCGTCTGTCCACCTAGTGGGAGGCCTACCTACGCTACATCTTCAGGTTCGTGGTCGCCACTCGAGAACCTTTCTTCCCCAATGGTTATCGGTTCGCCGAGCGATTTGGCCTGCCCATTGCCACTTCAACTTGCAGATTTTAAGAGCTATGTCGCGGTGACCTTGGTTCTTCGGCGAATCTCCTCATTCCGGATTCTGTCGCGCAAAGAAACTCCGAGCATAGCTCTCGCTCCATTGCTCGTTGTGTGACTCTGAGCTTATCCAAAAGGCCAACAGTTAAAGAGTGGCTACACAGTTATAAACCACAGCCACTAACTTGATAAAGTGGCTACGATTCCAGGAAAAATATCGATATGTCGATATTTTATGTTTACTAGTCTTGTGTACTACAAGAACGGTGAACGGTTAGGAACCGTTGCGCAATGCTCACCGAATAGATTCGGTAATCTTAATCGTACATCGGACACTTGCTGTTTTAGTTCAGCTTGAACGATGAACAAGCAACCGTACGAAGTACTACGTACGAAAGAGTCCGGTCCTCATCTTGCGGATGTTGTGTGTTGCCAGGGCCAAAGTTCGGTGGGGGTGGTAGCGGGGCATCTGCCGGAGATTCTTAGCACCCCCTACTGGACCGTTACCCCACCTGCTACCAAGACGAGGAATAGAGGAGCCGCCGGGGACTAGGGGCCATTTGCAAGTCGTGTCTGTCATTGTGTGTTTAGTGTGTTAGTTTAGGGATTTGCCATAATCCCCACGCTTGGCAGGCGTCTTGGGGATCGCAGTATATATGAAGAAATGAATCTCAAACAAAAGACGCTGCTGCCCGTCTTCTTGATTTCCCTTAGTCGCCTCTTACGATACACCCAACGGAAAGAGGTGGGGGATGCAATTCTAACCCGGCACCCTACGGGTATTTTATACTACATATACAAAATTCCTGTGACCAGTAAAAAGACCCCGCCCCCATACCATGTGATGATAATGATGATCGTTGTGTGATGATGTGATGATGATCTTCATCACCAAGATATGAACGAAGTTGATGATGTGTGATAATGATTTATCTTTTAATGTGTACTTATGTATACATGAAAAATACACGATATATTTATTTCAATTTGTAAATAAAATTCGTTTATTAATCGGTTGGTAAAAGTAAACAAGAAGACTAAGCTAGTGTAGAGGTTGAAAAAACGACGGATGCATCGTTAACGATTGACAATGACGTCCACAACTAAAAACATTCTGTTTACGATATAAACTAGTCGAAAATTTTCTGTTTTTTTTTTATTTAATTTTTTTTCGGGGCTTTTGCTCTGGTGGAGTACACCAGCCCCATTTAGACTGTTTTATAAAACAGTTTATCGTGGACGATATACGGTCTTGTTTTGTCGAATGAAAATGCGTCAACGATAGACTTGTGTAGTACATGAGAGAACTATTCCTTTTCATTTTTAGTACAACACTCTTTCAGTACTTCGTCTTTCAGTATGTATTCGACTATTCGTAGTCTCTAGCTCTATAATAACTGGTCAGCTATTCCTATTCGTTTTTAGTACATCATTCATTTGGATTCATTTAGTACTTCGTCTTCCGCTCGAGATTTATTCGTAGTCTCTGGTTCTGCACGAACTGGTCCGATCAGTTACTCGTTGACACACTCAGAATGGGACTGAATGAGCGGGAATGATATGTACTAAAAGTACTAAAATAATAAATTATTACATTTAAAAGATTATACTAGTACGTAGCGCTCCGTTCAATGTCCGAGCAAAAACAAGCCTAGAAGATATGCATACCTATATGAATGTTAAAGAACATGAGGATTAGGTTATTATTGAATATTAATTATGTAACGTTTGTGATTTTAATAGTTTTTGAAATATTATTGTTGTATGACGCAGTATGTAAACAAATAAAGCTAACAAAAAAAAACAAGATAATTAAATGGCTGAAATGCGTGGGGTGGTGGCGTCTTCAATTCGAACAATGATGATGATATAGATGATGATGGTGATGATTATGATGATAGTTGTGTGATGAACGTGATGAAAATGTGAATGATGATGTTGAATGGTGATGATGGTGTGAAAGATGTGAATGATGATGAATGGTGATTATGTGTTATAATGGTGATGAGGATGTGAATGATGATGATGATGAATAGTGAAAATGTGTGATGATGGTGATAAACATATGAATAGTGTTGATGATGATGAATGGCGATGATGGTGTTTGATGATGATTATGAACGGTGATGAATATGTGAATGGTGATGTAGATGTGAATAATGATGATGATGATGTGTGATAATGCTGATGAAGATGTGAAAAATGATGATTATGATGAATGGTGATGCAGGTGTGCAGAAGTACACATGAAAAATTACACGAAAATATACTGATTACAATTTGTAATTAAAGTCATTGATCTATCGATTAGTAAACGTAAACGAGAAGCCTACACTAGTTTCGTCGTTGACCAAACGACAACGACAACGATAGACAACGACGTCGACGATCAACGTCTACAGCTAAAAACATTCTGCTTACGATATAAACTGCTCGAAACTTTAGACTGTATTATAAACTAGTTTATCGTGGACGATAAACGGCCTCGATTCGTCAACCGAAAATGCGTCGACGACCAATCCCTAGATGCGTGTTTACCGGACGCCGGAGTTCTAAACACACTGAAAGTTCAAATTAGTTTTTGTGTGTAGTACAAGAACCGTGAACAGTTAGGAACCATTCCGCAATGCTGATTAACCACCAACCGTTAATCGTACATCGGACACTCGCTCTATTAATTCAGCTTGAACAATGTGCAAGAAACCGCTCGATGTACTAAGTATGAAGAAGTATGGGTACACGACTATCAGATGCAAGTGGAAAACAGAACGATGAGAGGGGGAACCCCAGGGCTCTCCGGTGGGATCTGCACCAGGTGTCCCTCAATGCCTTGCCTTTGAGCCCGACGCCGGGGGGCGCATTGTAGCCTGCCGCCGGGGGGCGCATTGTAGCCCCCCGGGAACCAGTCACGGTGCTCACGGGGACGGGGGTCGCAACCCCGTCGCCTTCCTCAATGGATGTTCAAAGAACCCACACCTCGAACGTCCAGCGACGTCCAGCGTCATATTCAGCTTTCATCTTTTGCCTTACTGGACACAGACCCAATGGAAATACATGATGTGATTAATTCGTTGAAATCTAGCAGTGCTCCAGGCTGGGACAATATACCTTCTAGTTTTTTTAAACTTGCCATAAACGACGTTACTCCAATTATATGTCATCTGGTCAATCTATGCTTCAAACTGGGCGTATTTCCTGCAATGCTTAAGCAAGCTCTTATTACTCCGGTATACAAGAATGGTGACAAAAACGATGTTAACAACTATCGTCCTATTTCAGTACTATCTTCTATATCTAAGATAGTAGAAAAAGTAATGAACAAAAGATTAATCAATTATTTGAGTAAATATAACATTTTATCTGATTCGCAATTCGGTTTTAGGCAAAACAAGTCGACAGAGGATGCCGTCATAGCTTTAAGCTCACTAATAGCTTTAAGCTATTTGAGTGGTCGGAAACAGAAAGTAAAAGTTGGACAATATGTCAGTGATGACACACATATATCTTACGGAGTGCCACAAGGCAGTGTGTTGGGCCCGACGCTGTTTTTGATTTATATCAACGGGCTGTGTAATTTACAAATTAAAGGTGCTAATATATTTTGCTATGCCGATGACACAGTCTTGGTTGTTAATGGTTCTTCATGGAATACTGAACGATCATAACGATACTGAACTGGCACTTATGCAGGTGGCTCATTGGTTAAGGATAAACCTTCTTTCGCTCAATAGTGAGAAGACTAACTATATATGTTTTTCGAAAAATATTCGTACCCAGCCTGCTACTAACTTTAGTATTCAATTACATACTTGTCATTATTCACCTGAAATAAATTGCAATTGCTCTACAATTAATAAAGTATCTTCGACTAAATACCTAGGTGTAATGATTATCATGGCACAGTCATATAGATTTAGTTTCTACCAGAATAAGAAAGTTAATTTGGATTTTTAAAACATTAAGATATGTAGCCTCTGAATCACTTTTGAATAGAATATATTTAGCATTAGCTCAGTCTGTGTTAGGTTACTGTGTCTCTGTCTGGGGTGGGGCATACAAAATAAATTTTTTGGAAGTGGAACGAGCTCAAAGGGCGCTCTTAAAAGTGATGTATTTTAAGCCGTACATGTACCCCACAAATGAGCTTTACATGGAAAGTAATTTATTGACCGTCAGAAAATTGTATATTTTATTTGTAGTACTGAAAAGGCATAAATCTGTAGTCTTTGATCCCAGTATTTTAACTAAAAGGAGGAAAGATATCGTTTTCACTATAGACAATGTCAAAACTGTTTTTGCTCAACGACAGTATATTAAACAATCGGCCCTCTTATATAATAAAGTTAATAAAATCTTAAACATCTATCCTATGGATACTCGTACTTGTAAATTAAGGATAACTAATTGGTTAAAATCTATAACATATGAAGATACAGAAACATTATTACAATCATCTTCGTAATTTATATTGTAATAAGTACCTACATAATAAGTAATAAAAATAAAAAAATCATGAATTTGAATCATTCGTATGAGACGTTTTTGGATTATATTTATACTTATACATAGTTAAATATCAACACTCTCTCTCTCACACAACTACACACACAGTCACACACGCACACACACACCTACACACAAACACACACACACATAGGCAAACATACATTCAGATACAGAATACAAAAAAAAACTTACCTTTTCTTTATTTTTTGTCTGTTAATGTTAATATTTACAATAACACACAATTTACTGCTAGGTTTATTGAAATGTATAAATACATATGGCTATGGGAGAGCGGAATCGTCTGGCACAGGTGTTACACTTAAAAGGCGATTCCAACCTTGTTTTGAAGTTTGTAATCTTTCTGGTTAATGAATAAAGATTTATTTATTATTTATTTATTATTTATTATTTTGCTCGGACATTGAACGGAGCGCTACGTACTAGTATAATCTTTCAAATGTAAAAATTTATTATTTTAGTACTTTTAGTACATATAATTCCCGCTCATTCAGTCCCGTTCTATGTGTCAACGAGTAACTGATCGGACCAGTTCGTGCAGAACCAGAGACGAATAAATCTCGAGCGGAAGACGAAGTACTAAATTAATCCAAATGAATGATGTACTAAAAACGAATAGGAATAGCTTACCAGTTATTATCTGTAATAACTGGTCAGCTATTCCTATTCGTTCATAGAGCCAGAGACTACGAATACATACCGAAAGACGAAGTACTAAAAGAGTGTTGTACTAAAAAGGAAAAGGAATAGTTCTCTCATGTACTACACAAGTCTATCGTCGACGATAAACTAGTAATATCGTCCTCGATAATCTAGTTTATAAAACAGTCTAAAGTTTCGACTAGTTTATATCGTAAACAGAATGTTTTTAGCTGTAGACGTCGTTGTCAATCGTTGACGATGCATCCGTCGTTTTTTCAACCTCAAAACTAGTTTAGTCTTTTTGTTTACTTTTACCAACCGATTAATAAACGAATTTTATTTACAAATTGAAATAAGTACATCGTGTATTTTTCATGTATACATAAGTACCTACACATGAAAAGATAAATCATCATCACACATCATCAACTTCGTTCATATCTTGGTGATGAAGATCATCATCACACAACGATCATCATTATCATCACATGGTTTGGGGCTGGTCACAGGAATTTTGCATATATAGTTTAAAATACCCGTGGGGTGCCGGGTTAGAATTGCATCCCCCCATCTCTTCCCGTTGGGTGTATCGTAAGAGGCGACTAAGGGAAATCAAGAAGACGGGCAGCAGCGTCTTTTGTTTGAGATTCATCTCTTCATATATACTGCGATCCCCAAGACACCTGCCCCTGCGTGGGGATTATGGCAACTCCCCCCTAAACACACAATGACAGACACGACTTGCAAATGGGCCCCAGTCCCCGGCGGCTCCTCTATTCTTCGCCTTGATAGCAGGCGGGGTAACGGTCAAGCAGGGGGTGCTAAGAATCTCCGGCAGATGCCCCGCTACCACCCCTACCGAACTTTGGCCCTGGCAACACACAACATCCGCAAGATGAGGACCGGACTCTTTCGTACGTAGTACTTCGTACGGTTGCTTGTTCATCGTTCAAGCTGAACTAAAAGAACAAGTGTCCGATGTACGATTATGATTAGGGAATCGAATCTATTCGGTGAGCACTGCGCAACGGTTCCTAACCGTTCACCGTTCTTGTAGTACACAAGACTGCTAAACATAAAGTATCGAAATATCGATATTTTTCCTGGAATCATAGCCAATTTATCAAGTTAGTGCCTGTGGTTTATAACCGTGTAGCCAGCGTGTTAGGGACCAAGTTTCAGTATCATATGTCATCACTGGCAACACACACTGGGTAAAAAACCTTGTCTTCAGGCACTGCGGTATTTTGGACGAGAAGATTTCGCGTAGTTCCCGAACACTGCCCATCCGAGTTGGATTCTTCGGGCGACCTCTTTGTGAAAAAATCACAAATAAATCATTACTAAAATACAGTTTTAGACAAAAGTTTGACTAAAATAGTTTCGTTCAGAAATATTAGTGTCATTTGTTGTATTAATAACCGATGATCAATGGGGTCGAAAACGAACCGGAGGACGCAGCGTAGGCAGGCCTCCAACTATAGTCCAATCAATAATTCAGAAGAGTAAACTGATATTTACTCTGTTACCAGTTTTTGATGAAAAATAAATAGTGAAGTGACAAAATGATTCTATTGATCACTTAGTCAGTACTTGTGAGCAAAAGAAACATTCGTCAACTCAGACTAGAAGTTAGAAGCCAAAATATGATAAATAAGATGACGGCGTGTCGCGGAGTGTGTTAATCCAAGGTAAACTTATACTGACCGACTTGGTGAATGTGTGATATCTTTAAGATAAAATTATAGCCCATGCAGTAGTATATGTTATAGTTATATAAATATAATTTCTATTTAGAATTATAGATATGTTCTCATTAACTTTGAGCAAGTGATTGAATCACTATAGAATGAGAACATCGCTACTACTGTTAATATAGCAATATTGTTTTACAAAGTGAAATTACCAAATATCAGTTTACTCTAGTGAATTAATGATTGGACTTTAGGTGGACTGACGACATTGTGCGCGTCGCAGGTAAACGGTGGATGCAATTAGCCAATTGTCGTTCATTCTGGCGTTCTAAGGGAGGCCTATGTTCCGCAGTGGACGTCTACCGGCTGGTGATGGATTCAAATCTCAATATTATGAACATAAAATATAGGTTTTTTAAATGTGTAATTTTGTTAAAATATATTTTATTTTAATATTTAACTAAAAAACAGACTGGTTCCAACCAGGGTGAGAAGCAGTCTGCTTCTGACCACGTCCAGTGGAAATCAGCTGAAACGTCAAGCCAAAATCGCGTTAATTCCGCGTTATAAATAATTTTTGATGATGGAACGCGAAAGTCTAAAAAAATAAAGAAAATTTACGCAAGATCAGTATTCATTTCCGTAGTCGACTAATTCACCTTGGTCACCAAAGTACCGAGCAAACAAATGATTTAAATTAAATATAATATATGACAAGTATATTTAAAAAAAAAAACAAAATGGTTTTTTTTTCCTGCGCCATTATCAAACCTTAACGATCTGATCCTGTCTTCTTATTACTCGTCAAGATTTCACCATACATTTAAAATTCGGTGGGTTCAACATTTAATGGAGCAGAGTTCCTATTACCACCTCCCTGCTCGCTTCCATCCCCAGACGCTGATCATCATTCTTTTTCCTACCTACTAATCGTAGCAACCTATCTAACGAGTCCAAATTTGGTGGGTCTACGTTTATTGGGACACAGATCCCGTGATCACCGTCCTGCTTCATCGTCAGACTCTGATCACCATTTTTCTAGCAACCGCCCGTCGATACCTACTCAGCGGGCCCATACTTGGTGGGTCTACGTTTATTGGGACACAGATCCCGTGACCACCTTCCTGCTCCATAATCAGACTCTGATCACCATTTTTCTAGCAACCGCCCGTCGATACCTACTCAGCGGGCCCATACTTGGTGGGTCTACGTTTATTGGGGCACAGATCCCGTGACCACCTTCCTGCTCCATAATCAGACTCTGATCACCATTTTTCTAGCAACCGCCCGTCGATACCTACTCAGCGGGCCCATACTTGGTGGGTCTACGTTTATTGGGGCACAGATCCCGTGACCACCTTCCTGCTCCATAATCAGACTCTGATCACCATTTTTCTAGCAACCGCCCGTCGATACCTACTCAGCGGGCCCATACTTGGTGGGTCTACGTTTATTGGGGCACAGATCCCGTGACCCCCTTCTACTCCATCATCAGACTCTGATCACCATTTTTCTAGCAACCGCCCGTCGAGACCTACTCAGCGGGCCCATACTTGGTGGGTCTACGTTTATTGGGGCACAAATCCTGTGACCACCTTCCTGCTCCATCATCAGACTCTGATCACCATTATTCTAGCAACTACTCGTCGAGACCTATCCAACGAGCCGACACTCAGTGGATCTACGTTTATTGGGGCCGAGATCCTGTTATTACCTTCATGCTGATCATCGTCAGACCCTAGTGAAGGTTAACATTTTCTTTAGTATCATCGGATTTACATATGTTATAAATTTCAGATCTTTCGGACTAATAGAGGTAATGAAAAAATGTCCATTGTATACTAAATATCCCTACCTCGACTCGGAAAAGAGCTGATGGCCTTTGGAACATTCTAAGACCCATCTCGATTAAACCAGATTTCAAACCAGATGTCAAACCGTTTGAGCGCTACGATGCCACAGACAGACATACAGATAGATGCCCCGACATAGGAGTCAAACTTATAACACCCATCGTTTTTTTGTCAGGGGTTAAAATGTATTTAATAGTCCACCAGAAAAAAATCTCACTGGTTAAAAATTAACATAAATAATTATCATCTTGTCAAGATTTATTATTAAAAGTAAAAACTAAATAGCCGCTGACTATTGCCATATATAATTTAATATTGTTTTTTTTTTATTCTGACCGGACATACCTGAGTTCCTACGGGTGGCCTTTGCCTGGTGATGGGCCCGATTTGAGCGAAGTGTCTACGTCCGAGCTATTGGTGCCCGAAGAAACCATGGTACTATTTACTAAAACAAAGTATGGATTCGAAAATGAAATGCTGCTGTCCACATTTACGGTCAAACTTGTCTGAGACGTTGTCCATAAGTATGACTGCAGAAGGTGGACATTGAGAATTCGATCCTCACTTCAGTACCGAGCTCAGTATATGAAAGACTATTACTTACCGCAAGAACACAATCGAAATCATAGTAGGCTATAAGTTAACAGAAATGCTATTCCCTAAGCATCACAACCTCGTGCTCGACGCTGCGGCAGCGGCGAACTGCGTTTTCGTATTCACTGACTACGCACGATAGTGAATACGGATTTTAATAGCGTTAAGCTTGACGTTGAATTCAAGGCTGCCTCAACGTCAAAGTCGACATCGAGCGCAGCCACGATAGGTTACGTTAAATAAGCATATCAGTACTCTTTACCTTTTAGTCCAAACAAAGTCGTTTTTAATTGGCATTGTATTCTCGCGATAAGTAATAACTCACTGGGGCAGTAACATCAGTAATCTTTGAGCGAGGATTACTGGTGCATCCTTACTGCCGCACCGACAAACATCAATAATAGTTCATTGTGATTAAGTCTTATTTTGTACATGGATTATTTTAACATTAGAAACCAAATAATACTTCATACGCAAATAGTGAATAAATATATCAATAATCTCGTAATTAATACTAAAAGATAATCTTAAGAGACTCGGAGAGTCGAAATAAATAGATTACGAAAAATGAATTAATTGCGATTAAAGTTAATAGATGTCTGTAATGTGCGGCAGTTAGTTACTTGAGTTTTTTTGTTGATCTTAGTGACGAAACAAGCAAGATGTTGTTGATAAGTGACACGCCTGCCAATAGACAGCTGCAGGCTTAGCATGATGAGCAAATCTTGACAGACAAGTGTGAGTATGACGTCACTATGATGTAGCATTTCACATTTTTGTATGGAGAATTGACGTTTCGGTGTTGAAAACTACGTCATACTCCACACCTATCTGTCAAGATTGCAAGTCGTGCTAGGCCTGCTGCACGCTCGTCAACTAAGAGATGTCAAGTTACGCCTCTTGAGTTCGGGAATTTCACCATCTACATATACCGCCCGCAATCTACACACTGATGATTGCATATTCCATTAAGTTAATTGAGAGCAAACATGATGACTCACCAGAGGTGCTGTCAGCATCGGTACCAGATGTAGTTGTATCATCTAAAAAAAAAATGCGAAACTCAGCTTCCAAATAATCGGCATGCGACATTTACCCATTGTATAGTGAATTTGGAGTTTCAGAGTAAGTACAGTGGAATAGACGAGGGTGGTGATCAAACGCATCGCTGGAACACAACGCCGCCAGAAGCTGGTGTTATGTATATCCCATTTTTTATATTCAAGATTAAAATCATAGCAATGAACGTACGAATACAGGAATCAGTCAGTGGCCAATCAAAGACAATTATATTGAACCCTACGAATTGTGTTTGGCTGGCCACAGGTTAGCCATCACTCCTTTACCATACGATGAATAACTGCAAGAAACAGATAGACATCCTGAATAGAAAAATACCTATACCCTGTTTTTTTTTACAATACCAACAAATGCTTGAATATAAACTACTTGATTTTAGAGACTTTGGTAAGATGCCTGATGGCAAGAAGTCACCGCAGCCTATTGACGCTAGTAACACCAGAAGAATCACTAGCGCGCATTGCCGGACCCTTAAGACGTTAGATATTAAGTCTATTGTGTCCGGTGATTTCATTAGCTACAGTGTCCTTCACACTGGAACACAACAATATTTACAATTCTGCTTCATTTCAGTTCCTATGTCCCCTAGGTGGGGCAGAGGGCATCTACAGTGATTTTCCATTTCGATCGGTCCTGAGCTTCGCGTTTCACCTCACTCCACGTTTTCTCGACGCTTTTCACTTCCGCAAGTACTGTGCGCCGCCAGGTTTGTTTGGGTCCTCCACGTTTTCGCTTTCCTTGAGGATTCCAGTCCAGTGCCTGTTTAGGAACATGATTCGGATCCCTACGGAGGGTGTGGCCAATCCAGTTCCATTTGCGGAGTTTAATCTGGAGATCGATTGGCGTTTCGTGGCAGCGCTCTAACAGGTGTTCATTAGAGATTTTCTCGGGCCAGTAAATACCGAGGATATGGCGTAGGCAGCGGTTGATGAAGACCTGGATCTGCCGCGAGATGTTTTTGGTTACTTTCCACGTCTCGCACCCGTAAAGCAGCACAGATTTCACGTTGGACCCGAAGATCTTAAGTTTAACTTTTCGGATCAGTTTCCGAGACTGCCATACGGTCCCAAGCTGCGCGAAAGTAGCTCTCGCTTTGGCAATCCGCGAAGCAATATCTTCTTCTGTTCCTCCCGTCTCTGACACTACACTTCTGAGGTAGGTGAATTTCTGGACGTGATTCACAGTCTCCGTACCAATTTTCAACGGTGTAGTGTTTAGTACTCCAACTCTCATCTCTTGTGTTTTCCTCGAATTAAATTTAAGACCTGCACATGCTGCTTCCCGGTTTAAATCGCCTAGCTTAGCCTGCATATCGGCGCGTGTATGGCTCAACAGGCATAGGTCATCGGCGTAATCTAAATCTTCTAAAACATCTGTTATTCCCCACTTTATCCCGCGGTGTTTGTCAGATATGCGTAGCATGATCCCTTCTAAGACTACTAAAAATAGGAGAGGCGAGAGAATGCACCCTTGTCTTTTACACAATTCTGCTTGGCAGCAGAATATCTGACACTGCTGTCTAGATAAAAAAGGAATTGACTTTTTACATGTCCTGTGAAGCAATGAGACGCTCAGTTCAAATGCCACTAAACATTAACCCCTCTATGAATTGACCTTGACCGATGTTGCTTAACTAAGAACAGTGATTGTAAGGATATAATCTAGAGATGTCCTAATTTATCCTATCCCTGAATGACTCAACCGAATTCTAGATCTCTGAATTCATTTTGAAGAGTTCTCGATATTGCCGAACTTTGTGTTCCGATAAATTTCTAGAATTCTTGAGATGATACTTTGAAAATAAAAAGCAATCGTGGCAGCGTTCATGGACATTGCAACGACTGTGGAAGCGGTTCTATCAACCACTTTATTGCCTAAGTTTGATCTGATCCTGCTATATGAGATACCTTCTATTATCTGTTGCTATTATCATTAGTAAATGTAACAACTACTTACCAGCGGCAACTTGCATACTCTGGGAAAATAAAGAAAAATAATTAAAATTCACTTTCAAATAAAAAATTACGAAAATGATAAGCACGCTGAGTTTCTTGACGGATCTACTCATTAGCGGCCGCGTTACGATCCCGTGGTAGTATGGAAACAATTTTTTTTGTGCATGCCTCACGAATTAACATACTTTGACTTTTACTTTGATGAACTTGCCTTCAAGCGATCTCACATGAATTACATTTCTCTAACGTAAACGGAGGTAATATTAAAGACAAGGAAAAGAGAATATATGGACAATGTCACGAGTAAGCTAATAATGATACAGTAGACGCTGCACATGATCATATTATCAAAATAAAAAAGAAAAAAGTTATTTTTGAAGGGCAGTACTTACCTCTGAAACCAGGAGCGCTGCGATTACGACGAAAACGAAGAATTTGAACATTTTTGCTTTTAGTATTTTGAGGAGTTTAATCTTCAAAACTTAGAGATTCACTGTGATTTCGAGAATCTGCGGACGCTTTTTATACAACTTTTTAGTAACACCTGAATACATCTTTGCTATGACGTTAATACCGAAGTTAATTTTAGTATCGGACGCAAACGACCTTCAAAATGAAAGTTGCGTAGGTATACATGCGTACACGTATGAACATGTGTTTTAAGCCTTTGTTTCATTACCTGTTTGCTTTCTATAACAAATAAGAACCAGACGCGTGTTGACCTTGGCTCCATATCTGGGAGCTCCAAGGTTATATTTAATATAATTTATTAAGAGGACACAGAGCCAGGTAATTTAACCACCTACAGATCATTTAGCCTCCGAGGTGTCCGGGTAAAAATAGCACCCACCCAACACCTCTCGTTGAAAGAAAGAAAGAAAGAAAGAAAAAGCGTTTATTGCTGCAGTATTACAAAATCAAACAATTAAAAACAAACAGAAAAGAACAACAAAAAGACAGAATACAGTGTGATTAAATATCATGAGTTCAATAACTGCAGCAACAGGTTCAAGTTCAGCATATGTCAGAGAATGGAGCCTGACGCTGGTTTTCAACTGAACCTTGGTGATTGACTCACGGATATCAAAACACATACATCATTCAAGGGTAAAAAAAAGTAAAGCCCGTTATATTTATACGTTGGGTATCGTGAGAGGCGGAAGTCAAGATGACGGGCAGCAGCGTCTTTTTAATGGTTTACCTACTACCTATACTGCGATCCCCATGACACCTGACAAACATAGGGATTATTGCAACTGTAAGGGCGAGGCAGCACAGCACTGGAGGCAGACATCTTTCGGCTTATGATACAAATTTCTTCAGTGTGACGTGCATATTGACTTTGTACACCACAAAGCTACATTTTCTCCTAAAAGTTTGGCCAATCTGGTATCAGAGTTGTTCATGCTGACTTTTATTCCTTCGGGGAACCTTCAAAGAAAAAAGATCCTCGGGAGCTGTGTAGCTCGACCAGGGTATGCGGGATGCTTACCCACTAAAACCCTCGCTTCTGTCGCATCGACACATGAGATGGGACCACCGGGCTCTCCGGTGGGATATGCACTCGGAGCCCCTCAGTGCCCTTACCTTACATTTGGGCCCACCACCGCGCATTGTAGCTCACGAAGACGGGGGTCGCAACCCCGCCGCCGTCCTCCTCAGAGTCGCCGCCGTACTCAGTGGACGTCCTAGGGCCCACAACCCGAACGTACAGCGACTCCGAAGGTGTTCAAGTTGACTAAGTTTAACTCTCTCCCTGCCGATAATATTCAAGGTGTAATTTTGTACCCGTGGGGTGTCCGGGTAAGAATAGCACCCACCCATCTCCTCTCGTTGGATGTCCGTACGAGGCGACTAAGCGAGAACAGGAAGACGGGAAGCAGCGTCTTTCTTTTGGATTTATCTTCCACCTATACTGCGATACCCAAGCCGCCTGCCCAGAGTGGGGATTATGGCAATCCTTCCCTTCTAAAGGGGAGGGTTCTTTGTTCAGCTGTGGACGTCTATCTGTGGCTAATGATGATTCAAACATTATCGAAAATTCGCTAGCTCCACTCGGTAATTGGACAGACTAAAATCCAAAAAAATAACATTCTGTAGTTTTATGATGTCATTCGATAGGGTAAATTAATCTCTCAAATAAGATGGGATATCTGCTTATTTAATGTACGATTTTTATTAGTGAGATTTGATCCTTATGATTGGACGGGCCCCGGTTTAGTGTTTACCGTTTAGTTTACCTTAGGTGTGTGTGTCCTTATGGGTGTGTCCAAACCTGGTTGTTGCGATTGTTAATAGTCCTTGGAGTTATCAGTAAAACAAAGTTTTGCACTTCACTTTATGTTCGTTTTATTTACGGTAAATTACAAATGTTCACGAAATTAGGTTACACGAAATGTTCACATATATTTACTCAATAATTAGTACAATAGTATCGGTACACAAATATCACGAGTATCGGTAGTGCGGGTTACGGGACGACTGAGGTGCCGTGGCATGGTGACGCGGGAGCGGGCCCTTTCTCCTTAGTCAGCATGTCACTACAAGTGGTTAGACACCCTGGCTGCTACCCGATGGGTTGTGGGTTCGATTACCACCAAGTGTCTGGGTGTTATTTATCTATTTAAGTACTTATGTATTTACAAAAATGTATATAAGTATTAGTATCAGTTGTCTGGTTTCCATACACACATACAGTACAGGCACAGTACAGGCACACACAGGCACACACACACAGTACAGGCTCTGCCTAATTTGGGATCGTATGACCGTGTGTGGATTATCCCAAGATATTATTTTTATGATTGACCCCATCGATTGACGCCATAAAAGTACAGGATGTTATTTTTTTCGGCTTTCAGTCGGTTCGATTTCGGATCGGTTCAAAGATTGCCGAGTAAGGCAAGCGAGTTTTAGGAAATCTTTAAATGCAGATTTGTTTCTTTTTAAAAATGAATGAATGTTTAATTTGAGTAAAATTTGCTATCTCCAGTATTTAGAGTACTTCCCCTCCGGGTGGGCTTACAAAATTACACAAAGTCAAAATATCTTTATTATGTATAGGCCCCACGGAGGCACTTACACAAAAATCATTTTTACAAACTACCACCGGATCGTAACGCGGCCGCTACTGAGAAGATCCGGCAAGAAACTCAGCGGGCTTGTCTTTTTTGTCATTTTTTTTAAAAACAGTTTTACTAATTATACATAAGTCAGCCTTAAACTTCTAAGCTTGCATGAGTTGAGCAGTTCAAGCCCACGCAGCTTTATCCTCCAGGTAATCCGAGATTTTATAATAAGCCTTTTTTGACAATCGGCTTTTTATCAAAGGTTTAAATTTCTTTATTTTAAGATCTCGGATATCCTGCGGCAGTTTGTTATACAAGCGTATACTTTGGCCCATAAACGATTTGCCTATTCTGTGGAGACGCGTGGCATGTACAACAAGATCGTGTTTGTTCCGGGTATTAATATTATGTGTATCACTATACTTTTTAAAAGAACTGATATTTTTTTTAACATAAAATAAATTTTCAAATATGTATTGTGAGACAACCGTTAGAATATCTATCTCTTTGAATTTCTCTCTAAGTGAATCAATAGGAGCCAGATTGTAAATGGCTCTCACAGCTCTTTTCTGCAGAGTAAAAATAGTATTAAGTTCTGCAGAAGATCCCCACAGTAATATACCATATGACATAACACTGTGAAAATAGCTGAAATAAACAATTCTAGCGGTTTCAACATCAGTTAAACGTCTAATTTTCTTGACTGCATAAGCCGAGGAATTTAGCCTACCCGACAACTTCTTAATTTGTGGGCCCCACTTTAGTTTGGCGTCAATTGTTATACCTAAAAACACAGTACGTAAGACATATGTAAGACCGTACCATATGTACACCATATGTAAGACCGATGTGTAGACGACAAGAACCGGGACCGACTTTTTACGTGCCCTCCAAATTCTACAGGAGTACGACACTACACTACGACGCTACGACACTACGGCGCTACGACACTACGACGCAACGTCACTATGACGCTATGACGCTACGCCACTACGAGCCTACGTAGTTCAAATGCCACTAAACGACCACCGATCTATGGACTGACCTTAAATGACGTAGCTTAACTGACTGATCGTTTCACCGAATAGTTATTACAACTGGCTATAAGTAAATTATTACAATAATTACACTAATTAGGTTTTGATACGTGCTACGCTGTAATACGACGAAGATATTTTTTAAAGAAAATTTTTTTTGTTTTTTTTTTTTTGACGGGCCAGTTGGTCTAGTAGTTAGACCTCCTGGCTGCTGACCAATAAGTCGTGGGTTCGATACCCACCAAGTGTGTGGATGTTTTATCTATATAAGCATGTATTTAACAAAAATTGTATATAAGTATTAGTTGTCTGGTTTCCATAGTACAGGCTCTGCCTAGTTTGGGATCGGTTGTGGATAGTTACAAAAAAAAAATTCTTATTTTCGTAGTGCGGTACTGCAGGCTTATTATGATAAAATTTATACTACTCGTAAGGATTAATTCACACCAAGATGGCAGCAGCGGCCGGCAGCACACTTTCAGTGTGAAAGAATTTTAAGTTTTAACTACAATACGTAAAAGACCAGTATCGCTTGAAAAGCGCGGCGCTGCGAGCGGCCGCCGCGTTTTCAAGTGCGCTGCCGGCCGCTGCCATCTTGGTGTGAATTGAGCCTAAATGTATACTCATACACTACCGTCTACCATCAAGAGAAATGGCACTCAAATAAAAAATAATCGATAGTCTTTTGCTTTATATATCAGTAGGCTCAGGTAGATTGTAGCCTCCGTGGTGCAGCAGGAAACCTTTGCAAACCGGAGGTCGCGGCTTCAAATCCCGCCGGGAGCAACAACTTTGTGTAGTTGTTTCCTGCTGACTAGGACAATACAGACCGATCACCTGATGTCTGTAAAGTAATCTATGCGTCAGATGGGCATGTAAAGTCAGTCGCGCGCCTGATCTCTCCCCGGTCGTGTTAACCATCCTACCTATTGGTTTGTGTAAGTAAAGGAAGAGAGAGTGCACCTGTGTCTACGCAAGCACTTGTGCACTATAATATCTCCCGCGTAGATGGCTGATCTTGTGATAGATGGGCCGTTGACGTCATATCGGCCAGGAGGACATAAAATTGATGTTTCGTTATGCTCACTTTCGCGAAGTGTTTTTAACAATATTTTTTGTACAAGGCACCTATTTACTTTAGCATACTGATGTAATGAAGTCTTGTTATGAAATGTAGTCGAGAATGTTTCGCCAGTTGTTTAAATATAGGTGATATTATGGAACCTGTAGTGCTATGCGATTGACTTTAAACCAGACATCTCACATGACGGAACGCGAGATGACATTGACAATAGTTTTAAATCCTCTTTGAATCATAATATAGCACGCAATCTCTGTACTCTGATGCCCAAGTTTTGACTGTAAGACAATTGTATATACACCGAATAATTCTCTTACATCATAAAAAAGTTTTAAGTTATGTATCTTCAGTCCCTTAGAAGCATAAGAGTTTTTAGAGTTCCAGTACCCAAGGTGAATTCAGTATTTGCGCAGCGTTTTTCACACTTTCTAGCACTTTACATTTATAACAAAATAACACCTAAATGTGACGTATCAAATAATACAGTAAAAGATGCTAAACTTAAATTTAAACAATGTTTATTGCAGCTTGCCTATAGTGAAACTGAAAACTTATTAAAAATAGTGCGTTACGCATGGTCTACAAATGATATTCCTATAAATTTTCATTTTTATTTAAATAAGTACTCGTGATATGTGATAGATAAGGATTGCGAACAAAGAACATTCCTAGCGGAAACTACGAAAGATAATAACAGATAGACACAAAAACACCCATGCGCGTTCACATACGCACTTATAAACACACACACACACTCACGCGCTATAGAGCCCGTTGTCTTTTTCTACCTCGTGTTTGTAATTTAGGATAATATAAGTGTAAAATCGAGCTTCATTCCCCACTCTATCCCGCGGCGTTTGTCAGATATGCGTAGCATGATCCCTTCTAAGACTACTAAAAATAGGAGAGGCGAGAGAATGCACCCTTGTCTTTTACACAATTCTGCTTGGCAGCAGAATATCTGACACTGCTGTCTAGATAAAAAAGGGATTGACTTTTTACATGTCCTGTGAAGCAATGAGACGCTCAGTTCAAATGCCACTAAACATTAACCCCTCTATGAATTGACCTTGACCGATGTTGCTTAACTAAGAACAGTGATTGTAAGGATATAATCTAGAGATGTCCTAATTTATCCTATCCCTGAATGACTCAACCGAATTCTAGATCTCTGAATTCATTTTGAAGAGTTCTCGATATTGCCGAACTTTGTGTTCCGATAAATTTCTAGAATTCTTGAGATGATACTTTGAAAATAAAAAGCAATCGTGGCAGCGTTCATGGACATTGCAACGACTGTGGAAGCGGTTCTATCAACCACTTTATTGCCTAAGTTTGATCTGATCCTGCTATATGAGATACCTTCTATTATCTGTTGCTATTATCATTAGTAAATGTAAAAACTACTTACCAGCGGCAACTTGCATACTCTGGGAAAATAAAGAAAAATAATTAAAATTCACTTTCAAATAAAAAATGACGAAAATGATAAGCACGCTGAGTTTCTTGACGGATCTACTCATTAGCGGCCGCGTTACGATCCCGTGGTAGTATGGAAACAATTTTTTTGTGCATGCCTCACGAATTAAAATACTTTGACTTTTACTTTGATGAACTTGCCTTCAAGCGATCTCACATGAATTACATTTCTCTAACGTAAACGGAGGTAATATTAAAGACAAGGAAAAGAGAATATATGGACAATGTCACGAGTAAGCTAATAATGATACAGTAGACGCTGCACATGATCATATCAAATTAAAAAAGAAAAAAGTTATTTTTGAAGGGCAGTACTTACCTCTGAAACCAGGAGCGCTGCGATTACGACGAAAACGAAGAATTTGAACATTTTTGCTTTTAGTATTTTGAGGAGTTTAATCTTCAAAACTTAGAGATTCGCTGTGATTTCGAGAATCTGTGGACGCTTTTTATACAATTTTTTAGTAACACCTGAATACATCTTTGCTATGACGTTAATACCGAAGTTAATTTTAGTATCGGACGCAAACGACCTTCAAAATGAAAGTTGCGTAGGTATACATGCGTACACGTATGAACATGTGTTTTAAGCCTTTGTTTCATTACCTGTTTGCTTTCTATAACAAATAAGAACCAGACGCGTGTTGACCTTGGCTCCATATCTGGGAGCTCCAAGGTTATATTTAATATAATTTATTAAGATTACACAGAGCCAGGTAATTTAACCACCTACAGATCGCGTACACCTACATTTCGCCTCCGAGGTGTCCGGGTAAAAATAGCACCCACCCAACACCTCTCGTTGAAAGAAAGAAAGAAAGAAAGAAAAAGCGTTTATTGCTGCAGTACTACAAAATCAAACAATTAAAAACAAACAGAAAAGAACAACAAAAAGACAGAATACAGTGTGATTAAATATCATGAGTTCAATAACTGCAGCAACAGGTTCAAGTTCAGCATATGTCAGAGAATGGAGCCTGACGCTGGTTTTCAACTGAACCTTGGTGATTGACTCACGGATATCAAAACACATACATCATTCAAGGGTAAAAAAAAGTAAAGCCCGTTATATTTATACGTTGGGTATCTTGAGAGGCGGAAATCAAGATGACGGGCAGCAGCGTCTTTTTATTGGTTTACCTACTACCTATACTGCGATCCCCATGACACCTGACAAACATAGGGATTATTGCAACTGTAAGGGCGAGGCAGCACAGCACTGGAGGCAGACATCTTTCGGCTTATGATACAAATTTCTTCAGTGTGACGTGCATATTGACTTTGTACACCACAAAGCTACATTTTCTCCTAAAAGTTTGGCCAATCTGGTATCAGAGTTGTTCAAGCTGACTTTTATTCCTTCGGGGAACCTTCAAAGAAAAAAGATCCTCGGGAGCTGTGTAGCTCCACCAGGGTATGCGGGATGCTTACCCACTAAAACCCTCACTTCTGTCGCATCGACACATGAGATGGGACCACCGGGCTCTCAAACTCAAACTCAAAAATCTTTATTTCAAATAGGCTTAACGCTAGCACTTTTGAATCGTCATTTTTTAGAAGCTACCACCGGATCACAACGCGGCCTCAACTGAGAAGATCCGGCAAGAAACTCAGCGGGCTTGTCATTTTTTCACTTTTTTTTTTTAAACATTGTTTTGTTACAAATGAATCGACATTAGCGATATTGTGTCCTGCCATTCGAAACATAAAGCAAGGGAGAAAAGAAGAAAACAATAAATTAAGACAAACTAAAAGGCCAAATGGATAGAAGTCGGACCAGTCCCCCCAAGCAGCACCCGCGCACGAGTTGACTCGAGCAGCAGCCATCACTCTCCGGTGGGATATGCACTCGGAGCCCCTCAGTGCCCTTACCTTACATTTGGGCCCACCACCGCGCATTGTAGCTCACGAAGACGGGGGTCGCAACCCCGCCGCCGTCCTCCTCGGAGTCGCCGCCGTACTCAGTGGACGTCCTAGGGCCCACAACCCGAACGTACAGCGACTCCGAAGGTGTTCAAGTTGACTAAGTTTAACTCTCTCCCTGCCGATAATATTCAAGGTGTAATTTTGTACCCGTGGGGTGTCCGGGTAAGAATAGCACCCACCCATCTCCTCTCGTTGGATGTCCGTACGAGGCGACTAAGCGAGAACAGGAAGACGGGAAGCAGCGTCTTTCTTTTGGATTTATCTTCCACCTATACTGCGATACCCAAGCCGCCTGCCCAGAGTGGGGATTAGGGCAATCCTTCCCTTCTAAAGGGGAGGGTTCTTTGTTCAGCTGTGGACGTCTATCTGTTGCTAATGATGATTCAAACATTATCGAAAATTCGCTAGCTCCACTCGGTAATTGGACAGACTAAAATCCAAAAAAATAACATTCTGTAGTTTTATGATGTCATTCGATAGGGTAAATTAATCTCTCAAATAAGATGGGATATCTGCTTATTTAATGTACGATTTTTATTAGTGAGATTTGATCCTTATGATTGGACGGGCCCCGGTTTAGAGTTTACCGTTTAGTTTACCTTAGGTGTGTGTGTCCTTATGGGTGTGTCCAAACCTGGTTGTTGCGATTGTTAATAGTCCTTGGAGTTATCAGTAAAACAAAGTTTTGCACTTCACTTTATGTTCGTTTTATTTACGGTAAATTACAAATGTTCACGAAATTAGGTTACACGAAATGTTCACATATATTTACTCAATAATTAGTACAATAGTATCGGTACACAAATATCACGAGTATCGGTAGTGCGGGTTACGGGACGACTGAGGTGCCGTGGCATGGTGACGCGGGAGCGGGCCCTTTCTCCTTAGTCAGCATGTCACTACAAGTGGTTAGACACCCTGGCTGCTACCCGATGGGTTGTGGGTTCGATTACCACCAAGTGTCTGGGTGTTATTTATCTATTTAAGTACTTATGTATTTACAAAAATGTATATAAGTATTAGTATCAGTTGTCTGGTTTCCATACACACATACAGTACAGGCACAGTACAGGCACACACAGGCACACACACACAGTACAGGCTCTGCCTAATTTGGGATCGTATGACCGTGTGTGGATTATCCCAAGATATTATTTTTATGATTGACCCCATCGATTGACGCCATAAAAGTACAGGATGTTATTTTTTTCGGCTTTCAGTCGGTTCGATTTCGGATCGGTTCAAAGATTGCCGAGTAAGGCAAGCGAGTTTTAGGAAATCTTTAAATGCAGATTTGTTTCTTTTTAAAAATGAATGAATGTTTAATTTGAGTAAAATTTGCTATCTCCAGTATTTAGAGTACTTCCCCTCCGGGTGGGCTTACAAAATTACACAAAGTCAAAATATCTTTATTATGTATAGGCCCCACGGAGGCACTTACACAAAAATCATTTTTACAAACTACCACCGGATCGTAACGCGGCCGCTACTGAGAAGATCCGGCAAGAAACTCAGCGGGCTTGTCTTTTTTGTCATTTTTTTTAAAAACAGTTTTACTAATTATACATAAGTCAGCCTTAAACTTCTAAGCTTGCATGAGTTGAGCAGTTCAAGCCCACGCAGCTTTATCCTCCAGGTAATCCGAGATTTTATAATAAGCCTTTTTTGACAATCGGGTTTTTATCAAAGGTTTAAAGGAAACAGATACGCTTTCATACAATCTAGGGCCCGGGTAAAAATAAGATCGAATTAGATGAAAATGGTAATATTTATAGGCTAATACATTAATAAACCATTACTAAAAATCCCAGTGAGGTAACCAACCTGAGAGCTGAGTTATAAGAGTTTTAATAAGTGATGGTGGACATTTTTATCAGCGGATGTTTGGATTGTTATTGACTTTTTTATATGCTTGGTTGCTTATAGTTCACTTTAATATACATTTAGCGTATGACATCTGTACAAACAAAGGATTATTATCAATGAAACACAATCAAAACACAAAAATGCCCAAAACAAATCAAGTTATTCATTCCACAGCATAGAGTATCGTGCAGTCGCGAGTTGTCACTGTCAGGCAGAATCAGATGTCAGCATAGACTAAAAATACGGAATCAATCACAGCACTTAATCGATTCCTAAATGCGAGTAGATTTTTTCCTATAGCAGGTATCTGACTTGAACTTCTTGAATATTAGGTTATATAACTATTTAATAGGTTCCTTTTATGGGGATTTAATTTGTTTGATTAAATTAATCCTGGCTAACTCCCTAGATAGCCAAATTTTTGTACTTAACTTATTCACATTTATCGATAATCGATTATGTTTGTATTGTGACTAAAACGTATTTCTCAGTTATCTCATTTCCAAGATTAATAAATGTGTTGATTTCTTGCCAATTGATATTGAAAAAACTTATCTCATCTTTTTCGACCACAGAATTATCTTGGCCCAGAAATATCCGTCTCCTTTCTTTATTGGAAGATCTCGGATATCCTGCGGCAGTTTGTTATACAAGCGTATACTTTGGCCCATAAACGATTTGCCTATTCTGTGGAGACGCGTGGCATGTACAACAGGATCGTGTTTGTTCCGGGTATTAATATTATGTGTATCACTATACTTTTTAAAAGAACTGATATTTTTTTTAACATAAAATAAATTTTCAAATATGTATTGTGAGACAACCGTTAGAATATCTATCTCTTTGAATTTCTCTCTATGTGAATCAATAGGAGCCAGATTGTAAATGGCTCTCACAGCTCTTTTCTGCAGAGTAAAAATAGTATTAAGTTCTGCAGAAGATCCCCACAGTAATATACCATATGACATAACACTGTGAAAATAGCTGAAATAAACAATTCTAGCGGTTTCAACATCAGTTAAACGTCTAATTTTCTTGACTGCATAAGCCGAGGAATTTAGCCTACCCGACAACTTCTTAATTTGTGGGCCCCACTTTAGTTTGGCGTCAATTGTTATACCTAAAAACACAGTACGTAAGACATATGTAAGACCGTACCATATGTACACCATATGTAAGACCGATGTGTAGACGACAAGAACCGGGACCGACTTTTTACGTGCCCTCCAAATTCTACAGGAGTACGACACTACACTACGACGCTACGACACTACGGCGCTACGACACTACGACGCAACGTCACTATGACGCTATGACGCTACGCCACTACGAGCCTACGTAGTTCAAATGCCACTAAACGACCACCGATCTATGGACTGACCTTAAATGACGTAGCTTAACTGACTGATCGTTTCACCGAATAGTTATTACAACTGGCTATATGTAAATTATTACAATAATTACACTAATTAGGTTTTG
Source organism: Furcula furcula (assembly GCA_911728495.1). NCBI lineage: Eukaryota > Metazoa > Arthropoda > Insecta > Lepidoptera > Notodontidae > Furcula > Furcula furcula. The sequence continues at coordinate 12,259,360 of OU452265.1, read as the reverse complement.
ATACGTGCTACGCTGTAATACGACGAAGATATTTTTTAAAGAAGATTTTTTTTGTTTTTTTTTTGACGGGCCAGTTGGTCTAGTAGTTAGACCCCCTGGCTGCTGACCAATAAGTCGTGGGTTCGATACCCACCAAGTGTGTGGATGTTTTATCTATAAAAGCATGTATTTAACAAAAATTGTATATAAGTATTAGTTGTCTGGTTTCCATAGTACAGGCTCTGCCTAGTTTGGGATCGGTTGTGGATAGTTACAAAAAAAAAATTCTTATTTTCGTAGTGCGGTACTGCAGGCTTATTATGATAAAATTTATACTACTCGTAAGGATTAATTCACACCAAGATGGCAGCAGCGGCCGGCAGCACACTTTCAGTGTGAAAGAATTTTAAGTTTTAACTACAATACGTAAAAGACCAGTATCGCTTGAAAAGCGCGGCGCTGCGAGCGGCCGCCGCGTTTTCAAGTGCGCTGCCGGCCGCTGCCATCTTGGTGTGAATTGAGCCTAAATGTATACTCATACACTACCGTCTACCATCAAGAGAAATGGCACTCAAATAAAAAATAATCGATAGTCTTTTGCTTTATATACCAGTAGGCTCAGGTAGATTGTAGCCTCCGTGGCGCAGCAGGAAACCTTTGCAAACCGGAGGTCGCGGCTTCAAATCCCGCCGGGAGCAACAACTTTGTGTAGTTGTTTCCTGCTGACTAGGACAATGCAGACCGATCACCTGATGTCTGTAAAGTAATCTATGCGTCAGATGCGCATGTAAAGTCAGTCGCGCGCCTGATCTCTCCCCGGTCGTGTTAACCATCCTACCTATTGGTTTGTGTAAGTAAAGGAAGAGAGAGTGCACCTGTGTCTACGCAAGCACTTGTGCACTATAATATCTCCCGCGTAGATGGCTGATCTTGTGATAGATGGGCCGTTGACGTCATATCGGCCAGAGGACATAAAATTGATGTTTCGTTATGCTCACTTTCGCGAAGTGTTTTTAACAATATTTTTTGTACAAGGCACCTATTTACTTTAGCATACTGATGTAATGAAGTCTTGTAATGAAATGTAGTCGAGAATGTTTCGCCAGTTGTTTAAATATAGGTGATATTATGGAACCTGTAGTGCTATGCGATTGACTTTAAACCAGACATCTCACATGACGGAACGCGAGATGACATTGACAATAGTTTTAAATCCTCTTTGAATCATAATATAGCACGCAATCTCTGTACTCTGATGCCCAAGTTTTGACTGTAAGACAATTGTATATACAACGAATAATTCTCTTACATCATAAAAAAGTTTTAAGTTATGTATGTTGTTAGTTGTGTAGTTGTGTTTATGGAGGACCTCAATACAATGCTCAGCGACCTCAGTAGCGTTTCCCAACAGGTGGGTCTTAAAATGAACATGGAATAGACGAAGATCATGTCTAATGTCCATGTTGCACCCGTACCGGTAGTTGTTGGTAACGTTACACTCGAAGTTGTTGACCACTACGTATACCTAGGACAAACTATCCAGTTAGGTCGGTCCAACTTCGACAAAGAGGTCGCCCGAAGAATCCAACTCGGATGGGCAGCGTTCGGGAAACTACGTGACATCTTCTCATCAGAAATTCCGCAGTGCCTGAAGACAAAGGTTTTTAACCAGTGTGTGTTGCCAGTGATGACATATGGTACTGAGACGTGGTCTCTAACAGCTGGCCTTTTGGAGAAGCTCAGAGTCACACAACGAGCTATGGAGAGAGCTATGCTCGGAGTTTCTTTGCGCGACAGAATCCGGAATGAGGAGATTCGCCGAAGAACCAAAGTCACCGACATAGCTCGTAGAATATGCAAGTTGAAGTGGCAGTGGGCCGGCCATATCGCTCGAAGAACCGATAACCGTTGGGGAAGAAAGGTTCTCGAGTGGCGACCACGAACCGGAAGACGCAGCGTAGGCAGGCCTCCCACTAGGTGGACCGACGACATTGTTCGCGTCGCAGGAAACCGGTGGATGCAAATAGCAAATTGTCGTTCATTGTGGCGGTCTAAGGGGGAGGCCTTTGTTCAGCAGTGGACGTCTTCCGGCTGGTGATGATGATGATGATGATGATCTTCAGTCCCTTAGAAGCATAAGAGTTTTTAGAGTTCCAGTACCCAAGGTGAATTCAGTATTTGCGCAGCGTTTTTCACACTTTCTAGCACCTTACATTTATAACAAAATAACACCTAAATGTGACGTATCAAATAATACAGTAAAAGATGCTAAACTTAAATTTAAACAATGTTTATTGCAGCTTGCCTATAGTGAAACTGAAAACTTATTAAAAATAGTGCGTTACGCATGGTCTACAAATGATATTCCTATAAATTTTCATTTTTATTTAAATAAGTACTCGTGATATGTGATAGATAAGGATTGCGAACATAGAACATTCCTAGCGGAAACTACGAAAGATAATAACAGATAGACACAAAAACACCCATGCGCGCTCACATACGCACTTATAAACACACACACACACTCACGCGCTATAGAGCCCGTTGTCTTTTTCTACCTCGAGTTTGTAATTTAGGATAATATAAGTGTAAAATCGAGCTTCATCATCAGACCAGCTGGATGATACCACATTATTGTATTGTCACTGGTCCATACCACATGTGCAAAATTTCAAAAGATTGGGTTAAGTAAAAGTGGGTTAATAATGTAACACCTTGTTTTTCTACCACTAATACTTACAGTTATTTATGAAATCTTCACTAATTTAACAATTAAAACATTTGTTTTGGTTGCAGAAAAACATTGTGTTGACATTTGTGACAGTAGCAAAATGTCACTGAACTGTCATCTGACAGCTATATTTCGTTCAAAAATCGATAGTTGCAAACGTAAAAACTTGATAGTTCGTGATTAGTTATCTTTACAAAGGAGGCGGATATTTCTGGGCCAAGATAATTCTGTGGTCGAAAAAGATGAGATAAGGTTTAAAAAAAAGGAATTTTTTTTCAATATCTATTGGCAAGAAATCAACACATCTATTAATCTTGGAAATGAGATAACTGAGAAATACGTTTTAGTCACAATACAAACATAATCGATTATCGATAGTCAATAAATGTGAATTAGTTAAGTCCAAAAATTAGGCTATCTAGTGAGTTAGCCAGGATTAATTTAATCAAACAAATTAAATCTCCATAAAAGGAACCTATTAAATAGTTCTATAACCTAATATTCAAGAAGTTCAACTCAGATACCAGCTATAGGAAAAATTCTACTCGCATTTAGGAATCGATTAAGTGCTGTGATCGATTCCGTATTTTTAGTCTATGCTGACATCTGATTCTGTCTGACAGTGACAACTCGCGACTGCACGATACTCTATGCTGTGGAATGAATAACTTGATTTGTTTTGGGCATTTTTGTGTTTTGATTGTGTTTCATTGATAATAATCCTTTGTTTGTACAGAGATCATACGCTAAATGTATATTAAAGTGAATTATAAGAAACCAAGCACATAAAAAAGTCAATAACACTCCAAACATCCGCTGATAAAAATGTCCTCCATCACTTATTAAAACTCTTATAACTCGGCTCTCAGGTTGGTTACCTCACTAGGATTTTTAGTAATGGTTTATTGATGTATTAGCCTATAACTATTACCATTTTCATCTAATTCGATCTTATTTTTACCCAGGCCCTAGATTGTATGAAAGCGTATCTGTTTCCTTTGCTCACTTAAAATCATTTATCTTAATTATATACATAGTTTATATACTCAAAGACTCCCGTAATCTATTTTTAGGTGCTTAAAGTTTTTACTAAGCTTAAACACTGCTCAATGATTTATTATCTCAGCTAGTGACGTTACTGGACGTAATGTCACTAGTACTAAAAAAACATATTTCCGGTCATCGACCGTAACTATAAAAGGCCGGGCTAGGGCTTCGGTCTCCCTCTTTTGCTCTTCAACTTCCCCAGAATTGGTGAGTCTAGCTGTGTAGATTGTCTGATTTTCGTGGCCATGTGTTTCTCTATCTTTTCATTTGCTTAATGTCTAAATTAACCTTATCTTAACCTCAAATTGTCCCACAGTGTACGAGCTGTAGGATTCAGATCGTGAAACGTGTTTTTTTTAATCGCCACACATCGCCACGTGTCGGATACCGTAATTGTTACTTTCCTCTAGGTTCTTTTGTTCCATTTACCGGTGCTGTGCTTACCTTACAGTTATGTGTATATGTGCTACATTATTTCCACAAAATGCATCAAGGTTCTACCTGTAACACATGTCTGACCATGTGATTCTTTTTGGTTGCCGCCTATAACAGCCGCCTTGTACTCAGCTATGTACATTCTGCCAATGTACATAGTCGCCTAGATGGATCTTGCCAAAATCACCTGTTTTCTTTGCCTAAACTCTGCTAACCTCATTCTTCTGAAAATCAAGTGCACCCTTTTCTCTCACTGCCTGCTACCATACGCTTATGCATGATGCTAAGCACTGTGCACTGTATTTTTCAGGGGTCCTTGTACCAGGATTGGTACATACTACTGTTCCTGAGTGCCCGCTACACCTCGGGTCTTGGTCGGCCCCCGTGCTACATATCCAGCCGTCCAAGCCTGCCACCCTGCTTAGCTGTCTCCCCGCCTGCTGCCGGGAGACCACCGACTCGCTTGGCCTACTACCGCCAGGTGCATCGTGCCACACGATCTGACCGCTTGAGCCCGCGACCTCTGAGATCTTGTCATTTTTTTCAATATAACTCTCTTGTTCCTACAAATCTTAGTTTTTTTTCTTTACCTGTAGCGCTAAACGCTACAGTGGCGCCCTAACTAGCGGTTAAAGTGGTCAGATTGTGTTCTTCTTTTTATATTTATTTTTATTTTTTTGTGTTCTCTAGGTGTATGTGGGTACCCTCTAGGTGGTAGTACTTTGTGCGCAGTACGCCTCGGTGGGATACCACCTATCCTAGTTACAGTAATTCTTTTATTGTAGCTAGGATACCCGAGTCCGCTAGCACCAGGAGCGCTTAACACCTCTGCTCGCTCCACCCATCTGCGGCCAAAATTTTTTTTTTTAAACTATACTTGCTTTACTTCAGCTGAGCACTCTTAATACATTTTTTTATTTTGGCTGCAACAATTTTGGTATTTTTAAAATTTCTCATAATTTTTTTTTTTTTAACAAAATTTTTTAAATTAAGCTCACCTTTTTAAACTTTAAATTAAATTTATTTTGCTTTTGCTTAAATTTCTTTAACTTACAACCACCTTACCTATAATCATATTTTGGCCCCCAATTTCTACGGCACCCACATACACCTATTTTTTTTTGTGCACTTGATTTTTTTCTTTAACTTAGGAAGCTAGACTCACCTTTTTAGTTAATATGGCCTACCCCATTAATTTTTATTCCTTGCCTAAAGCAGAATTATCGTATGAAATCGGGTTGCGTGGTCTAGAACCAGCTGCTACGGTAATTTCTCTTAGAAAGCAAATATCTGACATTGGGAAGGAACTTCTTTCCGCCCCCATCTCTGCTTCTCACTTGGAACCGGAGGATGATCTAAAAGGTGTCCGGGATACGCTTTTTAGATCAAGCGAGAACCTGCTTCTACTAAAGGATAATTTTGATACTAACCTTTACTTGCGTACTGAAAGTTTGTTACACCACGTCTATCATAGACTTGGTAGGATAGATTCAACGTCATTGAGCAATGTTGATGATTTAACTGATACTAAAAATGACTTCAATGCACAATATAAAGACATAAAGGGGTTTAAAAACAAATTTGATAAGGCTGTGTCCCCAAGCACATCTTCTACTATCCAGCCTGTAATCTCAGTAACATGTGAACGCAGTATAAGTTCTGATTTGAGTAAAATTAAATTTAGCGGTAAAACTTGTGTTAGATCTTTTATCCAGCAAGTAGAGGAGTTTGTATCATCTAGAAATATTTCCTACGAGAAAATATTATCTAACTGTTTTGAAATTTTCACGGGTGATGCCTTGCATTGGTATCGCTCAGTGAAGGATGGAATTTCCTCTTGGTCAGACTTAACCACTCTACTTTTAGCTGACTTTAGCATCCACGATTATGACTACCGTTTGATGGAGGAAATTCGAACTCGCACTCAGGGTGTTACTGAGAGTATAACCATCTATCTATCTATAATGCATGGAATGTTTGCTAGGTTATCTAAACCTCTAAATGAAGCCGATAAATTGGAAATCCTATTACATAATATTAGGCCTTGCTATGCTTCTTCTCTTGCGTCAACTGCTGTGGTTGACATCAACACTCTAAAATCGGCGTGCAAATCGTACGAGGTTATTCAGTCCAGAATACAACATTTCCATGAACCTCCGGTGATAACTTCTCATATTATTGCTCCAGAATTTGCCTATAAACCTGTAGAACCTAAGGTGGGGTCTAGCTATAAATATTTTATTTTATTTTATTTGGAACAAAAGACAGCAGTACATAACATATTACTTAAAGGCTAAAATTACAAACTTATAATGATACTGCCCACTACATTGTCCACAAGTTACTTAAAGTTGTAGTATATTTACTTACATAAAGCAAAAAATCGCTAGGGGCTGCTTACATTTTTGGTTTTACAGAATATAAAAGCTAGGTAATTGCTCAAAAAAAAAAAGATACAATTATAAAATTCCAAGAATTTATGAAAATTATAGAATAGTCAAATTATAATTAAGTATATAAAAAAAAATAATATAAATGCATAAACATTTTACTTACTGTTGCTGCTGGTGTTTAGTACACACAATCAAGAATCTGGGTCTTGAATTTAGATATTGAAAGTGCAAATATGTCAACCTCAACAAAGTGCTTATTATAATTGTCTGCTATGCGTCTAAGTGGAGACCGAACACCTGATACGGTTCGCGAAAGATTTAGAGCAAAAAGTCGACGTACCCGTGATTGCCTTTGGTGCGTTGATCTAGGGACTATGTAGCAAAGTGCGTTAACAAGTTCTTTGCAGTCATATCGGTTATGAATAATGCCATATAAAGTCACTGCTTCAAGGTATAATCGTCTTGATGTTAAAGATAGCAAATTATATTTGATAAGTAACTGGGGATAAGACAGTTTAGTACGGTGAAACTTATAATGCATTGACTTAAGAAATTTTTTCTGTACTCTTTCAAGTTTATCTATATATTTATTAAAGTATGGATTCCAGATTGATACTGCATATTCCAGTTGTGGGCGAATTAGGGCTTTATATAGTTGTAAGTGTGAGGAAATCTTTTTGAAGTTGGTACATGCTCTTTTAACAAGACCATACATCATAAATGCTTTATTAGTTATATTATTAATATGTATTTCCAAGTGCAATTTACTGTCGAGTTCTATGCCAAGATCACGGATTGATTGAACCTTAGTTAATAAAATACTAGAAAGAGAGTATTGAAAGTCTATGGTCATTCTTTTTTTAGTGAATACTATAAAGTTACATTTAGGTAAGCTGAGATATAGCTTATTAATTCTACAATACTCATACAAACGTTGGAGGTCTTCTTGTAGAAGAACAGAGTCATTTTGATTTTCAATGATCCGGTATATCTTCAAATCGTCCGCATAAAGAAGGAATTTAGCATTTTGGAAACACTTATTGATGTCGTTTATAAAGAGTACAAATAGAAAAGGTCCTAGGATAGAACCTTGAGGGACTCCAGATGTCACCTGTATAGCATTAGACTCATAACCCCCTATAACTACTTTTTGGGTACGATTAGTAATATAAGACGCAAACCATCTCAACAGATTACCCTTAATGCCATTAAATGATAATTTATTTAAAAGTAAAATATGATCGACCTTGTCGAACGCTTTCTGAAAATCCGTGTATACGGCATCCACCTGACGATGAGCATCAATTTGTTCGAATATGTAGGATGTAAATAGTAAAAGATTAGTGGTGGTTGAACGGTTTTGGACGAACCCGTGCTGTTCTTCCAGTATAGTGTTATGAAACAATGGATAAATTTCATTATGCACCAGTTTCTCAAACAGCTTCGACAAGGCCGACAGAATAGATATGGGTCTATATTTTTCAACATCGTCACGAGGGCCGTTTTTGTGTATGGGCACAATATTGGCATGTTTCCACTGTTGAGGGAAGACTCCCTCCTTTAGACATTTGTTGTAAACAATTAACAAAGGTACACATATTGTTTCACAGGTATTTTTGAGAAATAAGTTAGGTATACCGTCACTTCCCGAGCCTTTCGAGATGTCTAAAGATTTTAGCATTTTTTGTATGTTAAACATTGACAGAGTTACATCGTGCAAGTTCAGGATACTATCACCATCACTGACAGGAGCGGTCCAGGATGCAATATCAGAGGATCTAGGTTCATAAACAGACTGAAAATAATTTGAGAATAAGTTGCAGGTAGATTCAGGGTTGTCGGAAGTCAGACCGTTAAATTTCATTTTAGCTGGAATACCTGGTTTAGCCTTACGATTGGAAACGTAAGACCAGAATTTACTAACATTATTGTGAATACCCTGCTCTACACTATCAATATATCTATTATAACAAGCATCGAGCTCTTTTTTAAATCTAGCGCGGTATAATGCAAATATTTCGTAATCAGATGTGTTGTTATAGGTTTTCCATTTTTTCCAAGCGTTTGATTTACAATTAAATATTTTGATGAGGCTAGGTGAGAAAAATACGGGAAAATTGTTAGATTTATTTTTAATAAATGGTACATGCTTACGTATAATTTCATATAATTTATCATAAAATATATTTACTGACTCTTCAGCGGATTTATCTAATAAAGCTGACCAATTTATATTTCTAATATCATCATTAATACTATCGTAATTAGCTTTGTAGAAATTATACTTTCTTACGTTATTATATTTAATAGAGGGAAGGTTTGTATCCGTAGATGTAATAATACATAATGGTGGGTGGTGATCGTCGATGTTAACTAAGGGAAGACTCGGAATTAGTACATTGCAATTAATATTTGATATTACAAGATCTAAAATGCGGTTATTTTTGTTAAATATCAAATTGTATTGTTTTGCATTGAAAAAAGATAGGAATTCTAAGATAAGGTCACGTGTACAGCTAGAACCACTACTTAATACGGGTTCTGTCCAAGTGTTTTTAACAAGCCATTGTATAGATGGTAGATTATAGTCTCCCATTATAAAAAAATTGTCTAAATGTGGATTATCCAGAAGGGTACCTATATTGCGTAAATACGACTTGTATGTTTCATCTGGAGTATTTGGGGGAAAGTAGGCCGCACAAATAATATGGTGCATACAACGATTTTTACTAGGAATTTCAACTATTATGTTCTCCAATGGTGTTAGCAATGTAAGTGAGGTGATTTCCGTGGGCTGTAGGCACTGTAAAACAGCAACCAGTACTCCTCCCCCATCTTTTTTATTCGTAGATTGACGGTTGCGGTCGTATCTAAATACAGTATATCTTGGGTCTATGAATTCTGAATTATATATATGTGGGGTTAGCCAGGTCTCCGTGAGGACAATAACATCGTAATTATTAGACAGAATATTTGTATACAAAGTATTTAACTTCGTACGTATCCCACGACAATTTTGATAATAAATACATAGTTTACTATCCATTGATGATATTCATTATTTTTATAAGATTTACTACCAGAAATCGAGGTTTGTATATGTATTGAATCTGAAATATTGCAAGAAGAACATATCCAGCACTAATAGAGGTTGATACATCACCCGTAATAATTTCACATAGCACCAACAGCAACGGCAGACTCTGAGCAACAAAGTAGTAATAAACAGCAATTTTGCAAAGTAGACTATCTGTAAAATAGACTAAAAAAACATACAAAGAACGTCTTAATATAAGCATGATATAACAACATGATATAGGTAAGATATTAATGTAAAAACTAAATAAAAAAAAACGTGAAAAATAAACACAGCAAATATAAAATGACAGTAAATCTCATTTTTTAATATACAAATTTTAATAAAAAACCACAAGTCTCTGCTGTTGCGATGGAGCCCTCTATTACAAAACAACCTACTCTTAATCCTTCCCTAGGTAATAGGTTCTGCCCTAGATGCCGATCCAACACTCACGATCTTCGGGAGTGTAAGGAGCCCCGAACAATTTTGTGTTTCAGGTGTGGTAAATTGGGTTTTCAGTCGGTTGATTGTCCAGCGTGCAAGTCCAAATTAAATTCTAGTCCAAAAAAACTTGTAGGCCAGGGTCGGAGAGCCTCATCTAAGCCTGGTCAGTTTTGTAAAACCAACTACACTGACAAAACTGACCGGGAAAATTGGGTGCAATTTTTGAAAAAATTCTTTAATTGTTACTCGGTCTCTTCAATCCTGGAAAATAAAACTAACATCTCTCGTCCCTACGTTAACGTCACTATCGCTAACACAAGAAAAATTGGGTTGCTCGATTCTGGATCTTGTATTTCTATTTTAGGTAACAATTCACACAACAACATTATTAATTTACACAAAGATCTGAAAGTACAACATGGTGAATTGTTAACCCTTTCCACAGCTGGTGGTCAAAAGTTATCTACTTGTCAGTATATTGACATTCCTTTTCACTTTGTCGATAAAACTGAAATAATTCGAACTTACATTGTTCCTCAAATTAAAAATAACTTAATACTAGGCATTGATTTTTGGAAGAAATTTGAATTGTTTCCGAAAAACTTAGATAGTGTGGTCTTTAAATTGCCCGAGGAGAGCGAAGTGTCTAACGTAACATTGAACGAAAAAAATTTACAATCCTACGCTCAGCTTTCAGCAGAACAAAAGGGCACGGCAGATAACATCATTCGCCAATTTGAAGAGATATCGTACGAAAATCGTGGTCTGGGTCGTACCTCTTTGATAACACACACTATCGACACTGGTGATGCCGCTCCAATTCGGCAACGCTACTATCGAATGTCCCCTGTGAAGCAAAAAATTCTTTCAGAACAACTTGACGAAATGCTCAGGGAAGATGTTGTCGAGTCTTGTGAGAGTCCTTGGTCATCTCCTGTCCTACTTGCTCCTAAAAAGAATGGCGAATATCGATTCTGTCTCGATAGCCGTAAATTAAATTCTGTTACTAGAAAAGATGCCTATAGCTTACCTTACATCTCTGAAATCTTAGACAACCTCAGAGATGCTAAATACCTATCCTCTATTGACCTTTCCAAATCATTTTGGCAAATTTTGATTAAAAAAGAGGACAGATGTAAGACTGCCTTCTATATTCCCTCTAGGGGGACCTTTCAATTTAAGTCTATGCCCTTTGGGTTGACTAATGCTCCTGCTACGCAACAGAGACTTGTGGATTTGCTCTTTTACGGGCCTGAATTTGAGCATAGAGTGTTCGTGTTCATTGATGATATCATTGTGGTCTCTAATTCGTTTGAACAGCATATATCCTTACTTAAAAAAGTCTTAGATAAACTAAAATCTGCTAACTTAACAGTTAATCTCGAAAAGTGTCAATTTTTCAGAGAAAAACTTAAATATTTAGGCTATTTGGTAGACTCGAACGGTCTTCATGCTGACCCCGAAAAAGTAAAGGCAATACTTGATTACCCTACACCGAAAAATCGGAAGGAAGTTCGGCGTTTCCTAGGCACAGCATCGTGGTACCGACGCTTTATACCAAACTTTAGCTCTCTTGCTACTCCTCTAAATAAACTTACTTCTCAGGGTAAAAAAGCTCCACCTTTTACTTGGTCTGAAGAGGCTGAATCTTCGTTCCAAGCTCTAAAAAAATGTCTAACTTCTTCGCCTGTCTTGTCTTGTCCCGATTATTCTCAGCCATTCCAAATTCACACTGACGCGAGTGATTACGGCATTGGTGCTGTCCTTACCCAGATTCTCGATGGCGAAGAGAGGGTTATAGCCTACATGAGCAAATCTTTGACAGCCCAAGAACGTAATTACAGCGCTACTGAACGCGAAGCTTTTGCTGTCCTTTTAGCTGCAGAACATTGGCGGTGCTATTTGGATAATGGGACAAAATTCATCGTCTATACGGAAAATTCGTCTTTAAAATGGTTTCTTAATTTAAATAACCCAACTGGACGTCTAGCTAGATGGGGTATACGTCTTTCTGCTTTTAACTTTGAAATAAAACACAGGCGCGGGAAGGAAAATGTCGTTCCTGATTCCTTGTCTCGTGCAGTACCTGTCGCTGCAATTAATGACCAAACTTCATCGTCTCCTAGTACCTCTGATGCTTGGTATCTTAATATCTTTAAAGGGTGTCAAACAGCACCTATGTCTTTCTTAATTTATAAAATTGACAATAACAAACTCTATCGTTATGTCAAAACCTTAAATCCTCTAATCCGCGAATTTGAGTGGAAAGAAGTCGTTCCTGCTGAGGAAAGAACAAAAATTATTACAGAGTGTCATTCTGCACCAACTTCTGCTCATCTTGGTGTCTTTAAAACGCTTAAGCGTATCACTTTAAATTATTTTTGGCCTGGTATGCAAAAAGATGTCTCTAATTTTATTTCTAACTGTGACTCGTGTAACTCCCATAAACATGCTAATCATCCTACACTAGGTCTGATGGGACGGCCAAAAGAATGCTCACGACCGTTCCAGATGATAAGCATGGATCTTGTCGGACCTTTACCTTCTTCCAGGAAACAAAACACTATGATACTTGTAATAACCTGCTGTTTTTCAAAATACTGCCTTCTTTTCCCTCTACGTCGTGCAACTGCTGACGTCATAGCTCGTCTGGTAGAAGAATCTGTGTTCCTAGTACATGGTGTCCCAAGTACTATACTCATGGACAACGGCAAACAGTTTGTCAGTCAAACTCTACGGAATTTGTTCGCTCAATATAAAGTCCCTGATGTGCGCTATACGCCTAAATACACACCTCAAGTTAACACCGTTGAGAGATACAATAAAACTATAATGACAGCTGTTTCCACTTTTATTAATAGCGATGACCATCGAATATGGGATGTTAACCTACCTAAAATACAGTTTGCCTTAAACTCTGCTGTAAGTGAGGTGACTGGCTTCACACCATCATTTCTTGTCTTTGGTAGGGAATTAGTTGCTTGTGGTTCTCATTATCTCGACGTCGATAAGTCTGATGATCTTATATTTTCGCCTCGGGACGCTTATGCGGAAAATTTGGGAAAACTAAGAAAAATCTTTGACAAAGTGCATAGTTCTTTAATAAAAAGTCACTCCAGAAATTGTGGTCACTACAATCTTCGCCGCAAGATGGCAGATTTTAATGTTGGCGATATTGTGTGGAAGCGCACATATTTTCAGAGTGATAAGGACAAACGCTTTTCTAAAAAACTCGCTCCCAAATTTATTAAGTGTCGCATAAAATCAAAGTTGTCTCCGTTGGTCTATGAACTTACTGACATGCAAGACAAAAATCTAGGTTCTTGGCATATCAAAGATTTTAAAATAAATAATTATGCTACTTAATAATTATATAATTTATTCCTTGGTTATCATCTTGCTATACATGTAAATTCTACTTTAAAAAAAAAAATCTAGATTATATTACTATATTCTAAATTCTATATGGTAAATCTTGTCCTTGAACGGTATCCCTTCTCAACTCTCTTAATCTTTAATACTCAGTTTTGGTGACAAGTGTCCCAACTTCATTCCTAAACATTGTCGGCTCATCCTTGATTATCACCTTTGTACTCCATTAAATCCTTGAAACTATCTTAAACGTCTATTACTTTTCTATACACAGCTGCTGTATTTGTCCTCACCTTTGGTTATTAACCGACTAAAGGTTAATAGCCACTCTTTGGTGTCGCCTGCACACCTATGATCTGTGTCACGTCTGAGGGCACAGATTTCTTTGTATAGGCCTCCTACTAAGGGCCTATGCACTTTGAGGGCATTATTGTACTTGCTTGGGTATGGAAGGGGTATATATCTTGATTCTTAAGTACAAACTGTAGTAGAGCCAGTCAGTTTTCTTTAGGTCTAATGGAATTTTCCCTAGGAAAAATTCTCCGCTAACGGGGGGGATACTGTAACACCTTGTTTTTCTACCACTAATACTTACAGTTATTTATGAAATCTTCACTAATTTAACAATTAAAACATTTGTTTTGGTTGCAGAAAAACATTGTGTTGACATTTGTGACAGTAGCAAAATGTCACTGAACTGTCATCTGACAGCTATATTTCGTTCAAAAATCGATAGTTGCAAACGTAAAAACTTGATAGTTCGTGATTAGTTATCTTTACAAATTTGCTCACTTAAAATCATTTATCTTAATTATATACATAGTTTATATACTCAAAGACTCCCGTAATCTATTTTTAGGTGCTTAAAGTTTTTACTAAGCTTAAACACTGCTCAATGATTTATTATCTCAGCTAGTGACGTTACTGGACGTAATGTCACTAGTACTAAAAAAACATATTTCCGGTCATCGACCGTAACTATAAAAGGCCGGGCTAGGGCTTCGGTCTCCCTCTTTTGCTCTTCAACTTCCCCAGAATTGGTGAGTCTAGCTGTGTAGATTGTCTGATTTTCGTGGCCATGTGTTTCTCTAACTTTTCATTTGCTTAATGTCTAAATTAACCTTATCTTAACCTCAAATTGTCCCACAGTGTACGAGCTGTAGGATTCAGATCGTGAAACGTGTTTTTTTTAATCGCCACACATCGCCACGTGTCGGATACCGTAATTGTTACTTTCCTCTAGGTTCTTTTGTTCCATTTACCGGTGCTGTGCTTACCTTACAGTTATGTGTGTATGTGCTACATTATTTCCACAAAATGCATCAAGGTTCTACCTGTAACACATGTCTGACCATGTGATTCTTTTTGGTTGCCGCCTATAACAGCCGCCTTGTACTCAGCTATGTACATTCTGCCAATGTACATAGTCGCCTAGATGGATCTTGCCAAAATCACCTGTTTTCTTTGCCTAAACTCTGCTAACCTCATTCTTCTGAAAATCAAGTGCACCCTTTTCTCTCACTGCCTGCTACCATACGCTTATACATGATGCTAAGCACTGTGCACTGTATTTTTCAGGGGTCCTTGTACCAGGATTGGTACATACTACTGTTCCTGAGTGCCCGCTACACCTCGGGTCTTGGTCGGCCCCCGTGCTACATATCCAGCCATCCAAGCCTGCCACCCTGCTTAGCTGTCTCCCCGCCTGCTGCCGGGAGACCACCGACTCGCTTGGCCTACTACCGCCAGGTGCATCGTGCCACACGATCTGACCTCTTGAGCCCGCGACCTCTGAGATCTTGTCATTTTTTTCAATATAACTCTCTTGTTCCTATAAATCTTAGTTTCTTTTCTTTACCTGTAGCGCTAAACGCTACAATAATAATAATAAAATTAAAGAATTTTTCTCTGGACACGCTCAATTCTTACCTACAGAGAGAGAGACTTGATAAAATAATTAGTTTCAAACGGGACTACAGTACTCCACTGACAAGACTGTTATATAATGTTAAAGCAAAATTGATTCGGTAAAGATTTTCATATACCTTACTATAAAATATCCGGACCATTTTAACGCTTTGGAGATTTGACATTATCCGAACTTAGTTTAATTTCTATCTGTGACAACATAAATGACGGTGGCTCTTCAGATGTCAAACTTTAGGTACGATGTTATCTTCGGTATTTAAACAAGTGCCAAAACATTATCGTTAACATTTCATTACCAGAATTTACTTAATTAATATGTTAAAGTAAACAAATGCCTTGTATCAAGGCCATGACTATATGCTTTTCGCAAATTCAAAGACAAAAATGCTTGATGAAATATGCTTTATTTGACAAAAGAACGTTACACATAGATAGAATCCGAAATGTGGAGATTCGCCGAAGAACTATGGTCACCGACATATGATAGCTCTCAGAGTCTGCAAGTTGAAGTGGCCATGTACTGGCCACATCGCTCGAAGAACTAGTCAAGTGGCAACCATGAACCGGTAGACGCAGCGTATGCAGGCCTCCCACCAGGTGGACGGACGACATTGTGCGCAGGTAACCAGTTGATGAAAATAACCAATTGTCGTTCATTGTGGCATTCTAAGGGGGAATGATTTGTTCAGCAGTGGACGTCTTCAGACTGATGATGATGAACATAGATGTGATACTCTCATTTCCTTGGTTGAAATAACCGCTTACTATCAGAGCTGCCACCATGAGCAGTAATACAATAACATCTATAGTAGTTGCCGCTACCCTTGAAACTTGTACGTTTAAGCAACCATCGAAGGTTGCTAAAACGTACAAGTTTCAAGTTGGAATCCGAATTTTCATCTTACCGAGTGAAATATTCATCAATAACTTTTTAATTGTGTCACTAGAAGTAACGCAAGAGCGTATGCAATGCTCTAAGCCGACAAAAAATATTTGTGAAAAAAATATGCCTTATTTCAGCGGTACTAGTGGCCCTTTTTTTGACGCGGAGGATATCTTTGAAAGATTCCCGGGAGCTGTGGCGCTCGACCGGGGTATGTGGGATTCTTACCCGTTAAAACCCCCGTGGCTGTCGCATCGGTACATGAGAGGGGCCTCTCCGGTGGGATCTGCAACAGGGGTCCCTCAGTGCCTTGGCTTTGAGAACGTCACCGGAGGGCGCATAGTAGTCCCCCGGGAACCAGTCATGGTGCTCACGGGGACGGGGGTGCAACCCCGCCGCCGTCCTCCTCGTAGTCGCCGCCTGCCGCTGTACTCAATGGAAGTCCTAAGGGCCCACACCCCGAACGTCCATCGACCCCGAAGAGTACTAGTGGCCCGGAGCAACCTGTTGGATAAAGCGCCCGCTATTCGTACCGCTGCGCTATGCGTAAAACGCGAGCTATTCGTACCATAAATTATGCTCATAAGAAAATTGATATATTTCACTGCTCTTTGAGTGAAGTTGCAAAGGTTGTGGTGTATATTTAATGTACGTTTTTCATTTTTATGGTGGTCCTAACTATTGCATAGTCAGATCTGTAATGATAATTTTAAGAATGATAAATTGATAATCTATCTTTATTATAATAAAACTCAAAGAGCACTTTTTCTGTACATTGAATATTTTTCCAAAATTTCTATGTGGGGATACTATACTATCGACATAGAGGCCAAAACAATTTTTTTTGGAATTATTGTCTGTCTGTCTGTCTGTCTGTCGTTCTGTTCGTCCAGGTATCATTTGAAAACCCGTGGATGGATTTTGATATGACTTTCACTGATGTGTTGTGTAGAAGTCAAGGTGTAAGTTGGTATATAAAACATCACGCTATGTTTCATAGGGGCTAAGCAGTGAAACATTACTTGCACATATTACCACGTAATTTCCTTTGTATGTGAATAGGGTAATTATAGACTGATCAGTTAATCATTAAGATATGTATTATTACGCTATATACAATAGGGACTGAGCAGACATTTTGTTTGCATAAGATATGGCATTGGCGAAGGGTCAATTTTTGTAAGGGGTAAGCCAGTCCGGTACACCCAGGACATTTTCATTAGATTTCTGTATTGTTCTAAGTACTTTGCTGATAGCAATATGACATTATATCTTTGAAAAGTTAAAATCTGTAAATCCCGAGCGGATCCAAACTAGATTATGTATGTATTACAGTCGCAACAATAAAAGATGCGGAAAACTTAAAACTTTCATTATCGAATATCATTAGACAGTAATTTACGATGTTTACATTATGAACAGCGCCATCTATCGGTGAAATTGAACATACAATAACTATAGAACTTTTAATCTATATATTATATCAAAGAAAGTCGTGTTAGTTACATTATTTATAACTCAGGAACGGCCTAACCGATTCGGCTGAAAATTGGTGGGGAGGTAGCTTAGAACCAGTAAACGGACAAAGGATACTTTTTATCCCGGTAGGTTAAGGTTAAGCAACGTTAGGTAAGGTCATTAAATAGATGGGTGAACCGATTTGTATGAAAGTGTGCAAATCGGGTAGGTCTGAGAATAGGTCATACAGTATATTTCATACCGCTAGGTTAAGGTTAAGCTACATAAGGCAAGGTCATTAAATAGATGGGTGAACCGATATGTATGAAATTATGTGTGCATATCGGGGAGGTCTGAGAATAGGTCATAAAGTATATTTAATGCCGCTGATACCATGATTGACGAGGATATATGTATAGAACGAGAGGAGGGTGCACGAGAGGAGAAAGAGGGAGAGGGGATTCGAGAAGGGGGCGATGGGGTGAGGGATCGGGGGAGTTAGGTGGAGTAAGGGGGAGTGAGAAGGAGCCAGTTCGTAAAAGAGAGAGGGGGAGAGGGTTGAGAGAGGGAATGACAGGATAGGAAGAGGGGGATTGTGACGGAAATCGAAGCGGGAGGGGGAAAGAGAGAGGAGAGAAAGAGCATATAATTAGATTTTTTTTATAAGAGAGAGAGATATGGAGAGAGATAAATCTAGGGAGGAGGGAGAAAAGGGGATCAAAATGTAATAAAAGCGCGGGCGGAGCTGCACGGGTCAGCTAGTCTATAATATAAATGAAAGTCGTGTTAGTTACACTATTTATAACTCAAGAACGGCTCAATCGATTTGACTGAAAATTTGTAGGGAAGTAGCTTAGGACCAGGAGACGGACATAGGATACTTTTTATACCGGTAGGTTAAGGTTAAGCAACGTTAGGTAAGGTCATTAAATAGATGGGTGAACGGATATGTATGAAATTTTGTGTAGGTCTGAGAATAAGTCGTAAAGTATATTTCATGCCGCTGATACCATGATTGACGAGGATATATAGAATGAGAGGAGGGTGCAAGAGAGGACAGAGAGGGAGAGGGGATTCGAGGAGGGGGTGAGGGATCGGGGGAGTTAGGTGGAGCAAGGGTGGGGGGGGGGGGTGGAGATGGAGCAACGTGGGAGAAGAGAAAGGGGGAGGGGGTTCAGAGAGGGGACAACGGGGAGAGGAATAGGGGGAGTGCGTCGGGGATCAAAGTGGGAGGGGGAAAGAGAGAGGAGAGAGAGAGCATAAAATTAGATTTTTCTTATAAGAGATGGAGAGAGAAATAAATCAAGGCAAGAGGGAGAAAAGGAAAGCAAAATGTAATAAAAGCGCGGGTGGAGCTGCGCGGGTCAGCTAGTTAAAAATAAAATAATAATCCCTTCCTGTCTGACATAACACAGCGTCCAATCTTTTACAAGATGAGCCATCTACGCGAGAGATGCTTGCGTATACCAATTCCACTCTCTCTCTCTTCCTTTACCTCTTAAGGTCAGCCGCAGGACCAAATTTTTACATGCCCATCCAACGCATGGGTCATCTTGCTTTATAGACAAACAGGTGATCAGCCTGCATTGTCCTAGCCGCCATTAAGGAACAACGTCACAAAGTTGTAGCTCTTTGCGTGATACGAATCCGCGACCTCTGTTTTGCATTGCAAGCGGTTTCCCACTGCACCAAGAAGGCACTGGTCACGTCTAATAATGATATAGAGGTACTATGTCGTTTTCAAAAACCTGACCGTAACGAAGAAAAACATGTTTTTTTTTAATGATATTTTGGTTGATTGTTGCCAGACCTTTTTCAGTGACGTTTGAATGACAGGTAAGGATAGTGATTGGTATGAAGATAGACAAGGTTTTGGTAAAACACAGGGCAAGGTTTTGGTAAATAAAATGAAACATAATATTATGCACTTGAGTCTTTATTTGATGAAAGTCACAAAATGTTGTACGTCGGTATAATGGAAAGTTGCTAATATGATTTGAAAATAATATTATAAGTACAAACAGTAGTTATTTTAATAAAACTTTTTATGTACCTATTCCGAATATCAAAGCCGTAGTCGTCCGCCATTATTCATTTGTGTTGCCTTAGGGGGTTATGTGTTTGCTGTGGAACAAGAAATGGTTCAAACGTTAAACATGCGTATGGATAAGATAAGTTTTTTAAACCAGTGCGGGATATTTTAAATGTTATTCCTAAAAAGGTAAAATAAGGTTAATTACTAAAAAAGTAAGGGTTTCACTTTCATAGTGAACTTAGCTACTTTCACGTAGGTTCAAGGTCTAGGTAGGTGGGTAAGTATTGAAATATAACCAATGGGGTGCCAGGTTAGAATTGCATCACTCCATCTCCTCTCGTTGGGTGGTCGACTAAGCGAGAACAGGAAGACGGGCAGCAACTTCTTTCTTTTGAATTTATCTTCCGCCTATACTGCGATCCCTAAGCCGCCTGCCAAGCGTGGGGATTTTGGCAAATCCTCCCTCCCTTTTAAGGGAGAGGCCTTTGTTCAGCAGTGGACGGTGGAGTGCAGTATCGGCTGCTCATGTCAGTCATTCCTTTTAGATGAAATGCTTAATGTTTAATTTTTTAACATACGAAAATTTACGGCCAGCCGTTCCCGAGTGCTTGCGTAAGGAGCAAAAAGAAAATATGCACTATATACTAATTCATAATTATTTGCTCATGTTGAAGCTTTTCTGTCGTCTTCCAAATTATTAGACTAATAATATCCTGGGACAATCCACACATGGTTACCAGATCCCAAACTAGGCAGAACCTATACTGTGCTATCGAGACATACCTGAGTTCTTATTTGCCGTGGCCAACGCCTGGTGAGGGGCCTGATTCCATGGGATCCGTCGTGCTGTTGCTGCTAGAAGAAGCATCGGAGCTGCTTGATGCTAAATAAACAGAATTTGGATTTGAGAAATGCTGCTATCCGTATGCGGTAGAGCTCCATTGTCACTTTATCGATGAGTAAGACTGAGTAAGGAAGACGTTCAGAATTCGATCCTCGCTCTCATACCGACCTCATTATACGAAAGGGCTATTACGTTTTTTTTATGCCACCAAGGTGGCAAACAAGTATGCGGCCCGCCTGATGGTAAGCAGTCACCGCAGCCTTTGGACGCCAGCAACACCAGTAGGATCACCAGCGCGTTGCCAACGTTGTTAACTCCCTTTTTAAATAACCCCATGCTGTAATTATTCGGGCTAACCTCGGCAAGCAATTCATTCCATAATTTCAAGGAGCGAGGAAGAAAACTTCTTTGAAACCGCAAAGTGCGGGATGACAGTGTTTTTAAGATGTGAGAATGAACTCCCTGCCGATGGTGAGAGGTGTGATGGAAAAATAAAACTTACCGCCAGAACACAATCCCAATCAAAGTTGGCTATAAGGTATAGCTCGACGCTGCGGCAGCGGTGAATTGCGATTTCGTATTCACTAACTTTGCTTACGCAGCACTAGCGCCACGAGAATTTATGGTTTACAGTGGAATTACTTAAAGTCGAATCATTTCTTAGTCAGTTCGACGTCGGGCCGAGTTGCAACAGTGAATACGGATTTAAACAGCGTTAACCTCGACGTTGAATTCAAGGCTGACTCGAAGTCGAGCACAGCCGCGATAGGTTACGTTAGAATATACTGCTCTATATTCCAAACAAAATCGTCTTGTCATTGTATTCTCGTGACAAGTAATATCTCATTGAGGCAGCAACCCCAGTAAACTTTGAGCGATGGATACTGGTGCATCCTTAGTTACTTGACATTTTTTTGTAGAACAAGCAACATGAAACAAGCAAGATGTAAGTGACACGCCTGCCTATAGACAGCTGCCCGCTTGTCAATCAAGAGATGTCAAGTTACGCCTCTTGAGTCCGGAAATTTTACCAGGTATACCGCCCATCACTTCGAAATACAGTCCAGTCGAATACTGTCCAGTTAAAATGGCAACCTGCACTAGGGACCTTGCACTATTTGTTACTCCCCGCGGAATTATAACCATCAGCAAGGCAATGGGTTTCCCGCTGCACCACGGAGCCTACAGCTATTTTATCAAAACAATAAAGAGCATGATGACTCACCAGTGCTGCTGCCTGCAGCGGTACCAGTTGTAGTTGTATCATCTAAAAAAAAAAACAAATCTCAGCTTCTAAACAATCGGCATGTGACACTAACCGATTGGATAGTGAATTCGGAATTTCAGAGTAAGTACAGTGGAATAGACGAGGGTGGTACTAGTGACCAAATGCATCGCTGGAACACAACGCCACCAGAAGCTTGTGTTATGTATACCCCTTTTTTCTATACAAGATCGTAGCAATGAATGTATAAAAACATTAGTGACAAAGGCAGGGTCGAATATCATATTGAACCTTAAGGATTGTATTTGGCTGGCCACAGGACGGCTATCACTCCTGTATTCAAACACATGTTGGTAGCAGTGCACCGGCTACAGTGCACTTCACACTGGAACACAACAATCTGTACACAATGCTGCTTAGCGGAAGAATATCTGCAACTACCTGCAAGTTCCCTTGCATAAAGCACTACCATTTCGTATATGCTGCCCTTATTTGGCTAATCGACTGCTGTCTAGATAACAAAGGGATTGACTTTTTACATGTCCTGTGAAGCAACGGGACGCTCAGTTCAAGTGCCACTAAACGTTCTCTCTCTATGAGTTGACCATGACCGACGTTGCTTAACTAAGAACTGTGATTATAACGATATAATCTACATAATATATTATATATATTTTCCTTATTTTTTATTTATCCCTGCGTGACTCAGCCGAATTCTAGATCTCTGAATTCATTTTGAAGAGTTCTCGATATTGCCGAACTTTATGTTCCGATAAATTTCTAGAATTCTTGAGAAAACTTGAAAACTTACTTACTTCTTACTTTGACTTTGAAAATAAAAAAGCAATCGTGTCAGCGTTCATGGACATTGCAAAAACTGTGAATGCGGTTCTATCAACCACTTTATCGCCTAAGTTTGATCTGATCCTGATATATGAGATACCTTCTATTACTGTTGCTATTATCATTAGTAAATGTAACAACTACTTACCAGCGGCAACTTGCATAGTCTGGGAAAAATAAACAAAAGCAATTAAAATTCACTTTCAAAGGTAAAACATTCACACGATGAAATAAAAAATGACGAAAATGACAAGCGTGCTGAGTTTATTGCCGGATCTACTCATTAGCAGCCGCGTTATGATCCGGTGGTAGTATGTAAAAAAAATATTTTTGGTGGCCTCAGCAATGAAGATATTTTGACTTTTACTTTGATGAACTTGCCTTCAAGCGATCTCACTTGAATTCCATTTCTCTAACGTAAACGGAGGTAATATTAAAGACAAGAAAAGAGAATATATGGACAATGTCACGAGTAAGCTAATAATGATACAGTAGACGCTGCACATGATCATATCAAAATAAAAAAGACAAAAAGTTATTTTTGAAGGGCAGTAGTTACCTCTGAAACCAGGAGCGCTGCGATTACGACGAAAACGAAGAATTTGAACATTTTTGCTTTTAGTATTTTGAGGTGTTTAATCTTCAAAACTTAGAGATTCACTGTGATTTCGAGAATCTGCGGACGCTTTTTATACAATTTTTTAGTAACACCTGAATACATCTTTGCTATGACGTTAATACCGAAGTAAATTTTAGTATCGGACGCAAACGACCTTCAAAATGAAAGTTCTAGGTATGTTGCGTAGGTATATTTCGTAGGTAGGTATACGTACACGTATGAACATGTGTTTTAAGCCTTTGTTTCATTACCTGTTTGCTTTCTATAACAAATAAGAACCAGACGCGTGTTGACCTTGGTTCCATATCTGGGAGCTCCAAGGTTATATTTAACTAGCTGTAGCCCGCGGCTTCGCCCGCGTTGATTTTATAAGTAAAACGCGTTTTAAATTAAGGATGAAGGTTTTTAAAAATATTGTTTACACTTTTATTAAACCTGGACCTATTATGTGTCATGTCAATGTCATACTTGATGACATAGCCTGTATTTTTGTAATTCTGTCTGTCTGTCTGATTCGCTTTAACGCCTAATCTACTGAACCAAATTCGATGAAATTTGGTACAGAGACAGATCAGACCTTCAAATAGGACATAGGCTACTTTTTATCCCGAACAAAAAGATTGAAGGGGGTTGAAATAGGGAATGAAAGTTACAATGGAATTTCGTCATTGTTGAAAATATTACCATGACTTTGTTTTACAATTGATAAGAAATCCTACTATCCCTACTTATAATCCCTACTTCTATACTATCTATCTATATCTAAACTTATATATCTAACACTTCTATACTAATATTGTAAAAAGTTTAAATTTGTATTTTTGTATGTTTGTATGTGTAATCATCATATAAAGGGTAATCATCGGAACTACTGATCCGATTTTGAAAATTATTTTGCCTGCTGCCTATGCTGGGTTGAGCCGGATCATCGTGCTAATGCGAGCTGGATCATTTACCTCGGTAAATCCAGGTGGATCGATGTGGATCAAGATGGACCGAGATCGAAATAAGTCAAGGTGGGTCGAAGTAGCTCAAAGTGAAATAAACTGGTTCGAGATGAGTCAAGCCGGATTATCAAACTGCATCAAACTCGATAACAACGGATTGAATAATATAAAAACTGGTTTGAGCTAGATTAAACTGGATCATGCAGGATCAAGATGAATTGAGGTAAATCGTGGAAAAAAAAGTGAATCAATGTGGATCAAGATGGAATGAGGAGGATCGATATGCCTGGTGGTTTGAAGTGGGTTAAGATGGAATAAAGTGGATTGAGTTAAGCCAAACTCGATCATGAAATTGCATTGAACCGGATAATACCGGATTCAGCTGAACAAAACTGGTTTGAGCTGAATAAAACTGGATCAAGCAGGATCAAGGTGAACCGAGCAAAAGCAAGCTGGATCAAAGTAAATCGAGGTGGATCGATGTGGATTGAGATGGACTAAGGTGGATCGATATAAGCCAAGGTGGTTTGAAATGGGTCAAGTTGGAATAAAGTGAATCGATATGATCCAAGTTGGATCATTAAACTGCCTCGAACTTGATTGAACCAGATTGAGCCGAATAAAACTGTTTTGAGCTGGATCAAACTGGATTATGCAGGATTAAGGTGGATCGTGCTAAAGCGAGCTGGATCGAAGTAAATCGAACTGGATCGAGGTGGATCGATGTGGATCGAGATGGACCGAGGTGGACCGAGGTGAATCGATATAAGTCAACATGGTTTGAAATGGGTCTAGTGGGAATAAAGTGGATTCAAATGAGCCAAGCTGGATCATCGAACTACATCAAACTCGATTAAACGGGATAAAACTGGATTGGGCTGAATAAAACTGGTTTGAGCCGGATCAAACTGGATCAAGCAGGATGAAGCTGGTTTGAGTTCGTTGTAACTAACGCGAGCTGGACCGAGGTAAATCGAGGTAGATCAATGTGGTGTCAATAAGTCAAGGTGGGTCGAAATGGGTCAATATGAAACAAAATGGATCAAAATGAGTCAAGCCAGATTATCAAACTGTATCGAACTGGTTCAAGCTGGATCTAGGTGGATCGATGTGAATCTAGATGAACCGAGGGGATCGAGATAAGTCAAGGTGGTTTGAAGTGGGTCTAGTTGGAACAAAGTGGATTGAGTTGCGTCAAGCTGGATCAAACTGCATCAAACTCGATTGGAACGGATAATACCGGATTGAACTCAATAAATCTGGTTTGAGCTGGATCAAACTGGATCAAGCAGGATCAAGCTGGATCCAGCTGGATCGAGCTAAAGCGAGGTAAATCGAGGTGGAACGATGTGAATCGAGATGCACCGAGGTGGATCGATATAGTTAAGTCTGGGTGGGTCGATGTGGGTCAAGGTGAACAAAGGTCAAGGTGGGTGGGACAAAGTGAATCGAGATAAGTCAAGCTGGACTATCAAACTGCATTGAACTGGTTCGAGTTGGATCAAGGTTGATTGATATGGATTGAGATAGACCGAGGTGGATCGAGATAAGTCAAGGTGGTTTGAAGTGTAGCGGAGCTACTGATACATAGGTTTATTTACCATTATTGTCTAACGCAGTATTTCGTTACTTATTCCTTAAGTAAACGATCATCTAAAGTAATACCTAAACCTAAACACCTATTCTAGACTTACAGCTAAACCTATGACCTAATCTAAACCTAAGACTATTTACTAACCTAAATCTTAGTACTTAGTGTTTATAATTGTTTGCGTAAGTTAATTATGTTTATGTCATGTAGTTTGTTTATTTTGTGTATCCAACGAGCAGCCGGACAAACACATTGTAAATATTAATTTCATATTAGCGATCGCACGGCCCGGTCTCTCAAGACCGGCTGAATACCGACGCGGCGACGTTGACCGAACCTTTCCGAGCGGCGCGTGAGCGCCACCACTCGGCGATGTTCGGGCGTCCGCTACCGGCCGATATCGCTGCGAGACGCTTTGTTTACTTTTTCCGTGCAAGCTCAATTACTTACGTGCTATCTTTCCTGTCACTGTGCTAACTTGCTATCGCTTGTAATTTC
Source organism: Furcula furcula (assembly GCA_911728495.1). NCBI lineage: Eukaryota > Metazoa > Arthropoda > Insecta > Lepidoptera > Notodontidae > Furcula > Furcula furcula. Next base: position 12,233,005 of record OU452265.1, on the reverse strand, counting down.
CCCTTCTGTCTTAATTTCATGTGTTTCTATGTGCATATGAATAAACTGCTTATGTGCCTGTGCTTTGGACTTATTCATTCATCCATATACGGACCTACTCGACGTCGCACATAAGCGTAAGTAGCACTTTGAATACTGGGTGCCCCCTGCTATACTCTGGGAGACCCTATACTGTGGAGACAGCATCCCAATTGCTACACTGGTGACCCACGAAGAACACAAATATGAGCGACAGCAGTAGTGAGTCAGCACGTACCGCCAATTCACAAAATGGCGACAATGTCACTAAGCGCCGAACCAAAAAAGGGCGCCCGTGTCGAACGCCATTGAAACGTGACGAGAGTGAGGGTGAAACGGTGCGCAAGCCTAGGTTTAACCTGAAGGTGCCACCATTTTCGTCGGAAGATCCGGAGATTTGGTTCGCGCTACTGGAGGGTCAGTTCGAGAACTTCGGAATCACTGACGATGCCACCAAATTCACCCAGGTTACCATAAACCTGGACTTGGTACACGCAAAGGCGGTTAAAGACATAATAGTCAACCCCCCCCTTTCGAACCGGTACAATAAAATTAAAACAGAGATAATTCGCCGATTATCAGCGTCACACGAAAAGAAAGTGCGCCAGCTGCTGACACATGAGGAGTTGGGGGACCGAAAACCATCGCAGTTTCTGCGCCACCTGCAAGACCTCGCAGGGCCCTCGGTTCCGGCTGACTTCATCAGAACCATTTGGTGCCAGCGCCTACCCAGCAACGTGCAGACGGTGTTGGCTTCACAGCCAACACTCTCACCGGAGCAGCTCGCTGACCTTGCCGACAACATTCAAGATATTGTCACGCCGTGCAATGTGGCGGCGACGTCGTGCAATACCAGCGGCCCGTCGAGTGAGATCGCCGAGCTGAAGAGGATGGTCGAGCAACTGGCTGTTAAGGTCGACGAGAACAGCCGCGCGTCCCACCGCTACGCAGACAGGTCCAGACATCGGCATCGCGCTTCTTCGCATTACCGTTCCGGATCCCGCCAGCGGTCACGGACAAGGTCAAACTCCAGTTACCGTAAACATCCCCTGTGTTGGTATCATTTAAGGTTCGGTAATAAGGCACATAAATGTATTAAACTGTGTGACCATTCGGGAAACGGGTAGGGCAGTATGTTATGGCGGCCAACGCCTGCCCTTCTAGCGGTCGCTTATTTGTAACGGATAAACGGACTAATATAATGTTTCTTATTGATACAGGTAGTGATGTTTGTGTTTTTCCACGTTCAATGTTAAAGGAACGCCGCGAAAAGACTAATTTTGACTTGTGTGCCGCCAACGGCACACAAGTCAAAACTAGGTAGTACTTACGGTTACACAAACCTTTTATTGAATATAGGCTTGCGCCGTGACTTTTCCTGGCGATTTATTGTAGCCGATGTCACGCGAGCGATAATAGGCGTGGATTTCTTATCACATTATAATTTGATGGTAGACATTAGAAATAAAAAACTAGTCGACCAACATACAACACTCGCGACCACGGTTTCACTCGCGAATTGTTTTGATAATGTTTCTTCGGTAAAGGTTATGTCTGGTGATTCGGTGTATCATACTATACTAGCACAATACCCCGAAATCACTCGACCACCTGGTACTTTTAATAAGAATGACACTTGTAAACACAACACACTACACTACATCCGCACCACGCCTGGACCACCTGACTCTTGTGCACCGAGAAGGCTAGCGCCTGATAGGCTCAAGATTGCTAAGGCAGAGTTTGAGGCAATGTTACAGATGGGTATTTGCAGACCTTCAGAGTCTCCCTGGGCATCTCCACTACACCTCGCGCCGAAGAAGAATGGCTGGCGACCTTGTGGGGACTACCGCAGGTTAAACGCACGCACCATCCCTGATAAGTATCCGATCCGCAATATTCAGGACTTCTCGCATAATATTGCTAACTGTACAGTCTTTAGCACCCTAGATTTAGCCAAAGCCTATAATCAGGTGCCTGTTAATCCGCCTGATATAGCCAAAACTGCCATCACAACCCCGTTCGGTCTTTACGAATTTCCGTATATGACGTTTGGTCTTCGCAATGCTGGTCAAACCTTCCAACGGTTCATGGATGAGGTGTTGCGAGGACTAGACTTCGTATACTGTTACATAGACGACATCGTATTGTTTTCAGAAGACCTGAAAACTCATGAAAAACATCAGCATGAGGTATTCGGTAGGTTACGCGACTTTGGCATAGTACTAAATTCCAGTAAATGTATGTTCGGTGCCTCAAAAGTAAATTTTCTAGGCTATGAAATTTCAGCGGAAGGCACGAAACCCCTGCCTGAAAAAGTGGAGGCAATAGGAAAATTTCCTGAGCCCAAAACCGTCAAGGAATTGCGTAGGTTCTTGGGTATGATTAATTTTTACCGTAGGTTTATCCCGGACGCAGCCCAGCATCAAGCCCCACTGAACGCACTCTTGACAGGCTCAGTAAAGGGCTCACATCCTGTCACCTTCGACACAAAAGAGCGGGAGGCCTTCGAAGCATGCAAACGGGGTCTATGCCAAGCCGCTATGTTGGCACACCCTGATGGCAACGCTCAACTGGCTCTCGTAACGGATGCTTCCGATACTGCAATGGGTGCAGTATTACAGCAGTTGAAGTCTGGTACCTGGCAGCCGCTGGCGTTCTTTTCTCGAAAGTTAAGCACAGCGCAGAGAAAGTACTCGCCATATGACCGCGAACTTCTGGCCGTATATGAGTCTATCAAGCATTTTAGGCATATGGTCGAAGCTCGCGATTTTGTGATTTATACGGATCACAAACCGCTTACGTTCGCTTTCACTACCAGGAAGGATAATTGTTCACCCAGACAGTTTCGTCACTTAGATTTTATATCGCAGTTTACAACAGACATAAGACATATATCCGGTAAGAATAATGTGGTTGCTGATCCCTTGTCTAGAGTGGAAGAGATTGTGCAGCCAGTTGATCCAGAAGCGTTGGCAGCCGCTCAAGATAGCGACCCGGAGTTGAAACAGCTTCTTACCGGACACACGTCTCTGCAACTCAGTAAAGTGAAACTGCCTGGTACGAACACTGTACTATTCTGTGACGTAAGCGGCACTTCTCCGCGACCCTACATTGTCGAGGCCTACAGGAGACAGATCTTCGAATCACTGCACTGTTTAAGTCACCCTGGAGCCAAAGCATCCATTAGGTTAGTGAGTGATCGTTACGTGTGGCCAGGCATCCGCAAGGATTGCCGCGAGTGGACTCGCAGTTGTCATGCCTGCCAGTGCTCCAAAGTCACGAGGCATGTTTCTGCTCCGTTGGGTACTTACAACTTACCACAGGGCAGATTTCAGGTAATCCACATTGACCTCATCGGTCCATTACCACTTTCGTTAGGATATCGGTACTGTCTCACTGCCATCGACCGCTTTACTCGCTGGCCTGAGGCAATACCGATCGCAGATATCACCGCCGAAACTGTGGCGAAGGCGTTATTAAGTGGGTGGATCTCGCGTTTTGGTTGTCCAGTCAAAATCGTAACTGACAGAGGAAGACAGTTTGAGTCAGCTTTGTTTAAGGCATTGTCTCAAACCGTTGGTTTTGTCCATAGACATACAACAGCGTACTACCCTGCATCAAACGGCATGGTTGAACGGTTTCACCGGCAGCTTAAGGCAGCCATAACCTGTCATGCAGACAGCTGTTGGGTGGAGTCGCTACCTTTAGTTTTATTAGGTATTAGGACAGCGCTTAAAGAAGACCTGAAAGTGTCTTCTGCCGAGTTGGTCTATGGTGAGACGTTACGCCTACCAGGAGACTTCTTTGTTCCATCTTTAAATGAGTCATACGACCTTACGGACTATGCAGCTCGTTTGCGCTCATTTGTCAACAGGTTGAAGCCTCCTCCAGCAACACGCCATGGCAACCAGCGTTCACCATTCATTTTTAAGGACCTTGCTACATCATCCCACGTCTTCCTTCTCGATGACACTGTAGCTGGTTCACTTAAACCCGCATACACAGGACCTCATGAAGTCCTTCAAAGAGGTGAAAAGGTATTCAAAATTGTATTTAATGGTAAAAAAGTCACTGTGTCCATAGACAGGTTGAAACCCGCCTACTCGATGTACGACACACAAACTTACACTCATACTCCAAATACACAAACTAACACTCACATCTCACAAACAAAACCTAGCACACATACGTCGCATACACACAGTCACACTCCTACTTACACCCCACAGCCACTTACGCCTGATGCCGGAGACAACATTGTCAAAACAAGCAGGTCAGGGCGTAGGGTAAGATTTCCTGACTATTATCGCCCGTAGGACGGTCTCAGGAGGGGGGTGGTGTAGCGGAGCTACTGATACATAGGTTTATTTACCATTATTGTCTAACGCAGTATTTCGTTACTTATTCCTTAAGTAAACGATCATCTAAAGTAATACCTAAACCTAAACACTTATTCTAGACTTACAGCTAAACCTATGACCTAATCTAAACCTAAGACTATTTACTAACCTAAATCTTAGTACTTAGTGTTTATAATTGTTTGCGTAAGTTAATTATGTTTATGTCATGTAGTTTGTTTATTTTGTGTATCCAACGAGCAGCCGGACAAACACATTGTAAATATTAATTTCATATTAGCGATCGCACGGCCCGGTCTCTCAAGACCGGCTGAATACCGACGCGGCGACGTTGACCGAACCTTTCCGAGCGGCGCGTGAGCGCCACCACTCGGCGATGTTCGGGCGTCCGCTACCGGCCGATATCGCTGCGAGACGCTTTGTTTACTTTTTCCGTGCAAGCTCAATGACTTACGTGCTATCTTTCCTGTCACTGTGCTAACTTGCTATCGCTTGTAATTTCCCCTTCTGTCTTAATTTCATGTGTTTCTATATGCATATGAATAAACTGCTTATGTGCCTGTGCTTTGGACTTATTCATTCATCCATATACGGACCTACTCGACGTCGCACATAAGCGTAAGTAGCACTTTGAATACTGGGTGCCCCCTGCTATACTCTGGGAGACCCTATACTGTGGAGACAGCATCCCAATTGCTACAGAAGTGTGTGCAGTTGGAATAAAGTGGATTGAGTTGAGCCAAGCTGGATCATCAAACTCAATTGAACCGGATAATACGGGATTGAGCTGAATAAAACTGTTTTGAGCTGGATCAAACTGGATCAAGCAGGATCAAGTTGGATCGAGCTAAAGCGAGGTAAATCGAGGTGGATCGATGTAGATCGAGATGAACCGAGGTGGATCGAAATCTAGCTGGGTCAAAGTGGGTCAAGGTGAAACAAAGTGGATAGAGATGAATCAAGCTGGATAAATCAAACTGCATAGAACTGGTTCGAGTTGGATCAAGGTTTAGAAAAAATCTAAAAATATGTTTCTTCAATTGTTGTGTTGAGTTTATTTACCGAGTTGCGTTGCGCAGGTAGAGTACCTGCATTATAACATTAAATGGAAATCCTTCTTTGTGCAAACTTTTCAACCCCACGAAATTAACTTAGGGGTTATTTTTACCGGAATAGGTATGTTAGATTCTTGTGTGCAATACATAAATTAAGTATTGGCTGTAGTTCAAAAAACATTTTTTGGACCCCAATTAGAACCTCTTAGGGGTTGATAATCAAAACAATATTATTGGCACATGGATTTGCATTTGCGATGATAAATGTATTAGCAAAATTTCATCAATGCAGCATGAATTTTTTATGCGCATTTCATACTCAAAAACCATGCATAACTTATTAAAAAAATGACCATTAAACCCCTTTAATGGTCGTTTTTTTAAAAAGTTATGAAATACGTGTTTGTTTATTTCTTTTGCTCAGTATACAAAGTTTCGTGTCTCCGTGATGATTTTTTTTATCCATACACACTTTGGGAGCCCACTTGACATTTGACCCATTTAGGTGTGAAATGTCGAGTTCATTCTTATTGTTCACCTAAACTATGTAGCCTAGTCGGCGAGCATGAGATATTAAATAAAAACACTTAAATATGTAGGACTACACAAATTTATTAATATAAAATTAATTAATTACAGAGAAGAGAATATAGGGAGATTCGTAAATTTGGTTTATAGCTTGTTCGATTCTACAAATGGTTGGTAACTCAACTAAAGAGTTGGAGGGCGCGAGAACGGTGAGCCCTCGGACGATGTCCTCGGCTGGCTGAAGCCTGGAGTCCTCGCAGGGAGGGACCGGACTATCGTCCCGGTCGCAGTAGCCGGGCGTAGACCCGGAAACGGAGGAACTGATCAACCTTGATCAGCTCGGCGAGACCTCAACTCGGAGGTGGCAACCCTCTAACCAGAGGAAGATTCTTGCCGTAGCAGGAAACCCTGGAACGCCAGATATGCGTCCCTGTAGTCGCCACTCCCTTACCGCGACCCTCTCCCGACCAACCTCAGTTGGTGGAAGTTGGCGCAAAATAGCGACGATTACAAGAAAGTAAAACACACATAAAAGGCCAGGAGAATATAGTTTCTCCTAGTATAAAAAAGACTAAAACCTAACAGGTAGGAGATTTAAAACAAGAAAGAATATACACAGTTATTAACCTACATTCTTACAACTAAGTACAACTTACCAGTTAATACTGGGTCACTGATTCTAATATTAATGATATAGCTTTAAAATATTTAAAATACAGATTCTGATAGAAAGAACTTATATGGAATAAACTATTCTTCACGATTCCAACTCAACTGTGGAACGTGTGTTCCAGGCAAAGACTCTTTGATATGTGTGAGACCTATACGCTGCATTAAAAATATCGAGTTTCAAAAGAAGGGATGGAAAGGTCTAGAAGACTCCGCCCACATTCCGCCTAGCAACTCGATTTCCTTTGTCTCGCGTTGAGACACAATTTTATTTGCAGGTATTAAAAGAAATGATGGCACAAGCGAGCGGCTATACCACGCCCCTTAATAACTAAATACCTTCCCACGTGAAAATTGTAAAAGAACAAAGAAACCTATAAAAGTTTTATTCTTTTGGTGAAAAGAATAGCAGAGAAGCTTGCTGCAGCTTCCATCAACCCCAAGCTACCATATTATATAAAATATCTAACCCTTTTTAGCGAATCTAAAAGATATGGAAACTACTCCACTAAGCGCCTGACATAATTACCTGAGCACAATGTCTTGTACCCTTGTTTTATTAAAACGAAATAGGAACTATATACTTCTTAATAAGTCTGTTTTTCGTAATTATTTATTATAATATAGTGAAAAACAATGTAGCTATGCTACAACTATTGAATAATGTCGGTTCCAAATTTTATTATTCAACTTTAAATGGTTTTGACTGTATGGTGATTTCTAGAAAATAAGCCTGTTCTTTTATTAATAATGATTATAATTTTTTCCCTCTCATCTCACATATTCTTCATTGTGACGTGCATATTGACTTTGTACACCACAAAGCTACATTTTCTCCTAAAAGTTTGGCCAATCTGGTATCAGAGTTGTTCAAGCTGACTTTTATTCCTTCGGGGAACCTTCAAAGAAAAAAGATCCTCGGGAGCTGTGTAGCTCGACCAGGGTATGCGGGATACTTACCCACTAAAACCCTCGCTTCTGTCGCATCGACACATGAGATGGGACCACCGGGCTCTCCGGTGGGATATGCACTCGGAGCCCCTCAGTGCCCTTACCATACATTTGGGCCCACCACCGCGCATTGTAGCTCACGAAGATGGGGGTCGCTACCCCGCCGCCGTCCTCCTCGGAGTCGCCGCCGTACTCAATGGACGTCCTAGGGCCCACAACCCGAACGTACAGCGACTCCGAAGGTGTTCAAGCTGACTTAGCTTAACACTCTCCCTGCCGATAATATTCAAGGTATAATTTTGTAATCTGTATTCAAAGATTGCCGTGTCCGCAGTGCCGTGGCGGCAGCCCTTGGGGTACTGGGTTAGAATTGTATTCCCCCATCTCCTATCGTGAGGGTACCGTAAGAGGCGACTAAGCGAGAACAGGAAGACGGGCAGCAGCGTCTTTCTTTTGGATTTATCTTCCACCTTTACTGCGATCCCCAAGCCGCCTGCCAGCGTGAGGGTTATGGCGACCCCTCCCTTCTAAAGGGGAGGCCTTTGTTCAGCTGTGGACGTCTATCTGTTGCTAATGATGATTCAAACATTATCGAAAATTCGCTAGCTCCACTCGGTAATTGGACAGACTAAAATTAAAAAAAATAACATTCTGTAGTTTTATGATGTCATTCGATAGGGTAAATTAATTTCTCAAATAAGATGTGATATCTGCTTATTTAATGTACGATGTTTATTAGTGAGATTTAATCCTTATGATTGGACGGGCCCCCGTTTAGTGGTTAGACACCCTGGCTGCTACCCGATGGGTCGTGGGTTTATCGATTACCACCAAGTGTCTGGGTGTTATTTATCTATTTATGTACTTATGTATTTACAAAAATGTATATAAGTATTAGTATCAGTTGTCTGGTTTCCATACACACACACAGTACAGGCACAGTACAGGCACACACAGGCACACACACACAGTACAGGCTCTGCCTAATTTGGGATCGGATGACCGTGTGTGGATTGTCCCAAGATATTATTTTTATGATTGACCCCATCGATTGACGCCATAAAAGGGTAAAGTAAAGTACAGGATGTTTTTTTTTTCGGCTTTCAGTCGGTTCGATTGCCGAGTAAGGCAAGCGAGTTTTCGGAAATCTTTAAATGCAGATTTGTTTCTTTTTAAAGGTGAAGGAATGTTTCCTTTGAGTAAAATTTGCTATCTTCAGTATTTAGAGTACTTCCCCTCCGGGTGGGCTTACAAAATTACACCATATGTAAGACCGATGTGTAGACGACAAGAACCGGGACCGACTTTTTACGTGCCCTCCAAATTCTACAGGAGTACGACACTACACTACGACGCTACACTACGACGCTACGACACTACGGCGCTACGACACTACGACGCAACGTCACTATGACGCTATGACGCTACGTCACTACGAGCCTACGTAGTTCAAATGCCACTAAACTACCGCCAATCTATGGACTGACCTTACCTGACGTAGCTTAACTGACTGATCGTTTCACCGAATAGTTATTACAACTGGCTGTAAGTAAATTATTACAATAATTACACTAATTAGGTTTTGATATGTACTACGCTCTAATACGACGAGGATATTTTTTAAAGACGGTTTTTTTTTTTGACGGTCCACGGATGGACGTTTAGTGGTTAGACACCCTGGCTACTAACCAATAGGTCGTGGGTTCGATTCCCACCAAGTGTCTGGGTGTTATATATCTATTTAAGTATGTATTTATAAAAAAAAACATGTATATAAGTATTACTATCAGTTGTCTGGTTTCCATAGTACTGGCTTTGCCTAGTTTGGGATCGGATGAACGTGTGAAGATTATCCTAAAAAAATTGCCTATATTCTGGATGCGGTAGTGCAAACTCATTATGATAAAATTTATACTACTTGTAAATGTATACTGAGTATACACTATACTATATACTATACTGTATACTACACTTATACACTGCCGTCTACCATAAAGAGAATGGCACTCAAATGAAAAATACTGATCATTTACTTTATACATCAGTAGGCTTAGGTAGGTTGTAGCCTTCGTGGCGCAGCAGGAAACCTTTGAAAACCGGAGGTCGCGGCTTCAAATCCCGCGGGAGCAAAAATTTTTTGTAGTTGTTTCTTACTGACAAGGACAATACAGACCGATCACCTGATGCCTGTAAAGTAATCTATGCGTCAGATGCGCATGTAAAGTCAGTCGCGTGCCTGATCTCTCCCCGGTCGTGTTAACCATCCTACCTATTGGTTTGTGTAAGTAAAGGAAGAGAGAGTGCACATGTGTCTACGCAAGCACTTGTGCACTATAACATCTCCCGAGTAGATGGCTGATCTTGTGATAGATGGGCCGTTGACGACATATCGGCCAGGAGGAAATAAAATTGGTGTTTCATTACGCTCACATTCGCAAAGTGTTTTTAACAATATCTTTACAAGGTAAAAGGCACCTATTTACTTTAGTATATTAATGAAGTGTGGCAATGTAATGTATTCGAGAATGTTTCGCCAGTTGTTTAAATATACGAGATGTTATTTGGAACTCATCTGCAAGGTATGAAGAGAGAATATAGGTACAGAATCTCTATATTATTGTTTCCAAATAATTTATCGTCTTCATTACGAATTACGTATTTTAACTCTCTCTACGACAAGCTATAAAGCAAAAGAAGAAGCCACTGTAAGAAAAGTCCCAGGCCTGCTGGAAGAAATTTCTTTAGAAATAAGCTGTGCCTTTGTACTATTCTTTCCTATATTTCCGTTTTCCTGTAATGTTATTGTGTGTATCCACGTATCTTTGAACACGATGACAGTTCTCCGAGAGGCTTTATTGTACTCCAGTGGTGGGCTCAAAGACAAGCCACTGAGGGATCTTGGTGCAGATTCTAGCGGATAGCCCAGGTCTCCTTCTTATTTAGTGATTTAACGGCCGTTGGGAGTTTAGTATATAATAATTCTACATAACCCGGTTGGCCGCCAACAGGGTTCCGGGGACCTATTGAAGGCTTACCCCGTGACCCCTTTAAACGTGAGCACGGTGACAGGTTCCCGGGTGGCTTTATTGTGCCCCCCGATGGCGGGGTGAACGGCAAGCCACTGAGGGTATCATGGAGCAGATCCCACCGGATAGCCCAAGAAGGGGTTCTTATGTGCTGATTGCACGGCCGTTGTGGGCTTAGTGTATAAGAATCCTACATACCCGGTTGACCACGAACAGGGTCCCGTAAATCAGATTAAAGGCTTCCCCCGGGAGCACGGTGACAGGTTCCCTAGGAACTATAATGTGCCTCTTCGGCGGTGGTTTCAAAGGTAAGGCACTGAGTGGTATCACCTGGTGCAGATCCCGATAGATAACCCAGGTCCCCCTCTAATGTGCCAACGGGAAAGCCACGGGGGTTTTAGTGGGTTACAATTCCCCGGTTGACCCCCGTTTACGATGAAACCGAACAAGGAAGCCGGTATTGCTTCCATAAATTGATTTTAAAGAAATGGTGTCTTGTTATTGTATTACAAAACCTTAATCCACTCAAATTGTGCACCGGTACACGTCTGCAGTTTCTAATAAAATTATAAATACAATTAACAAATCACAAGCTGAGAGATTCAAAGTTGCAGGCTTAAACCTAGCGTTGAGTACTTTGCCCATGGACAGACAGTAGATACGTAGCCCTTTCACGCGTCACTTCTAAACATTTGTTCATATTTCGTTACGAAAAGTCAGCTTCAAATATTATTTATAAAGAAATTCAATAATCAAAGGCAGTAACTTTAAAGTCACTCTTTTTTTCTCCATTGCACCCGTACGAAGCCGGGGCGGGTCGCGGATGGCGGGTATATATATAAATGTGTATATGTGTATCATGTAATTTATGACCCGTTAGTTAGTAGTATTTGTGCTTGTAAAACTTAAACTTGTAATCTCTTTGGTCATATCTAATTATAACAATAATAATGCCTTCCTGGAGGGTGCGTCACAGTTGTTCGAAATTCATTTTACAGATTTACATTTCAATGTCATTCATTGAATATAAATGACTTTTGCCATAACGGACAGTTGACATAATTTTATTTGATATACGTTATAGTTGTTATATGATTTAGAATCTATACCAGCAATTGATATATCGATCAACTGTAATACTATAATTTTATATACTACTAATATTACATACTATTCAAGTATCATAATTTTGTTCGATATAATGATGATAACAAATGCTGTTTATAATATAATTTAATATAGTATTCAGTTTTGACTAGACTAGGGCAAAGTCATATAGGTCATATAGGTACGACGACGAGCGAAGCGAGGAGGAGTCTTAGGTTTTGTTGACCAGTAGTGTTATGCGCTAAGCAAAATAACCTCGAGTTCGACGCCGCGGCACCGGCGAATTGCGTTTTCGCATTCACTAACTTTGCTTACGCAGCACTAGCGCCACGAGAATTAACGGCGTTTTGGTGGAACTACTTGCGGTCGAATAATTTGATTGTTCGTAGGTGAAAATCGTATTCGTTAAGCAAAATTTGTCAATCGTCTTGCCCTCGACTTCGCCCATAGCCTCGACATAACTTGTCAAAATAGAAAGCTTGTATTTTGCAGCTTTTTGTAGGCGAATTTGTGAACGAATTACCACCGCTGCTTTAAAAGTTTTTGAATTGTATTATTATACGTGAATATTTATTGTTTTTGTGTTTAGAATAGTGTTAAAGTAGCTGTACGTGTGTTGTGCATCGTAGATTTACTAAGAGCCAAAAAATCTGATGATTTCCTTAAGCGTCGTCAAGTTCGTGAATTACATAATTCAATTAAAGGCTTTTTGAAGATTTACTAATATTTCAACATAGAATAGAATACTCTTTATTTGCACACCAAAGTAAAACATACAGAAAACTTAGAAAACATAATTATCTACCTCGACATAGAAGATGACTAGTGCATTAACTAATAAATTGAAGGAAAGAAGAAACAGGGTATCTATTTGAATCTCTCAATTCGTTTTCATATAAGTAACTAACTTGTCTCGTAACTAATTTATATTTTTCTAACTCCTATATATACCTGCTGTACTGTGTACCTATCTATTTCTTTGTTCCGTTTCCCTGGGACATGCCGTGGGTTAAACCTCGGTGTCTTCAACTAGCTGACCCAATTGTTTATTTGTATTAGATATGTTATTCAAAATATTGTGCATAACCTATCTAATATAAATAAACAATACAATGCCAGTGAATACTTACTTATTAAATGCAAAAGTACCTAAATAACTTGTTTGAGTTGATTTATGTTATTAAAATAATTACTGTTTTCAGATTCTATATAAGTATCATCTCAGGCTAATGGAACGAGGAACTTACAAGATGCTAGTGGCCACAAATGTGGATTACTACCTATATATCGCAGTCCTCTCACACAAGTTATTCATGTTGTAAATGCAAGGCTAATATTGTAAAAAGGAATTCACGAAGTTTCTACAAAATACAGGAAAGTGGGTGATAGCCGGTTTCATTGTAATGTGTAGTATTTACATAAATATAAGAAAGAATTAATTTAATAAAATATTTAATATTAATTATGTATTGTTTTTTCAACAAATAAAATATTTAAAAAAAGAACTTCATACCTTATTTGGAAACAAACAAACAATAGTTACATAAACTGGTAAAATTTGTTTGTTTACAAAAATAATATTAAATAAAATATATAACAGGTGAAACCGCAGGAAAAAATCTTACCTATGGAGGGCAAAGTTTAGGATTGTAGAATTCATTAATTCCACAGATTACACCTACATACAAAAAACTACTTATATTAGTATTAATAAACAAACAATTATTATTTACAATAAAACATTTATTAAAAATATTACACAGTTAGTAGACAAATACTGTGATTAGAACTATCTATGTAAACCCCTGTTTTTCTTTAGAAGATAAAAGTCAATAATTCATTTTCTTTCATCATTACACCTGTGTTCATACATTTATTGTGATATTGATAGCACCTAAACACAGCATGTTACAGTTGATGTCATTCTAAGATTATTTCTTATATCGACTTCCAGAGCCCGCAAAACCTGCTATGTTGTAAGAAATCCAGGCTGGTGTGATCGAAACTTTGAGCCATGCTCACCAAAATTTAGGCATGCATCAGTTCTATCGCTACACTGAATTCTTCAATAGCTTTCAGTCAAACTAGCCATTTATAAATTTCTGAGCTGGGGCACTACGATGCAATAGTCGCCGTCCTGTGTTCCTTTACAGCTGTCTCTCAAATGGATTTCCTCCACTGCAACCGCCATCAATATATGAATATATCTCAATGAAGTTGATAAGGACATCCTTCTTATCTTCCCTGTACTAAAATAAATAAATTGTATTAGTTTAGTTCAGTGGTAAATTATACCTACAGTAAAAGATAAAGAATTATCAAAACACAGCTGACCTTAGCTCATCGTTGTTAACTTTTAGTCTGTGACTACGGTTTTGATGCAATCATAGTAGTATTCAGGATTCATTTTTCCTTGAGTACGGTGGGTGGTATGAGGAGTACGAGCAAGTCCAGTCGCGAGAACCTTATGCTTTTCTAACGTTTCAACTCGTTGTTCACTTCACATTTTAAGAAAAAAGTCAACTTATTGCTAATTTTATCGATTGACTATACCATATCCGGTTTCCCAAAAAATTAAATGTAAACACATCGATATACAACAGTTAACAGTTACCTAGACAGGGTATCCAGGTCCTGCATGTGAAATTTCCCCAAATCAGGTTTTATTTTTCCCCAAAATGATACATTATTATACAATTTTCCCCAAATTAATTTCGTATCTAATCCTTCCTTAGCTATACCTAATAATTTTATAAAACTAAAAACGAGTTAGTTTCTTAGTTTATTTGTTACGCTTTCACGTATTTGGCTGAATTTTTGTCATATAGAGATAGATGGGAACTTGTACGTTAGAGGCTACTCTTTGGAAAATAATTATTAAACTGTTCCAGAGGGACAAGAGGAACCAAAATTCACATATATATACTACTAGTATGAGATGAAACTATAGCGGAGATTATTAAAATAAGATCTCTATCCATCAAAAAACACACCTTCCCCCGCCATTCTGACCATTAGCCATGAGTATTTTATTGTTTTACGTGTGATTCTGAAATATGTTTGATGAAACGATTTAAAATGATATAAACTTTCTGAATTAGACTTTTGTTTCTCCACAAGCTTTCGCCAAGCAAAAATGTGTTCCCCAAAATTTTCCCCATAGTTTTCGTTTCGCCAAAAGTTCCCCGAAGTTTTTATTTTTCCCCAAAATGGGAAAAAACCGCCAATCTGGAGACCCTGTACCTAGACAAGATAGACACTTGGAACGCGACATGACATTGACAATGACAGTCAAAATGTCCTGCGTGATTTTTTGAATTAAAATCAAGCAAAGGTATCGACCACATACTGCCAAACACAAATACATATCAAGAAAAAACAATGTATAGTGCATTCCTGTGCCTAAAACTGAAAGTATGATGTTCATTGAACCATCTTTTGCATCCAGAAATTTTATTATTGATGGCATTTCCATTAGAATCGTGTTTAAAATAAAAACCGATTTTTACCGAAAAAAACTTTGAGCAGTCCTTAACTCGCCTTAGATAACGGCAGCGAACGGCACGGCCTCCAGTTCGTCGTCGAGCCGAAATGTGATAGAGAATGCGGATTTATGCTCGACGTCGAAATGAAGACTAATTCGACATCGAGCTTGCTGTCGAGCGTAGTCACGATTGGTTACTTTAATGAATTGCATAGCAGAAGGCGCTAGCCGAGCGAGCGAAGCGAGCGTGCTGCGGCAGCAGCCGGCGACGCAGCTCCGCTCGCGCTGTTTTTACGTTAGCAAAATTTTTAATAGCATTCATTTGCGTTTAATACATAACCTTTGTTTAAAGTTGGTTAAATTCTGGGGCCCATTTTTACTTGCCTTCCGAAGCACGGAGACGAACTTTATTCGAATGGCATTAAACTCTCACCCATCTATGTATTGACCTTCCCTATCGTTGCTTAACCTGATTGATACTGCCTATGAGTGTCTATTTTTCATACTTATAATATTTATATTTTATAGTATTAGACACATTCGTCGAATACATAACCTCCTTTTTTTTAAGTCGGTTAAAAACTGCATCTCACTGTTTGTTTACGTGACCTCCGAAGCACGTAAACGCTCAGTTCAATTATCATTAAGCGGTCCGGTCACCCATCTATGATATGACTTTGCCTAACGTTGCTTAACCTGATTACCAAATATTAATAATAACAACAACTGTCTAAGTAGAGACAACTGTCTCCTTATTATTATTTTTTATATTATGAAATAGGGATAAACTCAGACCACGCGTATAACCAAGTACCATTATGACTTTAATCTCTTCTCCCAAGGGAACCGTGCTGAATTACGGGATAAAAAATCCTATCCTATGTCCTTCCTTGTGGTATTAGCTCCAATCATGCCAAGTTTCGTTCAAATCCATCCAGTAGTTTCGGCGTGATGCGCAGCCGTGTTACAGACAGACAGACAGACAAAAAAAAATACAGTTTCGGCTTTAGTATCGGTTAAAGAATGCCCTCCAATTATAATTTTCAAAATATCTTCAATGTACAGAAATGGACCTGTTACAGTTTTTAACCGACTTCAAAAAAGGAGGAGGTTCTCAATTCGTCTGTATATATATATATTTTTTTTTATCTATGTATGTTCGCGCATAACTCTGGCAATTATGAACCGATTTGAAAAAATCTTTCTTCCATCCATTCTTTAATCCGTTAATTGGGTCCCATAAAAAAATATTGCTTAGTAATAAGTAGTTCCTGAAAAAACAAGAATGGTGACTGCGCACTGAGAGCTGCAAGAAAGCCTATATAGATGACGTTATAGTCGCTCGGACTCGCTCGGTCGGACAAAAATAGTCATAACTCTGGCAAATATTTACCAATTTCAATGATTCTTTTTTTATTCGAAAGAAGAAACCACTGTATTGAATCTGTATGAATTTTATTACAACCGGATAAGAACTTACTGGAGGACCATGAACGATGTGGAGGAATTTATCTGGTAAAAACCATAAAACTGATGTTCTCCATTACATTGCTCTGACAATTATGAACCGATTTCGATGATTCTTTTTTTATTCGAGAGAGTAAACTACTATGATGTTTCCATGCAAATTTCATTACGACCGGATATTTTTTTCTGAAGAAACATGAATTATGTAAAACTATGTAGACGATAATGTGATCATAACCTACCTAGATAATTTTACTGTTTTCGATGGTTCAATCTTTATATATGAAAATATCACTAAAAAGTTTAAAATAAAATCTTTTTAAAAAATAATTGAACCGACTTCAATATCACTGAAAAGTATAGTAAGTGTAATATAGTAAGTGTTAGCGTACCTGCTGTGTATACTTGGCACCAACTTCAATAATATTTAAATTATTTTATACTTTTCAGTGATATTGAAGTCGGTTCAATTATTTTTTCAAAAGATTTTTATGATTAAGTATAGATTATGAATGATTTTCTTTTGAAATTATTTGTGTTGAATTTCGATCAAAGATTTATTATATTATATTTAATATATACGAAATGAATGGTATATCATAAGTTTGTATACATTTTGTCAATAGATATTTTAATAATCGAACATATATTACTTACCCCTTCCTGGATGATATGACACAGCGGCCAATCTTTTACAAGATCAGTCATCTAATTAATCAATTCTTACCATGGTCACGGATGGTCTCTCTTGGCCAAGGGTGCTGCAAAGCTGAGCAAAGTTACCTACATGATCGTGAGCAATGTGTCGAGACATCATATATGGGAGGAAATACCAAAGTACAAAATGAGAGATCACCGTATAAAATAAATACCAGCGGAGTTCCACAAGGTAGTGTCCTCGGACCTTTATTATTTCTTTTATACATAAACGATTCACCAGACATAACAACCCATAAATGTACATTATTTGCTGATGACATATCCATAATCTTAAGTAGTGACAAAAAAATGAATTTTGACATAGAAACAAATGAATTGATTGACTCTGTGATGAAATGGCTAAAATAAAATAACCTTAAAGCGAATTTAAGTAAAACAAAGTTTGTACAGTTTCAAACTTATAACTCAAACACAGATAAGCGAAATATAGCATATAACGATGTAAAAATAAATGAGACAAACGAAGTAAAATTTTTAGGATTAACATTAGATAGGTATTGCAATTGGAAGGCACAGATTGAAGCAGTATGTAATAAAATTAACAGTTTTGTTTATGTACTTAATAAACTAAGACAGACATCGTCCTTGCATACTCTTAAACTGGCATATCATGGATATCTGGCATATAGGTTCTGTTGCGTAGCAACACTAAATATACATTGTTAATTTATTTACTGTGGCAATATCGCTCCTTTGCTCTGCACCTTGTGACTGGAATATACGCAATTCTTGTGGATCTCCAAATTTTTATTTAAAACACCTCACGGACAGCACCCGAACCAGCCCGCAAGCTCACATGGTCCTTCTGGAATACAGCTGTACTTCGTGAAAAAAAAAAAAAAAACACAGATTGTGGAATTCGCAAGTCACCATCCTCGCTCGCTGCCTGTGCGCTGCATTTGAAGCATCCATACATTTCGTCGGGAAGGCGCTACAGAGGTGCGAAGTTTATCTCGCCCTTCGCCTGAACACGCAAAATTTACAAGAAAAATTAGGCAGGAGCGCATCAACGTAATACGCAAGTATACCACGTATTACACACCATTTTTACATTTTCATACATCGGACGGAGCTGGACCGCACCATTTCTACTACGGGACACTATCTCGCTCAATCGCACGGTCGCCTGCTCGCTGCGTCTGCGTCGCACATGGTCGCACGGTCGTCGCACCCGCCTGAGGTCATCGGACAAAATTTTGACTTCGTTCGCCGTGTTCGCCTTATTCACTACGTTATACACGTGTTGTAATTTTTACAAAAGTGATAAATAGTACATTTATTATTAAGTATTTGCCATATTTAGCGATTATATCATTTGTTAGATATTTATTATTAATCAGTTCTATCAATCGCGATGGAGGACGAGCTGAAAAGGAAAATTGCGTCGCGTGGCTATATCAAAGGTACCATTACCAGTAGTGTTATGCGCTAAGCAAAATAACCTCGAGTTCGACGCCGCGGCACCGGCGAATTGCGTTTTCGCATTCACTAACTTTGCTTACGCAGCACTAGCGCCACGAGAATTAACGGCGTTTTGGTGGAACTACTTGCGGTCGAATAATTTGATTGTTCGTAGGTGAAAATCGTATTCGTTAAGCAAAATTTGTCAATCGTCTTGCCCTCGACTTCGCCCATAGCCTCGACATAACTTGTCAAAATAGAAAGCTTGTATTTTGCAGCTTTTTGTAGGCGAATTTGTGAACGAATTGCCACCGCTGCTTTAAAAGTTTTTGAATTGTATTATTATACGTGGATATTTATTGTTTTTGTGTTTAGAATAGTGTTAAAGTAGCTGTACGTGTGTTGTGCATCGTAGATTTACTAAGAGCCAAAAAATCTGATGATTTCCTTAAGCGTCGTCAAGTTCGTGAATTACATAATTCAATTAAAGGCTTTTTGAAGATTTACTAATATTTCAACATAGAATAGAATACTCTTTATTTGCACACCAAAGTAAAACATACAGAAAACTTAGAAAACATAATTATCTACCTCGACGTAGAAGATGACTAGTGCATTAACTAATAAATTGAAGGAAAGAAGAAAAAGGGTATCTATTTGAATCTCTCAATCCGTTTTCATATAAGTAACTAACTTGTCTCGTAACTAATTTATATTTTTCTAACTCCTATATATACCTGCTGTACTGTGTACCTATCTATTTCTTTGTTCCGTTTCCCTGTTGTTTCGTTTCCCTGGGACGTGCCGTGGGTTAAACCTCGGTGTCTTCAACTAGCTGACCCAATTGTTTATTTGTATTAGATATGTTATTCAAAATATTGTGCATAACCTATCTAATATAAATAAACAATACAATGCCAGTGAATACTTACTTATTAAATGCAAAAGTACCTAAATAACTTGTTTGAGTTGATTTATGTTATTAAAATAATTACTGTTTTCAGATTCTATATAAGTATCATCTCAGGCTAATGGAACGAGGAACTTACAAGATGCTAGTGGCCACAAATGTGGATTACTACCTATATATCGCAGTCCTCTCACACAAGTTATTCATGTTGTAAATGCAAGGCTAATATTGTAAAAAGGAATTCACGAAGTTTCTACAAAATACAGGAGAGTGGGTGATAGCCGGTTTCATTGTAATAAGAAAGAATTAATTTAATAAAATATTTAATATTAATTATGTATTGTTTTTTCAACAAATAAAATATTTAAAAAAGAACTTCATACCTTATTTGGAAACAAACAAACAATAGTTACATAAACTGGTAAAATTTGTTTCTTTACAAAAATAATATTAAAAAAAATATATAACAGGTGAAACCGCAGGAAAAAATCTTACCTATGGAGGGCAAAGTTTAGGATTGTAGAATTCATTAATTCCACAGATTACACCTACATACAAAAAACTACTTAGATTAGTATTAACAAACAAACAATTATTATTTACAATAAAACATTTATTAAAAATATTACACAGTTAGTAGACAAATACTTAGATTAGAACTATCTATGTAAACCCCTGTTTTTCTTTAGAAGATAAAAGTCAATAATTCATTTTCTTTCATCATTACACCTGTGTTCATACATTTATTGTGATATTGATAGCACCTAAACACAGCATGTTACAGTTCATGTCATTCTAAGATTATTTCTTATATCGACTTCCAGAGCCCACAAAACCTGCTATGTTGTAAGAAATCCAGGCTGGTGTGATCGAAACTTTGAGCCATGCTCACCAAAATTTAGGCATGCATCAGTTCTATCGCTACACTGAATTCTTCCAATAGCTTTCAGTCAAACTAGCCATTTATAAATTTCTGAGCTGGGGCACTACGATGCAATAGTCGCCGTCCTGTGTTCCTTTACAGCTGTCTCTCAAATGGATTTCCTCCACTGCAACCGCCATCAATATATGAATATATCTCAATGAAGTTGACAAGGACATCCTTCTTATCTTCCCTGTACTAAAATAAATAAATTGTATTAGTTTAGTTCAGTGGTAAATTATACCTACAGTAAAAGATAAAGAATTATCAAAACACAACTGACCTTAGCTCATCGTTGTTAACTTTTAGTCTGTGACTAAGGTTTTGATGCAATCATAGTATTAGTAGTATTCAGGATTCATTTTTCCTTGAGTACGGTGTGTGGTATGAGGAGTACGAGCAAGTCCAGTCGCGAGAACCTTATGCTTTTCTAACGTTTCAACTCGTTCACTTCACATTTTAAGAAAAAAGTCAACTTATTGCTAATTTTATCGATTGACTATACCATATCCGTTTTCCCAAAAAATTAAATGTAAACACATCGATATACAACAGTTACCTAGACAGGGTATCCAGGTCCTGCATGTGAAATTTCCCCAAATCAGGTTTTATTTTTCCCCAAAAAGATACATTTTTATACAATTTTCCCCAAATTAATTTCGTATCTAATCCTTCCTTAGCTATACCTAATAATTTTATAAAACTAAAAACGAGTTAGTTTCTTAGTTTATTTGTTACGCTTTCACGTATTTGGCTGATTTTTTGTCATATAGAGATAGATGGGAACTTGTACGTTAGAGGCTACTCTTTGGAAAAGAATTATTAAACTGTTCCAGAGGGACAAGAGGAACCAAAATTCACATATCCATACTACTAGTATGAGATGAAACTATAGCGGAGATTATTAAAATAAGATCTCTATCCATCAAAAAACACACCTTCCCCCGCCATTCTGACCATTAGCCATGAGTATTTTATTGTTTTACGTGTGATTCTGAAATATGTTTGATGAAACGATTTAAAATGATATAAACTTTCTGAATTAGACTTTTGTTTCTCCACAAGCTTTCGCCAAGCAAAAATGTGTTCCCCAAAATTTTCCCCATAGTTTTCGTTTCGCCAAAAGTTCCCCGAAGTTTTTATTTTTCCCCAAAATGGGAAAAAACCCCCAATCTGGAGACCCTGTACCTAGACTAGATAGACACTTGGAACGCGACATGACATTGACAATGACAGTCAAAATGTCCTGCGTGATTTTTTGAATTAAAATCAAGCAAAGGTATCGACCACATACTGCCAAACACAAATACATATCAAGAAAAAACAATGTATAGTGCATTCCTGTGCCTAAAACTGAAAGTATGATGTTCATTGAACCATCTTTTGCATCCAGAAATTTTATTATTGATGGCATTTTCATTAGAATCGTGTTTAAAATAAAAACCGATTTTTACCGAAAAAAACTTTGAGCAGTCCTTAACTCGCCTTAGATAACGGCAGCGAACGGCACGGCCTCCAGTTCGTCGTCGAGCCGAAATGTGATAGAGAATGCGGATTTATGCTCGACGTCGAAATGAAGACTAATTCGACATCGAGCTTGCTGTCGAGCGTAGTCACGATTGGTTACTTTAATGAATTGCATAGCAGATTGTTAAAGTATGTCGATGAAAAATCCAATATTCACGAATCCAACTATGATATCTTAATGGCAAAAAAGGAACGCTTAATAGCAGCCTTTAGTGAATACGAAACCTACTGTAAAGATATCCTAAATCTTGATCCAAAGGATCCCGAAGACGTTGGACAGGTGGAGGAAACCTACTTTTACATATTAAATATTATAAATAAGGTTACAAGCAGTAAGTCAGGCCCACAGTCGCAACCTCGTCCGCCATCCGCGGCGAAAACTTCTTTGCCGCCTATTACAATTAAACCTTTTAATGGCAAACACACTGAATATGCACCGTTTATAAATATGTATAATTCTTTAATCCATAATGATGCCAGCTTAGATTTAATACAAAAACTGTATTACCTACGTGCATATTTAAGTGGTGAACCACTAGATTTAATTAAAAATCTGCCGATGACAAGTGAAAGTTATACATCAGCCAAAAAATTACTTGCTGATCGGTATGATAACAAATATAAAATTATTAACGAACATATAGGTAATATCTTAGATATTAAGGCCTTCCACAAAGCAAGCTCCAGTAACATAAGGGAATTTGTATCGTCTGTTAGGCAGGAAATTTCAGCAATAGGGAATCATGAGCCCGCGATTAAACACTGGGACTTAATTTTACTTTGTATCCTTTCCCGTAAACTAGATTCCCAGCTAGCCAGAGAATACCAGCTTGACAGAGACCCAAAGGTCGCACCAGATCTGGAAAGTTTCCTTAAGTATCTTGAGAGGCGTGCGCTGGCCATGGAGAATGCTGAGCAAGGCCACCACAGTGGCTGCCACCAAGGTAATAATAGCAAGGCAGCACTGACCAACACGGCAAGCACTGGATGCACATACTGTAAGTCGAACCATAAATTGTTTGCATGCAAAAATTTCAAAATGCTTCCAGTAGCAGATCGTTTAAAATTTGTAAACAGTAATAAGATATGTGTAATTTGTTTAGGTGTACATGCATCAAAATGCAGGTATCATTTTAGGTGCGCAGAGTGCAAGAAACCACACAACACACTGTTGCACTACAATCCCGAGCCTGCTCATGTACCCACCGTTACATTATCCAGTAATGCAAATAATAATGTCCTCTTGCTTACAGCAAGGGTAAAACTGATAGGTCGTGATGGTACACACTATCATGTTAAAGCTATTTTGGACAGTGGCTCACAGGTTTCCCTGGTCACCGAAAAGCTTGTCTCACTACTAGGCTTTTCTCTTAAACATAGTGAGACCAACATAATTGGCATTTCCAATTCAAAAAACCATTCAAAGTTCTGCTTACCATTAGAAATATACTCCCTAAATACACCTTTCAGAACGCAAATAACATGCCATGTTGTTACTCAGATAACATGCAAGCTGCCACAGCAAGAATTTAGTATATCTGATGTAAAAATACCAGAAAATATAACATTGGCCGACAATCAATTTAATAAACCAAGTGATATTCATTTGTTAATATCGTCCGATGTTTTCTTTCAGTCATTGCTACCGAGCCATCAGACGTGCCACAAGCTGACATCGGCTGCTGCTTCAACGGGGCTGACGCAGGTGCCAGACAGCAGGGATGTCAGCACGAGCCAGTCTGCTTCGCAGCTTAGTATCCCACAACTTTATATTATTAATACTTATTTTGGTAGCATAGTCGCAGGCAGTCTGCCTAAATATTCTTCACTCCCATCATGCAATACAGTGGTATTAAAATGTGAGTTAGGCTTAAATGACACACTTTCTCAGTTTTGGGCCACCGAAAGTGTTCCAGAAGTCTATAAAGAACACACTTCAGAGCATGAACAATGTGAAGAAATATTTCAAAACTCTGTTAAGTTAACTGACAACCAATTTGAGGTTGCATTACCTTTGAAATTACCTCTCTCTGATATAAATAATGTCCTTGGTGAATCATTTCATTTTGCACTTAAGAGATTTTTAAACTTAGAAAATAAATTGCATTCTAATCCAGAATTATTCATGCAATATCAAAAATTTATACATGAATATCTGGCACTTAAGCATTGTCATTATGTAGATATTAACTCTTACGAATTAAATAATCAACCAGTTTATTTTCTCCCCCATCACGCAGTGATCAATGAGAATAGCAAAAGCACTAGGTTGAGGATAGTTTATGATGGGTCAATGAAAACCAACAAAAAAGTTTCATTGAATGATTTACAACTTAATGGACCAATAGTTCAGAGAGATTTATTTGATATAATATTATTATTTAGGTTAGGAAAGTATACATTTATTGCGGATATAAAACGTATCTTTCGCAATATTTTAATAAATCCAGAATATACTTCTCTTCAAAATATATTATGGAGGGACAACCCTTCTGAGCCAATAAGGTGCATAAGGTTAGATACAGTGACATACGGACTGAAAAGTTCAACTTATTTAGCCACTCGTTGCTTAGATGAGCTAGCAAATAGCAATGGAACACAATTTCCTCTAGCTGCATCAATTATAAAAAATAATGTGTACTGTGATGAAATATTGTATGCCAATAATGATATTAACATGACACTAGCCGCAAGAGACCAGTTACGCAATTTACTACTATTAGGTAGCTTCATAACTCATAAGTGGTCTTCCAATAATGAGCAAGTCTTGTTTGGCATATCATCAGATGATCAACAATTTGATAGTATAAATTTACAAAAAGATAATAATTTTAATATTAAAGCATTAGGCTTAACTATCAATGTAAAACATGATCAATTTATAATATCATCTCCACAGCCATTTGATTCAGATAAAATCACAAAAAGAAGTATTTTAAGTTACATAGGTAGATTCTACGACCCAATGGGTTTCGTAAGTCCTATCATAGTCACTGCTAAAGCTATAATGCAAAAACTGTGGTTGCAAAATACAGACTGGAATGACAGTCCCCTGCCTGAGGTGCAGCAAGAATGGTTGCAATTCACAGCTGACATAAATAATATGAAACCAATTATTTTAGATAGAAATATTGATATTTCAGATATTGACAGGGCAGAGTTGATTGGGTTTGCTGATGCATCTAGCACAACAGCATATGGATGCTGTGTTTACCTTAGGCTCACCAGCGTGTCTGGTGCTATTAATGTATACCTACTCTGTTCCAAGTCTAGAATCAATCCTATACAAAAGAAAGGCATGACGGTGCCTAGGCTTGAGTTGAATGCTGCACTCTTGCTTGCTAAATTATCATCTAAGGTGCACACTGTGCTACAGCTCAAGGTTTCCATTAAGAATGTTCTCTTGTTTAGTGATTCAACAATTGTTCTGGCATGGCTCAATACTGAAATTGCAAAACTGAAACCTTATGTTGCAAACAGAGTTAAGGTAATTCATGAACACACAGCCAGTTGGCATTGGCTGTATGTCAACACAGCTGACGACCCAGCTGATCTTCTAAGTCGAGGTGTCAAGCCAGGTGATTTAGCCAGCTGCGATTTATGGTGGTACGGTCCGCAATATCTACAAAACAGTGAGTATGATTTCGCTTGCTGCAATACGGACTTACCTTCTGAAGTACCTGAGGTGAAACCTTGCTCAGCATTCTCCAGCAACCTGGTGTGTCAGAGTTCCAATTCGCTTGAATATGTGTTTAAGCGCTTACATAAATATTCAAATATTCAGAAAATGGTCAGAATATTCGCTTATATATTGCGATTTTTAAATAATATAAATAGCAAAAAATCCAAATTAAATACAAACTATTTAACCACGCTTGAACTTAACCATTCACTCATGCTAATAATTAAACATGAGCAAATCACTCATTTACATCTTGAAATTCAGGCTTTAAATAAGGGCAACAATGTAAAAGGTAACTTAGCTAATTTGCACCCCTTTATCGATAGTCAAGGGCTATTACGTGTGTGCGGAAGGCTTGATCACGCTGATGCAAGTTATAATAAGAAATATCCTATCATACTTCCCAAAGGCTCTTATGTTACTGGTTTGCTTATTCAGAATGAGCATGAAAGGTTACTGCGCGCAGGACCCAGGCTTTTATTGTCAACACTAAACCAAAAATATTGGATAGTGAATGGTTTGTTAGAAGTTAAGAAAATAACTCATAAATGTATTATATGTTTCAGACAAAAGGCCACCGCGGCCAAACAGCTGATGGGTTCCTTGCCAGCTGGGCGCGTTACGAGCACCAGCCGGCCCTTTGAGAAAGTCGGAGTGGACTTCGCCGGGCCGATAGATGTTAAGCTCTCGCGCATCAGGCGATCCGTTATAGGTAAAGGCTATATTTGTGTCTTCGTCTGCTTCACAACTAAGGCGGTTCATTTGGAACTGGCCTCAGACTTGACCACCGATACCTTCCTGGCGTGCCTTAGAAGGCTAATCGCCAGGAGAGGCTTGCCCGTAGAAATCCACTGCGATAATGCTAGTACATTTAAATGTGCAAGGACCCAGCTAGCTGAGCTTTATAAGCTGCAGTCTTGTCAGACTCACCGAGCAAATGTACAAAATTTTGCCACACAGAGAGGCATCACTTTCCATTTCATACCAAGCTATTCTCCTACATTCGGTGGACTCTGGGAGGCTGCAGTTAAAAGCACCAAATATCACCTAAAAAGGGTTTTACAGAAAACTGTACTAACATATGAGCAATTAAATTCTGTTATTGTTGAAATTGAAGGGGTTCTTAATTCAAGGCCTCTCTTACCATTGTCATCAGACCCAGATGATTATTGTTATTTAACGCCTGGTCATTTTATAATAGGTAGTTCTTTAACTATGTACCCAGAACATGATGTTTCTGATGTACCACAAAATAGGCTTAAGTTTTGGAATTTGTGTACTAATGTAAAACAAACCTTTTGGAAAACATGGCATAAGTACTATTTAAATGTTCTACAAAATAGACCTAAGCGGAAAACTAATTATAGTAATATTAAAATAGGAACTCATGTAATTTTAAAAGAGGACAATATTCCACCCATGCACTGGCCTATGGCTAGAGTCACTAAGGTTTTCCCTGGATATGATGGAAAAGTAAGGTCTGTAGAGGTGAAAAAACCTAACAATAAAACTCATGTTCGTGCTATACATAAAGTTTGTATATTACCTATAAGTGATAATGTTTAAAATACTTATGTACTTACCTAATCTTAGGATTAAGAGTTATGTTTAAGTTTCATAAAAGAAAACAATTTTAGTTTAATATGTATTTATATTTAATTGCATAAACAAATACTTATGTTTTCATTGTATAAACTTAGTTATATACTTACCAATTTAAATGCCATTGATTTATATACAACCAGTACAACTTAAGTTTCTCAGGCCGCAGCATGTTGCGTAGCAACACTAAATATACATTGTTAATTTATTTACTGTGGCAATATCGCTCCTTTGCTCTGCACCTTGTGACTGGAATATACGCAATTCTTGTGGATCTCCGAATTTTTATTTAAAACACCTCACGGACAGCACCCGAACCAGCCCGCAAGCTCACAGGTTCGGTGCTTCGATATGGTCTCTTGCTATGGGGTAATTCAACAGACTCGTCTAGAGCATTTTTAGCGCAAAAAAAATGCATCAGAGCTATGGTGGGTATCCGATGTTATGAATCCTGTAAACCTCATTTTAAAAAATTTGAAATTTTGCCTCTGCCACATGTACATTTTTGAAATTTGTGTCTTTGTTAAAAATCACCAACACTTGTTCCGTAAAGCTAAGGACGTTTATCAGCGTAGTACAAGACATGGTGATAGGCTGATTCTTGACAAAATACCGAGAACAGCATTATATTCGAAGAACTGCTATTCAATGTGCGTTAAAGTATTTAATCAACTGCCCTCTACATTAAAAAAACTGCCTATAGTTATTTTTAAAAGGCAGCTTAAGGTATGGCTACTAGATAAAATGTTTTATACTGTGAATGACTTGTTTAGACAAATACAATAAAAAGCAGTTGTAGTCAATAACAATAAAAAATGACATCGATACATAAAAATTAAATATTACTATACATTCTGACATATTTTTTAAAATTTGTATTATATTACTCAATAATGACACTGTATTGTGATATTGACATATGAACTTGATTTATTAAATTAAAAAATTGTTAACCTCACCATTATATTCACATGCCTATTATAGGCTAAATGGAATGGACATAAATTTGTATACATATACTAGATCTAATTTTGTACTCCATTTAATATGAATATATTTGTATTTGTATTAAGCATTCGAAACGTCGGGAAAATTAAAATAAATCGCGATATAATCCGTAAGAATAGATTAATTACAATGTCTAGTATTCGCGTAAATAAAAGACAACATTATTAGTCATCTATCTACGTGGGAGATATTGTAGTGCAAATGCTTCCGTAGACACAAGTGCACTCTCTCTCTCGTCCTTTACCTCTTAAGATCAGCTGCTGAACCAAATGTTTACATGCCCGTCCTACGCATGGATCATCTTACTTTACAGACAATCTGGTGATGAGCCTGCCCTAGCCAGTATGGAACAACGATACCAAGTTGTTGCGCCCTGCGGGTTTCAAACCCGCCACCTGCGGTTTTCACAGCAAGCGGTTTTCCACTGCACCAGAAAGGCACTGGTCACTTCTAATATCGCTATAGAGGTACGTAGAGGTACGCTATGTCGTTTTCTAAAACCTGCCCGTAACCAAAAAAAAATGTTTCTTTTTAATGATATTTTAGATTGGTGAATGGAGTTATTCATTGACGTTTGAATGACAGGCGAGGATAGTGATTGGTCTGAAGATAGACAAAGTTTTGGTAAAACACAGGGCCAGGTTTTGGTAAAATAAAATGAACCATAATATGATGCACTGGAGTCTTTATTTGATGAAAGTTACAAAACGTTGATGTAATTGAAAGTTGCTAATATAATTTGGAGGATAATACAGAAAAAATAATTGAATAGAATGTTATCAGTGCAAAAAGTAGCTATTCTAAGCAAACTTATTATGTAGTCCGAATATCAAAGCCGTAGTCGTCCGCCATTATTCATATGTTTTTGTCTTAGGGGGTTGTGTGTTTGCTGTGAAAGAAAGGAAACAGAACATGCAAAACCAAACGAAAATAACGCACGGGATTTTTTTAAACAAGTGGGGAAATTTATAAACGTTATTCTTAAAACGATATACACACATCAAAAGTGTCTAGGGATCAACATATATTTTTGCAATAACTTTTCTCCTGATTGATATTAATTAAAATTTTCTTTAAGGATTCATCAAATAAAGTGTTTTCGTTTGTCACAGTAACGATAAACCAAGTCACCTTTGCATTAATAAAGAAATTTGCCATTTTCCTAATAAAGGGATTTTTGACATTTGAACCACTAACACAAAAGTTCGAAAAAAAGACTGAAATAACAGTTTTCTTTAAAATTTTATTGGGTAACTTAAACAATTAATAATCCGTGTTTCTACCGCGAACACTAACAACACAAGAACATCGGTTTGGCATACTCAAAATGAGTTCATCCAAATCACGCTGTGGAATGGCCGCCCATGTTCGTTGCAACAACAAAAAAAGGTCTTCTTGCGACTGGATACCCTCCATATTCGGCAGAGCTCTTCTCTGTAGCATATCCCATGCATGCTCAATCGGGTTCAAGTCTGGCGACTGAGCAGGCCAGGGCAGGACATTTATGTTAGCTGCGGCGAGAGTCTGTCTTACAACTCTTGCGGTGTGCGGTCGTGCATTATCATGCATTAACTGAAATAAGGAACCGATTTGCACTTGTAGAGGAACGATGACGTCTGATACAATCGTCTCAGCATAAATTTGAGCGTTGAGGTTGCCTCTGATCCAAATCAACTCAGTTCTTCCGCCGATCCAAATACCCGCCCATACCATGATGGTTCCACCACTATAAGGATGGACTTCCTGGCAGGATTTTAATCGCTGTTGGCGTCCAGGGGTTCTCCAGTGTCGTATACGTCTTGTATCCGGTCTCATACCAAAACGAGACTCATCAGAAAAGCACACGAAACGCCATTGTTCTTCTGCCCAATTTCTGTGTTCAAGAGCCCATTGATATCGAATCCTACGATTGTGCATTGCTATAGGTGGTACCCGTAGCGGTCTTCGGGAATGAAGGTTCACTTCATGCAAGCGGTTTCTGACTGTTTGGTCGCTAATTAAGTTCCCTGAAGAGTGATGAAGCCTCACGGCTAACATCATGGCAGTTATTGTTGGAGCTCTTCGAGTTAAGATTTGAATATATCGGTCTTGTCTCCGTGTGGTGCAGCGATACCGTCCTCCATGGCGCTCAGCCACGGTACCAGTGCTTCGGTAACGTGTCCAAAGTCGACTGATAACACTCTGACTTGTATTCAGAGCTAAAGCCACAGTACGTTGCCGGGAACCAGCTTCTATCATTCCCACGGCTCTGAGCATTTCTTCCCTGCTTAAATGACGTCGCTGCTCCATAATAACGTTGGTTTTAATCAGTAGTAGGGAAACAGTAGCACTAATAATGTCTTCAATGCGTTGTATGTTTTTATAGGGAAAATATTGACAGCTGATTTTCATCTTTTACTCGAATTTGATTCACAGTTCCTGATTCAAATTATGAAATGCACCAAAAAGGATCCATATAAATTTATAAAATCATAAATTTATTACAAAGCCACATCTCAATCTCAAGAAATCCGCTTAAAAATGCTTGATCCCTAGACACTTTTGATGTGTGTATTTTAATAATTACCTAAAAAACAACGTAGGGGTTTCACTTTCATAATGGACTTAGTTCACGTAGATTATATGTCATCAACGTCTTATCATCAGCAGCAGCCGAAAAAAGTCCACTGCCGAACAAAGGCCTCCACCTTATAAGGGAGGGGTTGCCACAATTCCCACGCATGGCTTGGGGATCACAGTATATGTAATCCAAAAGAAAGACGCTGCTGCCCGTCGTCCTGTTCTCGCTTAGTCGCCTCTTATGACACCAAACAAGAGAAGATGGGGGACGCTATTCCAACCCGGCAGCCCACGGGATTTAAGATTTGAACAGCGGATCTTCAAAAGGCCACTTTCGGTGAATCATAATATGAATCAGTTAAGGTTTAATTTTTATTCTTATGGCAACATTAACACCAAATATGAATTTGCTAATTGAGTATGACGAGATTGAGTAAAACTTGTAACCATTTTACAAAAAAAAATAGAGGAATTCCAAATAATCTGCTGGGAATGCGGAATTCGAATTCATTTTGGATGAAATGCTTAATGTGGCCATTTTAGAGGTGCAGAGCTTTTTCCGAAGTTCATTTTCATCATACGATAATTTACGATAATTTCCCGAGTGCTTGCGTATGGAGCAAAAAGAAAAGATAATATCCTGGGACAATCCACACGCGGTTACCTGATCCCAAACTAGGCAGAGCCTGTGGTATCGAGACCATGACCTAATGAACATACCTGAGTTCTTATTTGCGGTTGCCAGTGCCTGGTGAGGGGCCTGATTGGCGGTGGCCAACGCCTGGTCCTGGGCCTGATGCGTCCGATCTGCTTCTAGAAGCAGCCACGGTGGCATCTGATCCTAAATATACAGAGTTTGGATTTGAGAAATGATGATCGCTCGATTGACACTTTATCAATGAGTAAGACTAGGTAATCAAGACAATTAGAATTCAATCCTTGCTCCCGTACCAACCTCATCATACAAAGGGGCTATTACTTACCGCAAGTACACAATCCCAATCAAAGTAGGCTAAAAGGTAACAGTAGTGCTATTCTCTAAGCAACACAACCTCGTGCTCGACGTTGCGGCAGCGGCGAATTGTGATGTCGTATTGAAAATAATAATAATATCTTGGGAAAATCCACACATGCATGGCTATTCACAAATGTCGGGAACGTTCCGGTATCGGATTGGAAAGTTAAATGACATGTCGAATTATGATCCGACGGATTGTCAAACGCTATTTACAGTTCTTATTGGAAATGGTGTTTAAGACTCCACGCGTCTCCATATAATTAGCAATTCCTTTATGGGCTAAGGTATATGTTTTTATAATAAAGTGCCTCAAAATATACGAGATCTACCAATAAGAAATTTAAAACTACCATTAAGAGCCATTTGTCTAAAAAGGGCTATTATAAAATCTCGGATTACCTGGAGGATAAAGCTGCGTGGCTTGAACTGCAGTACTCTTACATGCTAATGGTGATATATTTATTGTAAATTTGTTTTAAAAAAATCTCATAATAATTGAAAAAAAGACAAGCCCGCTGAGTTTCTTGCCGGATCTTCTCAGTGGAGGCCGCGTTACGATCCGATGGTAGTTGTAAAAAATGACAATATATGTAAGAGCCCCCGTGAGGCCCTTGCATAATAAAGAATTTTGAATTTGAATTTGAGTGTGTTTACGGAGAACATTATAAAATGGTATAAAAAGAGATTATAGTGGTAGAAAGTTTTAAAGTGGTTAAATAAATGTATAATAATGAAATTTTAATGTATTTTGCAAGATATCATATAGGCAATAACATAATTTACATATTGTGGTTTATTTAGTCCTTTATAAGAATGTGTTTTATGTGTTTCATAACATTTTTGCGAATTTTCTTCTAAACTTGCGTCTTAAACGCTTAGTAGTTTTTTGTTAAGATATACTTAAATAGATTAATAACACCCGGGAATCGAACCCACGACCCATCGGGTAGCAGCCAGGTTGTCTAACCACTAGACCAACGGGTCGTCCGTAACGAAAGATTAGTTTATCGGTGCACTCAATGCAATATGTAAGTAGTATCTGAACGTCGACTGCTATACTTTTCATCCAACTATAAACAAGTCTAAACTTTAGAAAGTTTTATAAGCCGCTTTAGCTTTGACTATAAACGGTCTCCATTCATCCACGGTGAATGCGTCGCTCGAAGAACCGATAACCGGTGGGGAAGAAAGGTTCTCGGGTGGCGACCACGAACCGGAAGACGCATCGTAGGCAGGCCTCCCACTAAGTGGACTAGGTCTAGATTTTCCTGGGGATGATTATAATTAGAAATAATATGTCTAAGTCCCGGAATATACGGGGTGTAAGGGACATCGTACCGAAAACCGATACCAGGGATCCAGTACATGATTCTGAACATTCTAGTGTTGAAATTTTTCATCGGCTTTTTCATGACTTTCCAAAAAATTATGTCTGACGCTTTGTTAAAATTAAATTAGTTTAACATCATTATTGTTATAATAATAAAGCCTAATTTTAATTTTAAAACAATGAATTACTTATTTGTGGAAAATGTATTTATTTATTTTTTATTTATTCTTTATGCACATAAACAGTACATAGGCAATTAAATAATTGGCAATTAATTATTATTATTTTAGAAAATTAGCAATGTTATTTGAAAAATAAACATTATTCCGCATATATTCATTACATGCTCAAAAATTAACAAGTTAGTCATTTGTCATTTTCCATTAAAATGGTTTCTGTAATGTTTTAACGTAACATTATTTGAAATCTTATAAAAAAAAATCGGTACGTGGTCCCTTACACCCTGTATAGTTGGAAAGGAGATAGATTTCCTGCTGCGCCATGGAGCCTACAGCTATTCTAATAAGACAATAGAGAGCAAACATGATGACTTACCAGAGACGACATAACCGGTGTCAATTGCACCTGCATCAACTAAAAAAAAAAAAAAAACTCAGTTTCTAAATAATCACTGTCCAATCGGCATTTTTTTTTATTACATAAAACACAGCTCTTAGACATAGTATTAAACGTAGATATACATGTAAATCTTACAGCCAATTAAGATTTTACAATTTATACAATATTTTAGTCAGAGACTATGTTTAACTAAGGCTACATACATTCAGAGAAAGATAATTAGAATTAGTATTCATAACTGAAACAGCCAATTGCCATAAAGAGTATGATTAATTATATGTTGTGAGTGTGCGTGTGAAACTGTGATTGTACATGAGTGTGTGTTTATTTTACTATATATCAAAAAGAAAAGTTTAATATAATATCTTAGGTTAGTACTATAATGCAACAATTACTAAAGCAATAATGTCACTGGTTTTCTAAATACATCTTTTGACGTTTTTTTTATATTTGTTTGTTTGGGACCAATCCCACCACTCATTCCCACCACTGTGACTCCAGTCAGCCAGGATCTACAGTGGTCACCAGTGAAGACACTGAGGTTTGACCCTCAGCGAGACCCGGGGAAACGCTAAATTGTCTTGGAACCCGCAACAAATTTAATTAGAGAAGTATATAGGAGGAGTTGGAAAAATAAAAATTCCACTTTGCAAAGCGAGAGACAAGTAAAAATCACACAGGTCGATAAAACCTCAGAACGCAAGATTCTTACAGGTGCACCAACTAGAGTTAGTCCACCTGTAAGGCACCACGGAAGTTACTAGATTTAAAGGGACCTATATTTTGATTATTAAATATAAATAATAAATATTATTTTTTTCACCTTGTTTTGAAATCTCTATTATCCGATTGTGTAAAATATATATATTACTATAGTAAATGTTCTCAGATAATGCAAAAAGAAACTTGAATTCGTTTTTTTTTATAATTATTATATATGTACAGTTTCAACTAAAAATCAAATAAACAGTAGTATATTTCGATTTGAATTTTTTTTATATCAATATTACATGCAATCTTATGTTTTTCGAGTAATTGAAATGTAAATTTTAATAAATACCTTAAAATTGTATATTATGATAAAAAAAAAACAACTGCTAGTTTTTTTTGCGAAGATTTAATATAGTAATAAATAATATAAAGGGTGTAAGGGACCACGTACCGTTTTTTTTTTATAAGATGTCAAATAATGTCCGTTACAACATTACAGAAACAATTTATATGGAAAATGACTAACTTATTAATTTTCGAGCATGTCATGAATATATGCGGAATAATATTTATTTCTCAAATACGTTGCTAATTTTCTAAAATAATAATTATTAATTGCCTATGTAGGTACTGTTTAAGTGCATAAAGAATAAATAAATTTCCACATATAAGTAATTTATTGTTTTTAAGTTAAAATTATGCTTTATTATTATACCAATAATGATGTAATACTGGATTAAAAAGTGGATTTTTTTTTGGAAAACATGAAAAAACCGATGAAAAATTTCAATACTAGAGTGTTCAGAATCATGTACTGGATCTCTGGTATCAGTTTTCGGTACGATGTCCCTTACACCCCGTATATTTTTACACCATCGGAAAATAGAGATTTCAACGAACAGAATGCACACCAACTTTTTTAAAAAGGCTGACATTTTGACGGGTGAATTTTCGATTACAAATTAAGCTGCTTTTTCGATAATAAAGTCAAAACAAGGTGAAAAAATAAATATTTCAAATCAAATAAATTACAGTGCGTTTGGGACATAAAAAGGTGTTATCACCAAATTTCGTGAAAAAAAAAAATTCTTTGTAAAGAAAAAATAAAAAGCTAAAAACTTGTTTTTTTTGAATTTTTCACATGAGATTATCCTTAACACAAAGCTTAAGGGTAAAAATGGTTTTCCCTTAATAATATATAGGTTGCCTGGAAGAAATCGCTTATTAGCGATAAAGCCGCCTATATGTACAATGTTTCTGTTTCCTTTTTATGTGTTCTGTATTTTGTGTTTGTACTTAAGTGTAAATAAATAATACTCTCCTCCTTTTCATTAGAAAAGAAAAAAAAACAAAAAAAAAAGCAATAATATTAGAACGAAACCCATTGGGGTTTCATTCTAATATTATTGTTTTTTGTTTTAAAAATTATCATTCAGCCAAATTCTGGATCTCTTAATGCATATTGAAGGGTCTTGATGTGGCCAAACTTTGTGTTTCGATAAATTTGTAGAATTATTTTTTGAGTTGATGCTTTGACAATGAAAAAAACAATCGCGGCAGCGTTTATGGACATTGCAACGACTGTGAAAGCTGGTCTATCAACGACTTTATCGCCAAAGTTTGATCTGATCCTGATATATGAGATACATTATATTACTGTTACTATTATTATCAGTAATTTTAACAACTACTTACCAGCGGCAACTTGCATACTCTGGGAAAAATAAAGAAAATTAATTAAAATTTAGTTTCAAAAGTAAAACATACACACGATGAAATAAAAAATTACAAAAAGACAAGCCCGCTGAGTTTCTTGCTGGATCTACTCATTACCGGCTGCGTTAGGCGGATCCTAACGCAGCCGGTAGTATGTAAAATATATTTTTGTCTGGAGGCCTCACGAAATAAGATATTTTGACTTTGACTGATGAACTTTCATAGCGATGATCAAATCATTTCATAGCGATTCAAATGATCATAGCTAAACAATAAAATAAAAAAGTTATTTTGAAGGACAGTACTTACCTCTGAAATCAGGAGCGCTGAGATAACGACGAAAACGAAAAGTTTGAACATTTTTGCTTTCAGTATTTTGAGGAGTTTAATCTTCAAAACTTGGATATGCAGTATGATATCGATAACCTGCTTGCGCTTTATATACAAAATTTGGTAACAACTGAATACATCTTTGCTATGACGTTAATACCAAAGTTAATATTGGAAGTAGATGCAAACTACCGAAATTAAAGTTTTAGGTATGTTTGCGTACACGTATGAACATGTGTTTTAAAGTTTGCTGTTTTCTTATAACAAACTAGCTGTACCCGCGGCTTTGCACGCGTTATACCCATTATTAAAATTAAAGCGATGGTATTGAGTGGCTAAGAGTCTTGATTGGAGCTTTGGACCAGTTTGAACCCCACTCCAGACTTGACTCGACCCAACTCCATCCCATTCCCTCTCTATTATATTTGGTAGACATAACTGGTTTCGGTAATCACCGGAACGCACTTATAATGTTACGCTATCATAACAATAATTTGTCTCTGTTCTACCCTAAGGTGGACTGGTAGAGAATGCCTCTGGCATTAAGTCCGCCTATGTACTATTTTTGTACCTAACGAATAAATAAATATGTAGCATTGACCTTTTTCCACCTTCACGACTCTGAAAGTATCTACAGTACATAGTCGCATGCTGTGTAGTAAACATCAGTATATTTAGCCGCATAAAAACAAGGGGTCAGAGTTAGTTGGTGGTCAGTACCACCAACTATGTCTGACTCCTTGTTTAGGTCAAGCTATATCTCTAGATCTACTTGACCCATTTCGATAAAACATGCACTTTCTTCTAAATTCATACTTACTTCACTTTATAAGTTGCATTGATATGCATTCAGCCGTTTTCCTTTATTTTTTCGTTTATTTAACAAATGAACAGACGGACAGACAGACAGACAGACAGAAATTTTAAAAATAGTTGATTTGATTTATGTTGCTTATTTCTACCCTCTCTGGTCTATTTTGGTGGGAAAATAAACAATTAACTGTTTAACCTCTACTGTTTTATTGTAGTATAGATACATATGAACCAGACGCGATTTCGCTCGGTAACTTCGAGTCCAAAAGTTATATCAAATATATTAAGATGACTCAGAGCCAGGTAATTTAAACAGCTATAGATCAATTCGCCTATAATTATATTTCGGTTAAGAATAGCACCTTAATTAGTTTAAAAAAAAATATATTCTATTCTATTAAAGAATTCAAATGTTCGATGTTCCGTTGAGTCTATTTTTGTGACAAGTGATATTATATGTCATCCTTATCTAATAACGAACTCCTTGTGAACTTTCACTTTAGAGCAGTACAGATACACTTTAGACAGGTAAAATTGTTTATATAATAGCGCGGTAAAACGCGGACACCTGGAGCGCGCGGACAGATGTGCTATAAATAAACTATTTAAAAAAAAAAACCGACTTCAAAGTAAATTATCTAAAAAGCATAAAATAACGAAAATATTATTGAAGTTGGTGTTAGCGTACCTGCTGTGTATATTCTGCACCAACTTCAATAATATTTTCGTTATTTTACGCTTTTTAGATAATTTACTTTGAAGTCGTTTTTTTTTTTAAATAGTTTATTTAACACTTTGTAGTGACTTATTTTACCAAGATAAGTATCAGCACTATCACGCAACTCGAACGTCTACATTACAGTAACTTACTGAAAATATAAAAAGTTTAATAATAATAATAATAATAATACCAGCCCTTGTTTTGTCCCACTGCTGGGCACGGGCCTCCCCTCAAGATGAGGGGGCTTAGGCCATAGTCCACCACGCTGGCCAAGTGCGGCTTGGCGGACTTCACACGTCATTCGAGAGCTAGTTAGGCTTTCTCAGACATGCAGGTTTCCTCACGATGTTTTCCTTCACCGAAAGCTAGTAACAATCGCACAAAGACGATTCGCACATGATTCATTGAAGAAATCAGAGGTGCGAGCCGGGGTTCGAACCTGCGCACCTTGTTTCCAAGGCAAGCACTCGCCCACTGAGCTGTTACCGCAATATCTCTTAAACTACTGGACCGATTTTGATGAAATTTGTACTCTACCCTAAGTTGAAAGATACTGTTACATATAAGATTTGTAGGTGGGCTGCTCTTGGAATAAAACATATGTTGTGGTACAATTATGTTCTGTTTATTGTCAAAATCACAAACTGTTCCCTACTTAAGTCTTAAACCTTATATTTAATTATTATTAAAAGTAATACACTGCATTCGGCCCAGTGCCATACACTATGCGACGCTTATGCAACCCTACTTGAAAATAGCCAGCTTATATTACTTATTCACTCAGCGGTGGGAGCTATGGTCGTGGGTGGTTGGGAATAAAGCCAATACCGTTAAAAGTTTTAGAGTTACTCCTTCCAGTATTAAAGTAAACGAAAGTATTAGAACCGTGTGGGGAAGCCTTAATAATTAATACAAAAGGGGGGCGCCAGGGACTGTTTCAGTCCCAAATCCGGAGGTGACGAGGCGATGAACACTCGACGCTTCGGTTAAAAAAGTACTCCACAAGTACCAGTTAAATATAACCGGTTAAATACCGTTATTTCAAAATGTTAAATAAAAATATACCCAGTTAAAAAAAACTAGGTTAATAAAAAAAACCGTTGTAAATAAAATAAAACGTTATAATAAAAAAAAAACCGTTGTAATAAAAAAAAACGTAATAATAAAAAAAAACCGTCTGGCCTGCCTCTCGGCTAGGCGCACTCGGTGTCCGTACAGCCGTCCCGGGGTTCTTACGGACTCGAAGGCACCGGTCACGACCTGATTCGTGGCGTCGAGAGGGGCCCTCGGAGTTCACTCCTAGAACGGACAATACGGACCCCTCATGAGACACTATTCACACTAACATCAGCAAGGTTTTAGACACCACTAAATTATAGACTTTCCAAGACTACTTACAGTTTTTGGGGATGGTATTTGGCGTGGCTGTACGGTAGGCCGGTCCGCGCTCCTAACACTCGAGCATCGGAATTCTGGAACGATTGTTAGAATTTAACACTGATACAACAACCTATGCGATGGTTACTTTAGAATGCCACTACTGGCACAGGCTAATTACCTGAAGAACGAACGGATCACTGTGTCTCGGTGTAGTCTAGGTGTCTAGGCGGTGATTCGTGCTCAAATGAGCTGCCTGGGGTTCCACCCCTCCAATCCTACCTCAAAAACGAATAATACCACCTAGTGGCGATTAGCCCAAATAAGGGTAAAATTAAAGTCCAATGCTCCTCACAAAGCATTCCATTACAACAATTAAGATCCTCAAACTACTACAACTTGGCATTGGCCAACAAAGTTTACATCAATCAGACTCACAACATTGATAAATCACTGGAATTCACAATTCCCAGTGAATTAATTACGATAAAAACATTTATCTGGGGAAAATTATCCGGTCATTGACTGGAGAAATTAGTTTTAGTACCATTGCCACACTTAGTCCAAAGACAAACATCACAAATCCACAGATTAAATATAATTCGGCTAAATCGAAGTATCTAGAAAATACTTCATATAAAAAAAATTGTTAGACTTCCGTTAATTTGGTCAATCTTAATTGATTTTCACTAGAGAGTGATTATAAGTTAAATATACCTTGTAAATTAGTTTTAATGAACTGCAAATAAAGTTTTACTTAAGTTTTATTTACTTTATTGTCTGTGAACTCGACGTAATTTTGTTCGGGACTGTCAGATGGCGTTACTGAACCCTTTCGAGTTTGACATTTGAATTATTAGACCATGACGGAATGTAAACAAACAATCTTTGGAAAAGAATTTAAATTACTTTAAAGGTGTTAAAATTAGTTTATTACTTAACAAATAGAGTGAAAGAATTTAAATTACTTTAAAGGTGTTAAAATTAGTTTATTACTTAACAAATAAAGTGAAGTGAATTGCAATTACAGTGACAATGTTACTAGAACCAAGGAAAGTAGTAAGAAAATACTTCTACGACAAAAATAGTAAAAAATCTAAATGTTCAAAGGTAAGGTACGCTGCTTTTTGCATCGTAACAGTACCTCCCCAACCACCAGAGATTTGACCGACTTAGGCAAATCTCGACGCTGGCCCTCCAGCGTAATACCTGCCAAAATACCACCAAACAAGACCTCTCATTCAAAAGCAGTAGGTACACCACTCCAAACTAGCGTAGCTTAGCTACATAAATTATTAATCCACATAATCCTTCAACTAACGTGCACCAACAGCAATAGATTACTGAAAGAAAAAGTAAGAGGACACAATGCAAACCTGTGTACGATTAACATGTAATAATGGTACCTGATAAAAATATACTAATACATTATAAAATATAAGTGGTTGTTTTAATTTTCAATATAATTTATAGGATTTTAGTCACACTTCACGTATAGAGTAACAAACCGCTCTATTAGGCGACATTGTAGTAGGCTTTTAGTGTCGGGTCTACAAGTCCGCCCGTGTTTTAAGGCTTATTTTTAATTATCCATGTGGCCTATCTGTTTGTGATGAGATACTAATACATATACATACAAACCATGGTTA
The DNA here is from genome assembly GCA_911728495.1 of Furcula furcula. Lineage (NCBI taxonomy): Eukaryota > Metazoa > Arthropoda > Insecta > Lepidoptera > Notodontidae > Furcula > Furcula furcula. Next base: position 12,191,764 of record OU452265.1, on the reverse strand, counting down.
AATATACAGTTAACATTCAACTACAGTGTTCACCGACCGCACTGTTTTTTCCCGCCATTGACAGGGGTGATAAGGCTTATTTTTAAATAAATGTAACTGAGTACTGCCAAAGTAAGTCTAATCAATTTACAAACATTGAAAAGACGAACCCAACTGTCAAAGTAAGTCTAATCAATTTACAAACATTGAAAAGACGAACCCAAATAAATTGTGGAGATAAATATATTTAAGTGACGACTAAACTAAAATTTAGTCTAGTTTAGTGTAGTGGTGACAACAGAATCGGCACCAATACCTAAGTTAAGCCAGAACAAACCAACAAATCGTACACCGGTATCCATGTTATTTACTAACGAATAGTACTCCAGCTATCAATCAACCCTACTTAGACCTAATTGGTTAAACTCAAACATGGTGAAAAGAAAAAAAAAAAAGTTTTAAAACGAAAAAAAACAACAAACAAACAAGTCAGGCCTTCAACAACAAACAACAAACACAAATAGTGTGTACAAAAACAAAAAACAACAAAAACAAAACAAAAACACCCTCAACCAAATTAAAAGAAAAAAAAAACTAAATACTACTGGTACGACCCCTTTAACAAATCCAAATACATATCCTATTTCCATCATAGCAGCCTACACTCCCGCCAAACGGCCTCCAGCCTCAGGACAATCAAAATGCTGCCTTACCAGCAGTCCGGAGTTTGTTGGTTACATTTTAAAACTATGTAAACAAACACTTACTTCTAACACATCTAAAAGAAATCTCCCTACCTACCCAATAGTCCAGACGGAGGCATATACAGCCACTCATGTGGAGGAGGAGGAAGGAGAAAATAATGTCCAGCGACCCCAAGGCATATACAGCCCTCTAAAGTCACTTAGACACAACCACAAACCACAACAAAGCAAAATATCTAAAACTTATATTAATGACGTTAACTTATAACGACAAACTAAAACTAAATTATTTTAATCTTCCCCACTAGAGGATTTAAAATCTTTGATGTGCCATTTACCAAGATTTTTACCGGAACTACAGCCTTCTAATTCATATACTAAAGGTGAAAGTTTTTTCCTAATGATACATTTTTCGTATCTAGGAGCCAATTTGGCCATGAAAAATTTGGATGCGTCACTCTGCGGATATGTCTTTTTCCACACAGTGTCACCTACCTCAAATTCAATGTGCCTCCTACTACTATTGTAATGACGAGCACTGCGATTGTGTGAATTGACCAGCGCGTTTTTAACTTTACTGAAGATATCGTCCAATACTCCTAACTGATTCGCATATGCACTGCGGGAGGCGCAAGCTAAGGTGAGCTGTCCTACGGTATCATTTCCGAAGACATCTCCGCTACACATGGCTTCCCTACCATGCACCAGGAAGAATGGAGTAAAACGGGTCACTTCATTAGTGGACGTGTTCATTGCATATTGAATTTTCGATATGTTCACGTCCCAAGATCGATGGTCGTCTTCCACGAGAATTGATACCGCTGTCATAATGGTACGATTATAACGTTCAACGGTGTTCACGCTTGGGCAATACCGTGGTGTTAAATGGAACTGAGGTATCTTGTATTTCTCGAGCAATGCTCGAATCTCTTTACCCGTGAATTGCGTCCCGTTGTCTGCTATAACCGTACGGGGTATGCCATGAACTAGGAAGACGCCATCTTCTAGTTTCTGCGCTATTATTTTAGCAACGGCTCTACGTAAAGGGAAAAGTAAGCAATATTTCGAAAAGCAACACACAACTACCAAAAGATACGTGAAACCTGCTCTAGACCGTGGTAACGGACCTACCAGGTCCATGCTTATGGTTTCAAACGGTTTAGAGCATTCCTTTGCGTCCCCTAAAAGACCAGGAGTTGGCAACTGTGAGTGTTTATATGCAGTGCACTTCTCACAATTATTGACGTAGCTTATTACATCCCCATACATGTGCGGCCAATAGTAACGGAGTGCAAGACGTTTATAAGTTTTAAATATCCCAAAATGAGGGGATAATTCACCAATATGGTGACTTTTTAATCATTCAAGACGATTGCTCTCCGGTACCACCTGCTTCCAATCATATTCACTTGACACACCGAATTTATTTTTAGAATACCGGAAAAGTATATTATCTTTAATAATAAAATTTGGACACGACCTGGCAGTCTTGACACACTTGTCCCACAAGCTTTGAAACCAAGTGTCCGCGACAACTGGCTTAATTTCCGACACCGGAACGGAACGTGATAGAGCATCAGGTACCACATTGTCCTTGCCCTTGCGGTGCTCAATAGTAAAGTTGCCTAAGTTGTCTAACTATTGCAAAAAGAATTTTCGAAATCGGACTTGTAGTTTCTGAGAAATCCGCGGACAAACCTACATACATACATACATACACTCGTGAAATTTGGTAAATTCGTTTAGAAGCCCATATAGACTAACATATATGAATATTACGCATTTTTATTAAAACCGCGGACGGCAGAAGCGCGCGGGACATGACAGGGGCTAGCCCTTACTCTGTTGCTGACGTGTCGAAGAGTTCCCATAGGCACGCAACCATTGCGCCAGCTTGGAGCTGTACATAATCATTTGTCACTGGATTGCAAGTATCAGCAATACTTAGCCTCATAACTACCTTGTTACACATATCGACAGAAACGTATTATGACAAAAACAAATATGGATGATGATATTAATTTCTATGACAAATTACTGAATGAGACAATATTGTATAATTTGCATATGCATTAAAGATTTTTTTTATAAAAAACGTGGACAGTTTTTGTATGAAAAATCCCAATAAAAAGAATGTAGGTATGGTATAAATAGTGCGTTGCACATTATGTGTATCTGTGTCACTGGCCACTGTGTGGCAATTATTTTTAAAATCTCTTGGTTTTGTCCTACAGTTCGGAACGGGCCTCTCAAGATAAATGGGCTTAGGCTATGGCCTACCACGCAGGCCAAGTGCGGGTTGGCGAACTTCTCACGTCGTGCAAAAGCTAGTTAGGCGTTCTCAGACATGTAGATGTCTTTACAATGTTTTCCTTCACCGAAAGCTAGTAACAATCGTACAAATACAGGGTAGCAATAATGGCGCGTTATTCAAGGTGATTATTGATGCTGAATTTGCGAAGAGTTTACCAAAATGGCTTTTGCACATGGCACCAATTTACTTAAGCATAATAATGAGGTAAAATTTGTCCATGTGTCACAAATATGTATAATATATTTTATCAGTTGTTTAAATACGAAAGCTGAAATTTGCGTTCCATCAATTGGTAGGTAATTTTTGCAAAAAAAAAACACTTGTATATTAATTATTTAATTTTCTTAGGTAATATAGCTTATATGTTCTCCATATTGATGGGCCCGTTGGTCAGTGGTTAGACACCCTGGCCGCTACTCAACAAGTCGAGGGTTCGATTCCTACTAAGTGTCCCAGACACTGTTATTTATCTATTCCTATCAGTAGTGTTATGCGCTAAGCAAAATAACCTCGAGTTCGACGCCGCGGCACCGGCGAATTGCGTTTTCGCATTCACTAACTTTGCTTACGCAGCACTAGCGCCACGAGAATTAACGGCGTTTTGGTGGAACTACTTGCGGTCGAATAATTTGATTGTTCGTAGGTGAAAATCGTATTCGTTAAGCAAAATTTGTCAATCGTCTTGCCCTCGACTTCGCCCATAGCCTCGACATAACTTGTCAAAATAGAAAGCTTGTATTTTGCAGCTTTTTGTAGGCGAATTTGTGAACGAATTGCCACCGCTGCTTTAAAAGTTTTTGAATTGTATTATTATACGTGGATATTTATTGTTTTTGTGTTTAGAATAGTGTTAAAGTAGCTGTACGTGTGTTGTGCATCGTAGATTTACTAAGAGCCAAAAAATCTGATGATTTCCTTAAGCGTCGTCAAGTTCGTGAATTACATAATTCAATTAAAGGCTTTTTGAAGATTTACTAATATTTCAACATAGAATAGAATACTCTTTATTTGCACACCAAAGTAAAACATACAGAAAACTTAGAAAACATAATTATCTACCTCGACATAGAAGATGACTAGTGCATTAACTAATAAATTGAAGGAAAGAAGAAAAAGGGTATCTATTTGAATCTCTCAATTCGTTTTCATATAAGTAACTAACTTGTCTCGTAACTAATTTATATTTTTCTAACTCCTATATATACTTGCTGTACTGTGTACCTATCTATTTCTTTGTTCCGTTTCCCTGTTGTTTCGTTTCCCTGGGACGTGCCGTGGGTTAAACCTCGGTGTCTTCAACTAGCTGACCCAATTGTTTATTTGTATTAGATATGTTATTCAAAATATTGTGCATAACCTATCTAATATAAATAAACAATACAATGCCAGTGAATACTTACTTATTAAATGCAAAAGTACCTAAATAACTTGTTTGAGTTGATTTATGTTATTAAAATAATTACTGTTTTCAGATTCTATATAAGTATCATCTCAGGCTAATGGAACGAGGAACTTACAAGATGCTAGTGGCTACAAATGTGGATTACTACCTATATATCGCAGTCCTCTCACACAAGTTATTCATGTTGTAAATGCAAGGTTAATATTGTAAAAAGGAATTCACGAAGTTTCTACAAAATACAGGAGAGTGGGTGATAGCCGGTTTCATTGTAATGTGTAGTATTTACATAAATATAAGAAAGAATTAATTTAATAAAATATTTAATATTAATTATGTATTGTTTTTTCAACAAATAAAATATTTAAAAAAAGAACTTCATACCTTATTTGGAAACAAACAAACAATAGTTACATAAACTGGTAAAATTTGTTTGTTTACAAAAATAATATTAAAAAAAATATATAACAGGTGAAACCGCAGGAAAAAATCTTACCTATGGAGGGCAAAGTTTAGGATTGTAGAATTCATTAATTCCACAGATTACACCTACATACAAAAAACTACTTATATTAGTATTAACAAACAAACAATTATTATTTACAATAAAACATTTATTAAAAATATTACACAGTTAGTAGAAAAATACTTAGATTAGAACTATCTATGTAAACCCCTGTTTTGAAGATAAAAGTCAATAATTAATTTTCTTTCATCATTACACCTGTGTTCATACATTTATTGTGATATTGATAGCACCTAAACACAGCATGTTACAGTTGATGTCATTCTAAGATTATTTCTTATATCGACTTCCAGAGCCCGCAAAACCTGCTATGTTGTAAGAAATCCAGGCTGGTGTGATCGAAACTTTGAGCCATGCTCACCAAAATTTTGGCATGCATCAGTTCTATCGCTACACTGAATTCTTCAATAGCTTTCAGGCAAACTAGCCATTTATAAATTTCTGAGCTGGGGCACTACGATGCAATAGTCGCCGTCCTGTGTTCGTTGTGACACCGGTATATATAGGCAAACAGATAAGCTAATCAAGAGTCATACATATACAAAAACTATTACATATTTAACATTAATTAATACTATTTAGATTGGAGATTTAATTAGGAGAATTATCAATCAATAATACATATAAACCACAACTAATGTAAATGTTACTCATAATCAGTATTTTGTTACGCCGGAAGCTGTCAAGCGCACGGCGACATAATTATATTTCATTTAGTAGGTAGTTACAAACAAGTATTTAAACACAAATCAAAATAATGTCATGCTATAGAACAAATTAAATCACAAATATAATCAATATATAATTATCTAGGTGCACAAAGTTGAGCAGGGACCGGAAGTCTGTAACAGGAGACACTCATAGGCAGTATCAATCAGGTTAAGCAACGATAGGGAAGGTCAATACATAGATGGGTGAGAGTTTAATGCCATTCGAATAAAGTTCGTCTCCGTGCTTCGGAGGGCAAGTAAAAATGGGCCCCAGAATTTAACCAACTTTAAACAAAGGTTATGTATTAAACGCAAATGAATGCTATTAAAAATTTTGCTAACGTAAAAACAGCGCGAGCGGAGCTGCGTCACCGGCTGCTGCCGCAGCACGCTCGCTTCGCTCGCTCGGCTAGCGCCTTCTGGTCAACAAAACCTAAGACTCCTCCTCGCTTCGCTCGTCGTCGTACCTATATGACCTATATGACTTTGCCCTAGTCTAGTCAAAACTGAATACTATATTAAATTATATTATAAACAGCATTTGTTATCATCATTATATCGAACAAAATTATGATACTTGAATAGTATGTAATATTAGTAGTATATAAAATTATAGTATTACAGTTGATCGATATATCAATTGCTGGTATAGATTCTAAATCATATAACAACTATAACGTATATCAAATAAAATTATGTCAACTGTCCGTTATGGCAAAAGTCATTTATATTCAATGAATGACATTGAAATGTAAATCTGTAAAATGAATTTCGAACAACTGTGACGCACCTTCCAGGAAGGCATTATTATTGTTATAATTAGATATGACCAAAGAGATTACAAGTATAAGTTTTACAAGCACAAATACTACTAACTAACGGGTCATAAATTACATGATACACATATACACATTTATATATATACCCACCATCCGCGACCCGCCCCGGCTTCGTACGGGTGCAATGGAGAAAAAAAGAGTGACTTTAAAGTTACTGCCTTTGATTATTGAATTACTTTATAAATAATATTTGAAGCTGACTTTTCGTAACGAAATATGAACAAATGTTTAGAAGTGACGCGTGAAAGGGCTACGTATCGCTGTCTGTCCATGGGCAAAGTACTCAACGCTAGGTTTAAGCCTGCAACTTTGAATCTCTGAGCTTGTGATTTGTTAATTCTATTTATAATTTTATTAGAAACTGCAGACGTGTACCGGTGCACAATTTGAGTGGATTAAGGTTTTGTAATACAATAACAAGACACCATTTCTTTAAAATCAATTTATGGAAGCAATACCGGCTTCCTTGTTCGGCTTCATCGTAAACGGGGGTCAACCGGGGAATTGTTACCCACTAAAACCCCCGTGGCTTTCCCGTTGGCACATTAGAGGGGGACCTGGGTTATCTATCGGGATCTGCACCAGATGATACCACTCAGTACCTTACCTTTGAAACCACCGCCGAAGAGGCACATTATAGTTCCTAGGGAACCTGTCACAGTGCTCCCGGGGGAAGCCTTTAATCTGATTTACGGGACCCTGTTCGTGGTCAACCGGGTATGTAGGATTCTTATACACTAAGCCCCCAACGGCCGTGCAATCAGCACATAAGAACCCCTTCTTGGGCTATCCGGTGGGATCTGCTCCATGATACCCTCAGTGGCTTGCCGTTCACCCCGCCATCGGGGGGCACAATAAAGCCACCCGGGAACCTGTCACCGTGCTCACATTTAAGGGGTCACAGGGGAAGCCTTCAATAGGTCCCCGGGACCCTGTTGGCGGTCAACCGGGTTATGTAGGATTATTATACACTAAATCCCCAACGGCCATTAAATTAGTACATAAGAAGGAGACCTGGGCTATCCGGTAGGATCTGCACCAAGATCCCTCAGTGGCTTGTCTTTGAGCCCACCACCGGAGTACAATAAAGCCTCTCGGAGAACTGTCATCGTGCTCAAAGATACGTGGATACACACAATAATATTACAGGAAAACGGAAATATAGGAAAGGATAGTACAAAGGCACAGCTTATTTCTAAAGAAATTTCTTCCAGCAGCCCTGGGACTTTTATTATAGTGGCTTCTTCTTTTGCTTTATAGCTTGTCGTAGAGAGAGTTAAAATACGTTATTCGTAAAGAAGACGATAAGTTATTTGGAAACAATAATATAGAGACTCTGTATATTCTCTCTTCATACCTTGCAGATGAGTTCCAAATAACATCTCATATATTTAAACAACTGGCGAAACATTCTCGAATACATTACATTACCACACTTCATTGATATACTAAAGTAAATAGGTGCCTTTTACCTTGTAAAGATATTGTTAAAAACACTTTGCGAAAGTGAGCGTAATGAAACACCAATTTTATTTCCTCCTGGCCGATATGACGTCAACGGCCAATCTTTCACAAGATCAGCCATCTACTCGGGAGATGTTATAGTGCACAAGTGCTTGCGTAGACACATGTGCACTCTCTCTTCCTTTACTTACACAAACCAATAGGTATCCTACCTATTGGTTTGTGTAAGTAAAGGAAGACGAGAAAGACGAGAAGAGAAGGTTAACACGACCGGGGAGAGATCTGGCGCACGACTGACTTTTACATGCCTATCTGACGCATAGATCACTTTACAGGCATCAGGTGATCGGTCTGTATTGTCCTAGTCAGTAAGAAACAACTACAAAAAGTTGTTGCTCCCGCGGGATTTGAAGCCGCGACCTCCGGTTTGCAAAGGTTTCCTGCTGCGCCATGGAGGCTACAATCTACCTGAGCCTACTGATATATAAAGCAAAAGACTATCGATTATTTTTTATTTGAGTGCCATTTCTCTTGATGGTAGACGGCAGTGTATGAGTGTAGTATACAGTATAGTATATAGTATAGTGTATACTCAGTATACATTTACAAGTAGTATAAATTTTATCTTATTGAGTTTGCACTACCGCATCCAGAATATAAGCAGTTTTTTTAGGATAATCTTCACACGTTCATCCGATCCCAAACTAGGCAAAGCCAGTACTATGGAAACCAGACAACTGATAGTAATACTTATATACATGTTTTTTTTTATAAATACATACTTAAATAGATATATAACACCCAGACACTTGGTGGGAATCGAACCTACGACCTATTGGTTAGTACCCAGGGTGTCTAACCACTATACGTCCATCCGTGAACCGTCAAAAAAAAAACCGTGTTAAAAAAATATCCTCGTCGTATTAGAGCGTAGTACATATCAAAACCTAATTAGTGTAATTATTGTAATAATTTACTTTATAGCCAGTTGTAATAACTATTCGGTGAAACGATCAGTCAGTTAAGCTACGTCAGGTAAGGTCAGTCCATAGATTGGCGGTCGTTTAGTGGCATTTGAACTACGTAGGCTCGTAGTGACGTAGCGTCATAGCGTCATAGTGACGTTGCGTCGTAGTGTCGTAGCGCCGTAGTGTCGTAGCGTCGTAGTGTAGCGTCGTAGTGTAGTGTCGTACTCCTGTAGAATTTGGAGGGCACGTAAAAAGTCGGTCCCGGTTCTTGTCGTCTACACATCGGTCTTACATATGGTGTAATTTTGTAAGCCCACCCGGAGGGGAAGTACTCTAAATACTGAAGATAGCAAATTTTACTCAAAGGAAACATTCCTTCATTTTTAAAAAGAAACAAATCTGCATTTAAAGATTTCCGAAAACTCGCTTGCCTTACTCGGCAATCGAACCGACTGAAAGCCGAAAAAAATAACATCCTGTACTTTTATGGCGTCAATCGATGGGGTCAATCATAAAAATCGAATCACACGGTCATCCGATCCCAAATTAGGCAGAGCCTGTACTGTGTGTGTGTGCCTGTACTGTGCCTGTACTGTGTGTGTGTATGGAAACCAGACAACTGATACTAATACTTATATACAGTTTTGTAAATACATAAGTACATAAATAGATAAATAACACCCAGACACTTGGTGGTAATCGAACCCACGACCCATAGGGTAGCAGCCAGGGTGTCTAACCACTAAACGGGGGCCCGTCCAATCATAAGGATTGAATCTCACTAATAAACATCGTACATTAAATAAGCAGATATCACATCTTATTTGAGAAATTAATTTACCCTATCGAATGACATCATAAAACTATTTTTTTGGATTTTAGTCTGTCCAATTACCGAGTGTAGCTAGCGAATTTTCGATAATGTTTGAATCATCATTAGCAACAGATAGACGTCCATAGCTGAACAAAGGACCCTCCCCTTTAGAAGGGAGGGGTCGCCATAATCCTCACGCTGGCAGGCGGCTTGGGGATCGCAGTAAAGGTGGAAGATAAATCCAAAAGAAAGACGCTGCTGCCCGTCTTCCTGTTCTCGCTTAGTCGCCTCTTACGACCCTCACGATAGGAGATGGGGGAATACAATTCTAACCCAGTACCCCAAGGGCTGCCGCCACGGCACTGCGGACACGGCAATCTTTGAATACAGATTACAAAATTATACCTTGAATATTATCGGCAGGGAGAGTGTTAAGCTAAGTCAGCTTGAACACCTTCGGAGTCGCTGTACGTTCGAGTTGTGGGCCCTAGGACGTCCATTGAGTACGGCGGCGACTCCCGTCTTCGTGAGCTACAATGCGCGGTGGTGGGCTCAAATGTAAGGTAAGGGCACTGAGGGGCTCCGAGTGCATATCCCACCGGAGAGCCCGGTGGTCCCATCTCATGTATCGATGCGACAGAAGCGAGGGTTTTAGTGGGTAAGTATCCCGCATACCCTGGTCGAGCTACACAGCTCCCGAGGATCTTTTTTCTTAGAAGGTTCCCCGAAGGAATAAAAGTCAGCTTGAACAACTCTGATACCAGATTGGCCAAACTTTTAGGAGAAAATGTAGCTTTGTGGTGTACAAAGTCAATATGCACGTCACAATGAAGAATATGTGAGATGAGAGGGAAAAAATTATAATCATTATTAATAAAAGAACAGGCTTATTTTCTAGAAATCTCCATACAGTCAAAACCATTTAAAGTTGAATAATGAAATTTGGAACCGACATTATCCAATAGTTTAGGTGAACAATAAGACTGAACTCGATATTTCACACCTAAATGGGTCAAATGTCAAGTGGGCTCCCAAAGTCTGTATGGATAAAAAAAAACATCACGGAGACACGAAACTTTGTAAACTGAGCAAAAGAAATATACAAACACGTATTTCATAACTTTTAAAAAAAATGACCATTAAAGGGGTTTAATGGTCATTTTTTTAATAAGTTATGCATGGTTTTTGAGTATGAAATGCGCATAAAAAATTAATGCTGCATTGATGAAATTTTGCTAATACATTTATCATCACAAATGCAAATCCATGTGCCAATAATATTGTTTGGATTATCAACCCCTAAGAGGTTCTAACTGGGGTCCAAAAAATGTTTTTTGAACTACAGCCAATACTTAATTTATGTATTGCACACAATAATCTAACATACCTATTCCGGTAAAAATAACTCCTGTAAGAGTTTCATACACTCTTACTGGTAATCATCTTAATAATCTTAATAATTCAATAATATTAAAGGCATGCGATACATTGATGAGCCTATAAAAATGTGGGGACTCCCCCAAGTGGTCTCCATCAGCCCCTAAACCACACCAAACGCCAACTCTTGGTCATCATCAGTTATTCAGTTATCCACTATCATCATCAAGTATCGCTTATATCACATAATAATATTTAGTCGATAATAATCTACATATTAATCATTAAACAAATAGATATAATATTGGGTTGTCACTTACTCAGCAAATGCATCAAACCTCATGATGTTCGTCGGTTGCATCTCAATCATCAATGCAGTTCCTCAGATGGCACGTCTTTGATAATCTTTGATAACCTGCCAATCAAACTCACAAACACATTATAACACAGCAGCCGTCCCACGGCCGCTCGCCACATATAATCTCACAATCACTGCTCACTACGAAGTCTCACAATTGACTATCCATTACGAAATCTCACAATTAACTGTTCATGTTGGCGCGTCGCGCCATCTTTATATCAGACGCCGAACTTTATTGACGGTAGTCAGTCTAGCCAAAATAGCAACTGTGATACGCAAATACCCACTTAATTATTAATTTAATATAAAGATCTATTTATATACTTTCACATTTGGCTAAATTGTGAATTAAAACATAAATAAATAAAGCGTCGGTAACAGCTCGGCCATCCGTGAACATTACGAGTCCCTCGTAATAGAAAGCTGCATGATTTACGCACACGGAACAATAATCTTTAATTGTATCATAAAATGTAAACCTTTTGCCAAGGAAAACATATTCTCAATCATATTATTAAAAATTTACTAAATATACACATGACATTAAGAACTGAATACACATACCCAGCAGACATATAGACAGTCACTGCCCAAGTTAATCGATTTAATTAATTGGTCCATGACGTTGACCAACTCATTAATTGTATCATGAAATGTAAACCATTTGCCAAGGAAAACATATTCTCAATCATATTATTCAAAATTTACTAAATACTCACATGACTTTACTGGATACAGATATCCAGCAGACGTATATAGACAAACACTGCCCAAGCTAATTAATTTAATTGGTCCATGACGATGACCAAACAATTCACATACTAAATTTTTAACATTCTTTGGCTGATCCTTGATCTTAAACTGCCAAACAGGACTGAACCAATCGACGACCTTGACCAGTTCAGCCCATCATAAGGGTCCATGAATTTGACCAATGCACCTTACAAACTAGACTTACAGAACCAATCGACGACGGGTCCATTAAGTTGACCAATGTTTACAAACTACACTTTCAAATGAGAGAATCAATCGACGCCCTGAATCAGTTCAGCTCGGCACAAGGATCCATGACGTTGACTAATGTTCCCTATAAACTAGACTTATGAGACAGAACCAATCCATAACCTTGATCAGTTCAGCACGGCACAAGGGTCCATGACGTTAACTAATGCACCCTATAAACAAGACTTACTTTCAAATGAGACAGAACCAATCGACAACCTTGATCAGTTCAGCTCGGCACAAGGTTCCATGACGTTGACCAATGCACCCTATAAACTAGACTTACTTTCAAATGAGACAGAACCAATCGACAACCTTGATCAGTTCAGCTCGGCACAAGGGTCCATGACGTTGACCAATGCACCCTATAAACTAGACTATTCTAAGTAGGACTGAACCAATCCATGACCTTGATCAGCTCAGCCCGGTACATGGGTCCATGACGCTGACCAATGTACCTTATAAATTATACTATTCTAAGGACTGAACCAATCCATGACCCTGATCAGCTCAGCCCGGTACACGGGTCCATGACGTCGACCAATGTACCCTATAAACTATACTATTCTAAGGACTGAACCAATCCATGACCTTGACCAGCTCAGCCCGGTACATGGGTCCATGACGTCGACCAATGTACCCTATAAACTAGACTTACTTTCAAGTGAGACAGAACCAATCGACGACCTTGATCAGTTCATCTCATCCTCTTCACGTCCACTAGTCAGGGCAACCGCGCCACCATCAGGGCGGCCGTGACGCCTTCAGGGCGGCTGCGCCACCATCAGGGCGGCTGCGACACATTCAGGGCAGCCGCGACACATTCAGGGCAGCCGAGACACGTTCAGGGCGGCCGCGCTACCGTCATGGCGCAGCACGTAACGCGACTCATGCGGCAGCGGCCAGCGCCACAACGCAGCCACTAATGCCACTCAATCGCTCCAGCGACTCGCATTCACATATTCTGGAACATAACTATAGAAACGGAATTAAAATTTACAAGACACAATCGGCTCTTGCTAATATATTAGGCCTGTATGATCAATCAGCAATCTGCCTCCTTCACTAAACATATTAACCAGATTTCAAATAAGATTATTAATCACCGGCAGAGAAAAATGGACAATGAGACAACATATCACTACACATTGCAATGACTGATTAGGAATGACAACAAAACACCTGCAAGAAAATTCAACTTTACTGCCAAAATTATTAGCAATCGCAGTTAATCATACATAGCACTCAGAACTCAAATTTACCCACTGCTTAAATGATACGAAGTAATAAAATAAATCAAACCAACTGCAAGCAAATATCAAGCAAATATCACTTAACTTAAACTTATTCGTGTTCCACCATAACTATTAACATAACAAACACTGTCAATAATGACATGAATCGTAAAATCTGTAGGCATCGCTATTAATAAAAACACCAACTACCCACATGTATTATTTTTTTTTCAGAATAAAGAAATAACATAATAATGTAAACGAATTCAACAAAAATCATCAGATAGCGAAGCGGATAGGCCAGAATCTAATCCCACTTTCTGATCTGTAAGAGTTTCATACACTCTTACTGGTAATCATCTTAATAATCTTAATAATTCAATAATATTAAAGGCATGCGATACATTGATGAGCCTATAAAAATGTGGGGACTCCCCCAAGTGGTCTCCACCAGCCCCTACAACCACACCAAACGCCAACTCTTGGTCATCATCAGTTATTCAGTTATCCACTATCATCATCAAGTATCGCTTATATCACATAATAATATTTAGTCGATAATAATCTACATATTAATCATTAAACAAATAGATATAATATTGGGTTGTCACTTACTCAGCGAATACATCTAAGATGTTACATCTAAGATTTGTAGGTGGGCTGCTCTTGGAATAAAACATATGTTGTGGTACAATTATGTTCTGTTTATTGGCAAAATCACAAACTGTTCCCTACTTAAGTCTTAAACCTTATATTTAATTATTATTAAAAGTAATACACTGTATTAGGCCCAGTGCCATACACTAGGCGACGCTTATGCAACCCTACTTGAAAATAGCCAGCTTATATTACTTATTCACTCAGCGGTGGGAGCTATGGTCGTGGGTGGTTGGGAATAAAGCCAATATAGTTAAAAGTTTTAGAGTTACTCCCTCCAGTATTAAAGTAAACGAAAGTATTAGAACCGTGTGGGGAAGCCTTAATAATTAATACAAAAGGGGGGCGCCAGGGACTGTTTCAGTCCCAAATCCGGAGGTGACGAGGCGATGTACACTCGACGCTTCGGTTAAAACAGTACTCCACAAGTACCAGTTAAATTTAACCGGTTAAATACCGGTATTTCCAAAATGTTAAATAAAAATATAACAGTTAATAAAAAAAACTATGTTAATAAAAAAACCGTTGTAAATAAAATAAACAACGTGGTAATAAAAAAAACGTAATAATAAAAATACCGTTATAATAAAAAAAAACCGTCTGGCCTGCCTCTCGGCTAGGCGCACTCGGTGTCCGTACAGCCTTCCCGGGGTTCTTACGGACTCGAAGGCACCGGTCACGACCTGGTTCGTGGCGTCGAGACGGGCCCTCGGAGTTCACTCCTAGAACGGACAATACGGACCCCTCATGAGACACTATTCACACTAACATCAGCAAGGTTTTAGACACCACTAAATTATAGACTTTCCAAGACTACTTACAGTTTTTGGGGATGGTATTTGGCGTAACTGTACGGTAGGCCGGTCCGCGCTCCTAACACTCGAGCATCGGAATTCTGGAACGATTGTTAGAATTTAACACTGATACAACAACCTATGCGATGGTTACTTTAGAATGCCACTACTGGCACGGGCTAATTACCTGAAGAACGAACGGATCACTGTGTCTCGGTGTAGTCTAGGTGTCTAGGCGGTGATTCGTGCTCAAATGAGCTGCCTGGGGTTCCACCCCTCCAATCCTACCTCAAAAACGAATAATACCACCTAGTGGCGATTAGCCCAAATAAGGGTAAAATTAAAGTCTAATGCTCCTCACAATACATTTCATTACAACAATTAAGATCCTCAAACTACTGCAACTTGGCGTTGGTCAACAAAGTTGACATCAATCAGACTCACAACATTGATAAATCACTGGAATTCACAATTCCCAGTGAATTAATTACGATAAAAACATTTATCTGGGGAAAATTATCCGGTCATTGACTGGAGAAATTAGTTTTAGTACCATTGCCACACTTAGTCCAAAGACAAACATCACAAATCCACAGATTAAATATAATTCGGCTAAATCGAAGTATCTAGAAAATACTTCATATAAAAAAAATTGTTATACTTCCGTTAATTTGGTTAATCTTAATTGATTTTCACTAGAGAGTGATTATAAGTTAAATATACCTTGTAAATTAGTTTTAATGGACTGCAAATAAAGTTTTACTTAAGTTTTATTTACTTTATTGTCTGTGAACTCGACGTAATTTTGTTCGGGACTGTCAGATGGCGTTACTGAGCCCTTTCGAGTTTGACATTTGAATTATTAGACCATGACGGAATGTAAACAAACAATCTTTGGAAAAGAATTTAAATTACTTTAAAGGTGTTAAAATTAGTTTATTACTTAACAAATAGAGTGAAAGAATTTAAATTACTTTAAAGGTGTTAAAATTAGTTTATTACTTAACAAATAAAGTGAAGTGAATTGCAATTACAGTGACAATGTTACTAGAACCAAGGAAAGTTGTAAGAAATGATCAAAGGTAAGGTACGCTGCATTTTGCATCGTAACAGCATCAAACCTCATGATGTTCGTCGGTTGCATCTCAATCATCAATGCAGTTCCTCAGATGGCACGTCTTTGATAATCTTTGATAACCTGCCAATCAAACTCACAAACACATTATAACACAGCAGCCGTCCCACGGCCGCTCGCCACATATAATCTCACAATCACTGCTCACTACGAAGTCTCACAATTGACTATCCATTACGAAATCTCACAATTAACTGTTCATGTTGGCGCGTCGCGCCATCTTTATATCAGACGCCGAACTTTATTGACGGTAGTCAGTCTAGCCAAAATAGCAACTGTGATACGCAAATACCCACTTAATTATTAATTTAATATAAAGATCTATTTATATACTTTCACATTTGGCTAAATTGTGAATTAAAACATAAATAAATAAAGCGTCGGTAACACTCCTAAGTTAATTTCATGGGGTTGAAAAGTTTGCACAAAGAAGGATTTCCATTTAATGTTATAATGCAAGTACTCTAACTGCGCAACGCAACTCGGTAAATAAACTCAACACAACAATTGAAGAAACATATTTTTAGATTTTTTCTAAACCTTGATCCAACTCGAACCAGTTATATGCAGTTTGATTTATCCGGCTTGATTCATCTCTATCCACTTTGTTTCACCTTGACCCACTTTGACCCACCTAGATTTCGATCCACCTCGGTTCATCTCGATCTACATCGATCCACCTCGATATACCTCGCTTTAGCTCGATCCAACTTGATCCTGCTTGATCCAGTTTGGTCCAGCTCAAAACAGTTTTATTCAGCTCAATCCCGTATTATCCGGTTCAATTGAGTTTGATGATCCAGCTTGGCTCAACTCAATCCACTTTATTCCAACTGCACACACTTCAAACCACCTTGACTTATCTCGATCCACCTCGGTCTATCTCAATCCATATCAATCAACCTTGATCCAACTCGAACCAGTTCAATGCAGTTTGATAGTCCAGCTTGACTTATCTCGATTCACTTTGTTTCACCTTGACCCACATCGACCCACCCAGGCTTAACTATATCGATCCACCTCGGTGCATCTCGATTCACATCGTTCCACCTCGATTTACCTCGCTTTAGCTCGATCCAGCTTGATCCTGCTTGATCCAGTTTGATCCAGCTCAAACCAGATTTATTCAGTTCAATCCGGTATTATCCGGCCAAATCGAGTTTGATGCAGTTTGATCCAGCTTGACGCAACTCAATCCACTTTGTTCCAACTGGACCCCCTTTTAACCACTTTGACTTATCTTGATCCCCTCGGTTCATCTAGATTCACATCGATCCACCTCGATCCAGCTTGAACCAGTTCGATACAGTTTGATAATCTGGCTTGACTCATTTCGATCCATTTTGTTTCATATTGACCCATTTCGACCCACCTTGACTTATATTGATCCACGTTGGTCTATCTCGATCCACAATCCACATTGATCTATCTCGACTTACCTCGGTCCAGCTCGCTTTAGTTACATCGAACTCAAACCAGCTTGATCCTGCTTGATCCAGTTTGATCCGGCTCAAACCAGTTTTATTCAGCTCAATCCAGTTTTATCCCGTTTAATCGAGTTTGATGTAGTTCGATGATCCAGCTTGGCTCATTTGAATCCACTTTATTCCCACTAGACCCATTTCAAACCATGTTGACTTATATCGATTCACCTCGGTCCATCTCGATCCACATCGATCCACCTCAATCCAGCTCGATTTACTTCGATCCAGCTCGCGTTAACACGATTCACCTTAATCCTGCATAATCCAGTTTGATCCAGCTCAAACCAGTTTTATTCAGCTCAATCTGGTTCAATCAAGTTCGATGCAGTTTAATAATCCAACTTGGATCATATCGATTCACTTTATTCCAACTTGACCCATTTCAAACTACCTTGGCTTATATCGATCCACCTTAGTCCATCTCAATCCACATCGATCCACCTCGATTTATTTGATCCAGCTTGCTTTTGCTCGGTTCACCTTGATCCTGCTTGATCCGGTTTGATTCAGCTCAAACCAGTTTTATTCAGCTGAATCCGGTATTATCCGGTTCAATGCAATTTCATGATCGAGTTTGGCTTAACTCAATCCACTTTATTCCATCTTAACCCACTTCAAACCACCTTGGCATATCGATCCTCCTCGGTCCATCTTGATCCACATTGATTCACTTTTTTTTCCACGATTTACCTCAGTTCATCTTGATCCTGCATGATCCAGTTTAATCTTGCTCAAACCAGTTTTTGTTTTATTCAATCCGTTGTTATCGAGTTTGATGCAGTTTGATAATCCGGCTTGACTCATCTCGAACCGGTTTATTTCACTTTGAGCTACATCGACCCATCTTGACTTATCTCGATCTCCACATCGATCCACCTGGATTTACCGAGGTAAATGATCCAGCTCGCTTTAGCACGATGATCCGGCTCAACCCAGCATAGGCAGCAGGCAAAATAATTTTCAAAATCGGATCAGTAGTTCCGATGATTACCCTTTATATGATGATTACACATACAAACATACAAAAATACAAATTTAAACTTTTTACAATATTAGTATAGAAGTGTTAGATATATAAGTGTAGATATAGATAGATAGTATAGAAGTAGGGATTATAAGTAGGGATAGTAGGATTTCTTATCAATTGTAAAACAAAGTCATGGTAATATTTTCAACAATGACGAAATTCCATTGTAACTTTCATTCCCTATTTCAACCCCCTTCAATTTTTTTGTTCGGGATAAAAAGTAGCCTATGTCCTTTCTGAAAGTCTGATCTGTCTCTGTACCAAATTTCATCGAATTTGGTTCAATAGATTAGGCGTTAAAGCGAATCAGACAGACAGACAGAATTACAAAAATACAGGCTATGTCATCAAGTATGACATTGACATGACACATAATAGGTCCAGGTTTAATAAAAGTGTTAACAATATTTTTAAAAACCTTCATCCTTAATTTAAAACGCGTTTTACTTATAAAATCAACGCGGGCGAAGCCGCGGGCTACAGCTAGTTAAATATAACCTTGGAGCTCCCAGATAAGGAGCCAAGGTCAACACGCGTTTGGTTCTTATTTGTTATAGAAAGCAAACAGGTAATGAAACAAAGGCTTAAAACACATGTTCATACGTGTACGTATACCTACCTACGAAATATACCTACGCAACATACCTAGAACTTTCATTTTGAAGGTCGTTTGCGTCCGATACTAAAATTTACTTCGGTATTAACGTCATAGCAAAGATGTATTCAGGTGTTACTAAAAAATTGTATAAAAAGCGTCCGCAGATTCTCGAAATCACAGTGAATCTCTAAGTTTTGAAGATTAAACACCTCAAAATACTAAAAGCAAAAATGTTCAAATTCTTCGTTTTCGTCGTAATCGCAGCGCTCCTGGTTTCAGAGGTAACTACTGCTCTTCAAAAATAACTTTTTGTCTTTTTGATTTTGATATGATCATGTGCAGCGTCTACTGTATCATTATTAGCTTACTCGTGACATTGTCCATATATTCTCTTTTCCTTGTCTTTAATATTACCTCCGTTTACGTTAGAGAAATGGAATTCAAGTGAGATCGCTTGAAGGCAAGTTCATCAAAGTAAAAGTCAAAATATCTTCATTCCTGAGGCCACCAAAAATATTTTTTTTACATACTACCACCGGATCATAACGCGGCTGCTAATGAGTAGATCCGGCAATAAACTCAGCACGCTTGTCATTTTCGTCATTTTTTATTTCATCGTGTGAATGTTTTACCTTTGAAAGTGAATTTTAATTGCTTTTGTTTATTTTTCCCAGACTATGCAAGTTGCCGCTGGTAAGTAGTTGTTACATTTACTAATGATAATAGCAACAGTAATAGAAGGTATCTCATAAATCAGGATCAGATCAAACTTAGGCGATAAAGTA
Source organism: Furcula furcula (assembly GCA_911728495.1). NCBI lineage: Eukaryota > Metazoa > Arthropoda > Insecta > Lepidoptera > Notodontidae > Furcula > Furcula furcula. The sequence goes on along the minus strand of OU452265.1, from coordinate 12,171,592 downwards.
GTTGATAGAACCGCATTCACAGTTTTTGCAATGACCATGAACGCTGACACGATTGCTTTTTTATTTTCAAAGTATCATATCAAGAATTCTAGAAATTTATCGGAACATAAAGTTCGGCAATATCGAGAACTCTTCAAAATGAATTCAGAGATCTAGAATTCGGCTGAGTCACGCAGGGATAAATAAAAAATAAGGATAATATAAGGATATTATGTAGATTATATCGTTATAATCACAGTTCTTAGTTAAGCAACGTCGGTCATGGTCCATTCATAGAGAGAGAACGTTTAGTGGCACTTGAACTGAGCGTCCCGTTGCTTCACAGGACATGTAAAAAGTCAATCCCTTTGTTATCTAGACAGCAGTCGATTAGCCAAATAAGGGCAGCATATACGAAATGGTAGTGCTTTATGCAAGGGAACTTGCAGGTATTCTTCCGCTAAGCAGCATTGTGTACAGATTGTTGTGTTCCAGTGTGAAGTGCACTGTAGCCGGTGCACTGCTACCAACAAGTGTTTGAATACAGGAGTGATAGCTGTCCTGTGGCCAGCCAAATACAATCCTTAAGGTTCAATATGATATTCGACCCTGCCTTTGTCTTTGTCACTAATGTTTTTATACATTCATTGCTACGATCTTGTATAGAAAAAAGGGGTATACATAACACCAGCTTCTGGTGGCGTTGTGTTCCAGCGATGCATTTGGTCACTAGTACCACCCTCGTCTATTCCACTGTACTTACTCTGAAATTCCGAATTCACTATCCAATCGGTTAGTGTCACATGCCGATTGTTTAGAAGCTGAGATTTGTATTTATTTTTTAGATGATACAACTACAACTGGTACCGCTGCAGGCAACAGCACTGGTGAGTCATCATGCTCTTTATTGTTTTGATAAAATAGCTGTAGGCTCCGTGGTGCAGCGGGAAACCCATTGCCTTGCTGACTAGTGGTTATAATTCCGCGGGGAGTAATAAATAGTGCAAGGTCCCTAGTGCAGGTTGCCATTTTAACTGGACAGTATTCGACAGAACTGTATTTCGAAGTGATGGGCGGTGGTATACCTGGTAAAATTTCCGGACTCAAGAGGCGTAACTTGACATCTCTTGATTGACAAGCGGGCAGCTGTCTATAGGCAGGCGTGTCACATACATCTTGCTTGTTTCATGTTGCTTGTTCTACAAAAAAATGACAAGTAACTAAGGATGCACCAGTATCCATCGCTCAAAGTTTACTAGGGTTGCTGCCTCAATGAGATATTACTTGTCCCGAGAATACAATGACAAGACGATTTTGTTTGGACTATAGAGTACTGCTATTCTAAGGTAACCTATCGAGGCTGTGCTCGACTTCGAGTCAGCCTTGAATTCAACGTCGAGGTTAACGCTGTTTAAATCCATATTCATTGTTTCATTTCGGCCCGACGTCGAACTGACCATCAAATGATTCGACTTTAAGTGATCCCACTGTAAACCATAAATTCTCGTGGCGCTAGTGCTGCGTAAGCAAAGTTAGTGAATACGAAATCGCAATTCACCGCTGCCGCAGCGTCGAGCTATACCTTATAGCCAACTTTGATTGGGATTGTGTTCTGGCGGTAAGTTTTATTTTTCCATCGCACCTCTCTCCATCGGCAGGGAGTTCATTCTCACATCTTAAAAACACTGTCATCCCGCACTTTGCGGTTTCAAAGAAGTTTTCTTCCTCGCTCCTTGAAATTATGGAATGAATTGCTTGCCGAGGTTAGCCCGAATAATTACAGCATGGGGTTATTTAAAAAGGGAGTTAACAAATTTCTACAGCGTTGGCAACGCGCTGGTGATCCTACTGGTGTTGCTGGCGTCCATAGGCTGCGGTGACTGCTTACCATCAGGCGGGCCGCATACTTGTTTGCCACCTTGGTGGCATAAAAAAAACGTAATAGCCCTTTCGTATAATGAGGTCGGTATGAGAGCGAGGATCGAATTCTGAACGTCTTCCTTACCCAGTCTTACTCATCGATAATGTGACAATGGAGCTCTACCGCAAATACGGATAGCAGCATTTCTCAAATCCAAATTCTGTTTATTTAGCATCAAGCAGCTCCGATGCTTCTTCTAGCAGCAACAGCACGACGGATCCCATGGAATCAGGCCCCTCACCAGGCGTTGGCCACGGCAAATAAAAACTCAGGTATGTCTCGATAGCACAGTATAGGTTCTGCCTAGTTTGGGATCTGGTAACCATGTGTGGATTGTCCCAGGATATTATTAGTCTAATAATTTGGAAGACGACAGAAAAGCTTCAACATGAGCAAATAATTATGAATTAGTATATAGTGCATATTTTCTTTTTGCTCCTTACGCAAGCACTCGGGAACGGCTGGCCGTAAATTTTCGTATGTTAAAAAATTAAACATTTCATCTAAAAGGAATGACTGACATGAGCAGCCGATACTGCACTCCACCGTCCACTGCTGAACAAAGGCCTCTCCCTTAAAAGGGAGGGAGGATTTGCCAAAATCCCCACGCTTGGCAGGCGGCTTGGGGATCGCAGTATAGGCGGAAGATAAATTCAAAAGAAAGAAGTTGCTGCCCGTCTTCCTGTTCTCGCTTAGTCGACCACCCAACGAGAGGAGATGGAGTGATGCAATTCTAACCTGGCACCCCATTGGTTATATTTCAATACTTACCCACCTACCTAGACTTTGAACCTATGTGAAGGTAGAGCTAAGTTCACTATGAAAGTGAAACCCTTACTTTTTTAGTAATTAATTATTAAAATTAAAAAAAATATACCTTTTTAACCGACTTCAAAAAAGGAGGAGGTTCTCAATTCGTCTGTATATATATATTTTTTTTTTCTATGTATGTTCGCGCATAACTCTGGCAATTATGAACCGATTTGAAAAAATCTTTCTTCCATCCATTCTTTAATCCGTTAATTGGGTCCCATAAAAAAAATATCGCTTAGTAATAAGTAGTTCCTGAAAAACAAGAATGGTGACTGCGCACTGAGAGCTGCAAGAAAGCCTATATAGATGACGTTTTAGTCGCTCGGACTCGCTCGGTCGGACAAAAATGGTCATAACTCTGGCAAATATTTACCAATTTCAATGATTCTTTTTTTATTCGAAAGAAGAAACCACTGTATTGAATCTGTATGAATTTTATTACAACCGGATAAGAACTTCCTGGAGGACCATGAACGATGTGGAGGAATTTATCTGGTAAAAACCATAAAACTGATGTTCTCCATTACATTGCTCTGACAATTATGAACCGATTTCGATGATTCTTTTTTTATTCGAGAGAGTAAACTACTATGATGTTTCCATGCAAATTTCATTACGACCGGATATTTTTTTCTGAAGAAACATGAATTATGTAAAACTATGTAGACGATAATGTGATCATAACCTACCTAGATAATTTTACGGTTTTCGATGGTTCAATCTTTATATATGAAAATATCACTAAAATGTTTAAAATAAAATCTTTTTTAAAAAAAATTGAACCGACTTCAATATCACTGAAAAGTATAAAATAATTTAAATATTATTGAAGTTGGTGCCAAATATACACAGCAGGTACGCTAACACCAACTTCAATAATATTTAAATTATTTTATACTTTTCAGTGATATTGAAGTCGGTTCAATTTTAAAAAAAAAAAGATTTTATTAGGAATAACATTTAAAATATCCCGCACTGGTTTAAAAAAACTTATCTTATCCATACGCATGTTTAACGTTTGAACCATTTCTTGTTCCACAGCAAACACACAACCCCCTAAGGCAAAACAAATGAATAATGGCAGACGACTACGGCTTTGATATTCGGAATAGGTACATAAAAAGTTTTATTAAAATAACTACTGTTTGTACTTATAACATTATTTTCAAATCATATTAGCAACTTTCATCAAATAAAGACTCAAGTGCATAATATGATGTTTCATTTTATATACCAAAACCTTGCCCTGTGTTTTACCAAAACCTTGTCTATCTCCATACCACTCACTATCCTTACCGGTCATTCAAACGTCACTGAAAAAGTTCTGGCAACAATCAACCAAAAAATCATTAAAAAAAACATGTTTTTCTTCGTTACGGTCAGGTTTTTGAAAACGACATAGTACCTCTATATCATTATTAGACGTGACCAGTGCCTTCTTGGTGCAGTGGGAAACCGCTTGCAATGCAAAACAGAGGTCGCGGATTCGTATCACGCAAAGAGCTACAACTTTGTGACGTTGTTCCTTACTGGCGGCTAGGACAATGCAGGCTGATCACCTGTTTGTCTATAAAGCAAGATGACCCATGCGTTGGATGGGCATGTAAAAATTTGGTCCTGCGGCTGACCTTAAGAGGTAAAGGAAGAGAGAGAGAGAGAGTGGAATTGGTATACGCAAGCATCTCTCGCGTAGATGGCTCATCTTGTAAAATATTGGCCGCTGTGTTATATCAGCCAGGAAGGGATTATTATTTTATTTTTAATTAGATATGACCAAAGAGATTACAAGTATAAAAGCACAGAAAGCCCTATTGCGAACTAACAAACGGGTCTTAAATTACATTAAACATACATAAAACATATACACGTGTATATATCTATATATGTATATATATGTATATTAAAAACAAAGTCGCACCCGCTGTCTGTCTGTCCCTATGTATGCTTAGATCTTTAAAACTACGCAACGGATTTTGATGCGGTTTTCCTTTGTCGATAAAGTAATTCAAGAGAAAGGTTTATATGTATAACTAGCTAACCCGCGCAGCTCCTCCCGCGCTTTTATTACATTTTGCTGCCCTTTTCTCCCTCCTCCCTTGATTTATTTCTCTCTCCTTCTCTCTCTTATAAGAAAAATCTAATTCTATGCTCTCTCTCTCTCCTGTCTCTTTTCCCCAAATGGGGATCTGCACCAAATACCCCTCAGTGCGCATTATAGCCCCCTTAAACCTGGCACCATGATCACGGGGACGGGACTCGCAACCCCTTCCTCGAAGTCTCTGCCGTCACCCATCTATGTATCTATGTAATGACCTTGCCTAACGTTGCTTAACCTAGTGGCATGAAATATACTTTACGACCTATTCTCAGACCTACCCGATATGCACACAAAATTTCATACAAATCGGTTCACCCATCTATGTATTGACCTTGCCTTATGTTGCTTAACCTTAACCTAGCGGTATGATCAACGTTCATAGCAATTTTTTCATTGGTGTAAATATTAGTGAAGTTTACGTTATTTTGAAGGAGAGACAAATTCATGCTAACAAAAATTTATTAATAGTTAATTATTTCTCATATAAAAAGTAAAGGATAAGGATTGTGGGTTATCTTATCCCTAAGAGATAAACCATATACCATCGCGGACTTTTTTGTAGACCTTGTTATGATGTACATTACTATGGTACATTATTTTAATCTATCTCGTAGGGTTCAATCCAGCGTTTGCAATGTAAGCCCAAAAAAAATGTTTTTATTTACGACATCACATTAGAAACCTCTAAAATTATCAGTGTTTCTCTACTATATTATGCATGTATTATACATATAAACCTTCCTCTTGAATCACTCTATCTATTAAGAAAAACCGCATGGAAATCCGTTGTGGAGTTTTAAAAATCTAAGCATACATAGGGACAGACAGACAGCGGGAGCGACTTTGTTTTATAATATGTATAGATATAGTAGAGAAACCCTGCTACATCCCTGATACCCTGATAAATAAACACATTTTTTGCGCTTACATTGCAAACGCTGCTGGCTGAACCCTACGAGATAGATCAAAATAATGTACTATAGTATTGTACACCTTAACAAAGTCTACAAAAAAGTCCGTCATGGTTTATTTTTATCTCTTATGGATGACCCACACAAACATTTTTTTATCCTTTACTTTTTATGAGAAATAATTAACTGTTAATAAATTTTTGATAGCATGAATTTGTCCCTTCTTCAATATAACGTAAACTTTACTAATATTTACACCAATGAAAAAATACTTGTAGCTGTGAATATTGTTCATACCGCTAGGTTAAGGTTAAGCAACATAAGGCAAGGTCATTATTATTAAATCAAATCAAATCAAATCAAATGTATTTTATTGTGGCACATAGGTAAACAAAAGTTGTTAAAGAAGTAGTACGATCAGCTATGACCCGCCATTTCGGCATACAATAATGATTAAACTTAAAATTATAGCATCTACAAATAATAATCCAATACAGTCAATATTCATAAAATAATAGGGATTAAAAAAATATATATAATAATTATGTCAATAATAAATCAATAATGTCAAAACTCAATTCAATTTGTCATCTAAATATTGATTTATATTATAATATGCTTTATCTATCAATAATAATTTCAGCTTATATCTAAATGTTTGCACATCTGAGCAGTTTAAAAGATCAGTAGGAAGATGATTGTAAACTCTTGGTGCCATACAAAATACACTTTTATTAAATTGAGCGGTTTGATTTCTTGGATAACAAATTTTCTGATTATGTCGCTTACTTTTAAAATGCTCATACATTGCTTCATACGTCCGAACAAATACACACACTTCATAGATGTAAATACATGGCAATGTTAAAAGTTTTAAATCTTTGAAGTACGGCAGACAACTGTCTGTTGGTTTAAGCTTACAAATTGCCCTCAAGCACTTTTTTTGTGCTTTAAATACCTTTTCTTTATCGACAGAGTTTCCCCAGAAAATTACACCATACCGCAGAACTGACTCAACATATCCGTAATAAGCAGTGAACACAGCAGACCGGTCCACAACTTTTGCAAGCATATAGAGCGCATATGAAAATCGGTTTAACTTGGTACATATATTTTCAATTTGAAGTTTCCAATTTATGGATGAATCGATTTGTATGAAATTTTGTGTGCATATCGGGTAGGTGTGAGAATAGTTCGTAAAGTAGATTTCATGCCGCTAGGTTAAGCAACGTTAGGCAAGGTCATTACATAGATAGGACGGTGACGGGGTTGAGAGCCCGGTCCCCGTGATCATGGTGCCAGGTTTCTGGGGGCTATGATGCGCACTGAGGGGTATTTGGTGCAGATTCCACTGGAGGGCCCAGGTGCCCCTCTTATGTGGCGATGCGACAGCTGCAGGGGTTTAATTGGGTTAGAATCCCAGATACCATAGTATCGTACGAGGGTATATAGAACGAGAGGAGGGTGCAAGAGAGGAGAGAGAGGGAGAGGGGATTCGAGGAGGGGGTGATGGGGTGAGGGATAGGGGGATTAAGACAAGGTGGGACAAGAGAAAGGGGAAGGGGGTTCAGAGAGGGGACAACGGGGGGATGAAGGGGAACCGAAGCGGGAGGTGGAAAGAGGGGACAACGGGGAGAGGAAGGGGGGAGTGTGACGGGGACAGAAGCGGGATGGGGAAAGAGGGGGGAGAGAGAGAGCTTAGAATTAGATTTTTTTCTTATAAGAGAGAGATGGAGAGAGAAATAAATCAAGGGAGGAGAGAGAAAAGGGGAGCAAATAGTAATAAAAGCGCGGGCGGAGCTGCGCGGGTCAGCTAGTATATATATAAATGTATAATGAAAGGTCTTGACCTTTCATTTGATATATTATGTTGTTTTTGGAAGTAAAAAAAATAAAACGGCGGCTGGCAGACGGTGTTTTTTTTTTAAATTATATTATTAATTATCAATTTATCATTCTTAAAACTATCATTACAGATCTATGCAACTATGCAATAGTTAGGACCACCATAAAAATGAAAAACGTACATTACTTATTATAACAAAGAATATACACCACAACCTTTGCAACTTCACTCTAAGAGCAGTGAAATATATCAATTTTCTTATGAGCATAATTTATGGTACGAATAGCTCGCGTTTTACGCATAGCGCAGCGGTAGCGGGCGCTTTATCCAACAGGTTGCTCCGGGCCACTAGTACTCTTCGGAGTCGATGGACGTTCGGGGTGTGGGCCCTTAGGACGTCCATTGAGTACAGCGGCAGGCGGCGACTACGAGGAGGACGGCGGCGGGGTTGCACCCCCGTCCCCGTGATCACCATGACTGGTTCCCGGGGGACTACTATGCGCCCTCCGGTGACGTTCTCAAAGCCAAGGCACTGAGGGACCCCTGTTGCAGATCCCACCGGAGAGGCCCCTCTCATGTACCGATGCGACAGCCACGGGGGTTTTAACGGGTAAGAATCCCACATACCCCGGTCGAGCGCCACAGCTCCCGGGGATCTTTCAAAGATATCCTCCGCGTCAAAAAAAGGGCCACTAGTAATTACTGGCGCTGAAATTAGGCATATTTTATTGACAAATATTTTTTGTCGGCTTAGAGCATTGCATACGATCTTGCGTTACTTCTAGTGACACAATTAAAAAGTTATTGATGAATATTTCACTCGGTAAGATGAAAATTCGGATTCCAACTTGAAACTTGTACGTTTTAGCAACCTTCGATGGTTGCTTAAACGTACAAGTTTCAAGGGTAGCGGTAACTACTATAGATGTTATTGTATTACTGCTCATGGTGGCAGCTCTGATAGTAAGCGGCTATTTCAACCAAGGAAATGAGAGTATCACATCTATGTTCATCATCATCAGTCGGAAGACGTCCACTGCTGAACAAATCATTCCCCCTTAGAATGCCACAATGAACGACAATTGGTTATTTCCATCAACTGGTTACCTGCGCAAAATGTCGTCCGTCCACCTGGTGGGAGGCCTGCATACGCTGCGTCTACCGGTTCATGGTTGCCACTTGACTAGTTCTTCGAACGATGTGGCCTGTACATCGCCACTTCAACTTGCAGACTCTGAGAGCTATCATATGTCGGTGACCATAGTTCTTCGGCGAATCTCCACATTTCGGATTCTATCTATGTGTAACGTTCTTTTGTCAAATAAAGCATATTTCATCAAGCATGTTTGTCTTTGAATTTGCGAAAAGCATATAGTCATGGCCTTGATACAAGGCATTTGTTTACTTTAATGATGAAATGAAATGTTAACGATAATGTTTTGGCACTTGTTTAAATACCGAAGATAACATTGTACCTAAAGTTTGACATCTGAAGAGCCACCGTCATTTATCTTGTCACAGATAGAAATTAAACTAAGTTCGGATAATGTCAAATCTCCAAAGCGTTAAAATGGTCCGGATATTTTATAGTAAGGTATATGAAAATCTTTACCGAATCAAATTTTGCTTTAACATTATATAACAGTCTTGTCAGTGGAGTACTGTAGTCCCGTTTGAAACTAATTATTTTATCAAGTCTCTCTCTCTCTGTAGGTAAGAATTGAGCGTGTCCAGAGAAAATTTCTTTAATTTTATTATTATTATTAACCCACTTTTACTTAACCCAATCTTTTGAAATTTTGCACATGTGGTATGGACCAGTGACAATACAATAATGTGGTATCATCCAGCTGGTCTGATGATGAAGCTCGATTTTACACTTATATTATCCTAAATTACAAACACGAGGTAGAAAAAGACGACGGGCTCTATAATTTATTTATAACTTTTTAGTGCAGTTCTTATAAAAGCGTGTGGCGAGTCACCCCTTCCCTCTAATATGGTTGAGGGGAGTGATGGCTGCTGCTCGAGTCAACTCGTGCGCGGGTGCTGCACGTGGGGACTGGTCCGACTACTATCCCTCTGGCCTCAAGTTTTTTGTAATTTCATCGTATTTTTTTCTTTTCTTTCTCGTTTTATCTTTCAAACGGCAGGACACACTATCGCTGATGCTGATCCAATTGTAATAAGCCAACACTGTTTAAAAAAAAGTTTAAAGTTGACAAGCCCGCTGAGTTTCCTGCCGGTTCTTCTCAGTTGGGGCCGATTCTGATCCGGTGGTAGCTTTAAAAAAAAATTGTCCATTCAAAAGCACTTTAAGCCTATCTATATATCTTTATCTATCTATACTTATAATAAAACTGTAACAGGTCCAATTCTGTACATTGAAGATATTTTGAAAATTATATTTGGAGGGCATTCTATAACCGATACTGAGGCCGAAAATGTAATTTTTTTAATTTTTGTCTGTCTGTCTGTCTGTCTGTCTGTCTGTCTGTCTGTCTGTCTGTCTGTATCACGGCTGAGCATCACGCCGAAACTACTGAATGGATTGTAATGAAAATTGGCATGATTTGAGATCTTACTACGAGGTAGGACATAGGATACTTTTTATCCCGTAATCTAACACGGTTCTTTTGGGAGAGGGGATTAAAATCAAAACGGGTACTTGGTTATACGCTTGGTCCGATTTTATCAATTTTTATTTATAATATTGTTAGATATTCCGAAACATTCAAAAAATAAAAATTGTAAGGTAGGATGATGGAATGACCGAACGCACCGAACGCGTATATAAGGCACTGCTCTAGCGGTGCAGGGACATTCATTTATTTGATCTCGTGCTGAAGAGTTGTTCCAGTAGTCGTATAGTGCGGTCACTCTGTCATTCTGTCACTAGTATTTCTTTTATTGCGGTCGTATTGTTTATAATTGTTATGTCGGTGTATTTCTTGACGGGTAACTATAAAATCAAAGGAGTTGTTGGGGTGGTGTATTGGGGATGGAGGAGACCACTTGGGGTAGTCCCCACATTTTTATAATTACCTGTCAATATGTAAATTCTGTGCTAGTGCCATTAAACAACATCTGGTATGTTATTTTCGTATTTTTATTTTTATTTCTACTTAGGGTTTTCTAACATCAGAAGTGGGATTGGATTCTGGCCTATCCGCTTCGCTTTCTGATGCATTTTATTATATTCGTTTCAATTAATTTCATTGGTATTGTTTTTCTCGGAAAAAAAAATACAATTGCGGGTAGTTCGTATTTTATTAAAAAAATATTCGCGATGCCATTAGGTTGTATGATTCATGTCGGTGTTGTCTAGTATTTGTTATGGTAATAGTAACCACTATTGCTAGAACACGTCTAAGTTTCGAGTTAGGTGATATTCGGTAGTCGGGTGTTATAGTTTTCTTTTGACGGCTACTCTCAAAATTGCAACTTTGTTTTATAAAAATGTCTTTACCATTGCTATTCGGTATAAGTGTCTTTACTGTTCGGTATTAGTTTGTGATTGTGAGTGATTTTGTTCATGTGGTTGTTGTATTGGTTTTGTTCGGTCTATTTATTTTATTTGTTCCGTTATTTGAAGCAGTGGGTAGATTCGAGTTCTGGCTGCTAGAGTGCGATTGTTAATAATAATTATGGCAGTAAAACCGGATTTTATTGAAGGTGTTTTTGTCGTTAGTCTCAATCGGTCATTGGAATTTGTAAAGTGCGGTTTTTGGCTCATTGTTGTCTAATAATCTTATTTGAAATCTCGTTAGATTTTGTTATCTTTGTTAAGGACGGCCGAGCGGTTTTAGTCTGGTTGATCGTACAGGCGGGTTGGATATTAAATAGGGCTACTATTGTGTCTTGTCCTGAAATTCTGTTCACAGAAGGTGTAAGTACTAGTCGCCAAGGCAATTCTGCCTTTGGCGCTGTGCAAGTGGCGTTCGGCGCCACACCACTGTGGCGTTGCCGCCGCACCACTGTGGCGTTACCGCCACACTACTGTGGTGTTGCCGCCGCACCACTGTGTCGTTACCGCCACAACACGGTGGCACTGGGCCACCACACCACGGTGGCACTGGGCCACCACACCACGGTGGTGACGGGCCGCCACACCAAGGTGGCGCCAGGCCACCACACCACGGTGGCGCTGAGCCGCCACACGCGACGGTGGCGCTGAGCCTCCACACGCGACGGTGGCGCTGAGCCGCCACACGCGACGGTGGCGCTGAGCCGCCACACGCGACGGTGGCGCTGAGCCTCCACACGCGACGGTGGCGCTGAGCCGCCACACGCGACGGTGGCGCGGAGCCGCCACACGCGACGGCGGCGTTGGTCGCTAGTGCAACGCACCGGCGCGGCGTTGGTCGCTACCGCTGACAACGCTGAACATTGGCGTTTGTCTCTTGGCCGTGATGGCCAGTCACCGAAGTAAGAAAAGCAGCTGCAGAGATGACCGTGTGGTAATGACAGCCGCACTGGCGTAAGTTGCACACCTTTATTTGGTAAAGGCAAACAAGTACGTAGAGGGTAATGTTATTTTGAAACTACTTATTGGTCAGGGGTAGACTGTGGGAGCAATACGCTAATAATTTACAAGTAGCGTGTAATTTATGATCGATGAGGTGAGCAGAACAACACATGCCCTCCGATGTGATACTTGATGCGTTTGTAGCATACCGTTGTGGAGTACTGGAATCTTTATTTGACATACCTCTATGGTATTGTGTTGGGTTCGATTCCCATATCTGGAAGTCGGTGGTATTGTGATCGCTAAGTCTTGGGTTCGATTCCCAGATCGGGTACTTTATGATTTTGCTGTCGGTAAGTCTTGGGTTCGATTCCCGAGTCTGGCAGTAAGTCTCCAAGTCTTGTTCAATTCCTGGGTCTGACAGTGCTGTTGTACTTTTCTGTTGGTACATTCTTAACAGGCTAAATACGATATACGTAATTGTCAGACGCCGTTGCCTTATTTAGTACATACCTCGGCTCTGAAAAGGGCTGATGGATCAAACTATTGAACCGGTTTCCACGAAACTTACTTAGCCTTATTTAGTGTTACTGATATTTTCTATTGGGGCTGCACCGTTAAGGTGCTGTGGACCCTAAATTAAATCCAAAGGAAAAGTGCTTGCGTTCTATTGTTCTGTTCACAGAGGAAAATACAGGCACGTGGGTGCTAGCTGTGGCGTGCTGAGGCCTGGATTGGGAAACGTGCGCTGCAGATGATGGCGTTTGACGTCGTATCCTGCGAGGTGCAAGGTGTCCCGAAGCGTGCGGAGGAGGACGTCTGCGTCTGTGGCCAAGGCGTCGTGTGCATCGGGATCTTAAGTATTTTATGTAAACAGTCGTTGGGAGAAACCCAAGTAAAGCCATTCATGTGGTTTTGTGGTGACCACGATGTGTTTTTATTCACCGTTTTTGGAAAGACTCATGTAAAGCCATGTGCACGTGGTATTGAGGTGACCTTGACGTGTGAGGGTAACGGGTTGCGTCAGCGGGGCCCACGCTGACTAGAGACCTGTATAAAGCCTAAACGTTTCGCGTTGGTTTCGGGGTGACCTGTTAGAGACCGTTGTAAAGCCTGGTTGCGCACAAGGTATCGGTTGCGCAGAAAGAAACCTGAGTAAAGCCTAAAGCTGTGAATGACTGTGTACGTTTTCTATATTTTCTGTGTACTCTTGTGCTGTGTGTAAGCATGTACCTTTCATAGGTTTCGGAGTAACCTGTTAAAGACCGGTGTAAAGCCTGGTTACGCACAAGGTATTGGTTGCGCAGAAGAGACCTGATTAAAGCCTATGACTGTGTATGCTTTCTCACTGCTCTGTTATGATTGATTTAAAATTTACACAGATTTCTATGTCTTATGTGTGCGTGTGTTTGTGAGCGCTGTGCTCGCGGTTTATTCTGTTTCTGGGATTGGCTGACGCGCAGACTGCAGGCAGAAGCAGACACGAGGCATGGGGCGTGCCCTGGCGTGACCTGGTCACCAACAATGAACATCTGCGTAGCGGAGGCGGTACGTTTACCAAAGACCGTGCAGTGATCGCAGTCAAAGAAGCACAAGGATATGAGTAACAAAACCAACTTTTTATTATTATTTTTACTTCATAATTTTTTTTTATTTTGAGAAGGGCTAAAAGGGCAATGGCTACATTGCAAAGCAAGCTAACCATTAATGCGAGACTCCCTTATAGATCACCGATGTAATGCAAGACTACTCTTATGATCAATGCAGAGTAGTGTACCATATGTCTTGAACCGAACTGCAGCGATGTAGACCTTGACATTTCATGTTCAATGCAGAATAGTGGTAGCGTACGTCTTGTGTTGAACTGCAGCGAGGTAGACCTTACAATTTTATGTTATGTGCGTACTTTGTTTGGGTATTATGTTTTGTGCAGGACAAGTCAACGCAACTGGGCTCTGCTCGTCGCAGTCTAGACTCCGGGATTTACTGTGGATGGTGGAGTCGGATACTTCGGGTGTTCCTGTGAACGATGGATGGTGGAGTTTGCGTCTTCGTGTTCTCGGAGAACAGTCGTCAAAGTTTAACGAGCCCGGGGACGGTCTCATGTCAGGAGAGGCCGTGTTAGATATTCCGAAACATTCAAAAAATAAAAATTGTAAGGTAGGATGATGGAATGACCGAACGCACCGAACGCGTATATAAGGCACTGCTCTAGCGGTGCAGGGACATTCATTTATTTGATCTCGTGCTGAAGAGTTGTTCCAGTAGTCGTATAGTGCGGTCACTCTGTCATTCTGTCACTAGTATTTCTTTTATTGCGGTCGTATTGTTTATAATTGTTATGTCGGTGTATTTCTTGACGGGTAACTATAAAATCAAAGGAGTTGTTGGGGTGGTGTATTGGGGATGGAGGAGACCACTTGGGGTAGTCCCCACATTTTTATAATTACCTGTCAATATGTAAATTCTGTGCTAGTGCCATTAAACAACATCTGGTATGTTATTTTCGTATTTTTATTTTTATTTCTACTTAGGGTTTTCTAACAATATAATATATATTAATAAGGGAACACTCATAGAGAGTTGTTATCAAGGTTTTGTAATCAATCGGGTTAAGCAACGTTAGGTAAGGTCATTAAATAGATGGGTGACCGCTTAACGCCATTTGAACTAAACGGGTCCGTGCTTCGGAGAGCAAGTAAAAAGTGGGTCCCAGTTTTTAACCGACTATAAAAAAGGGGGTTATGTATTCGATGCGACTGTCTGTTATTAAAAGTTTAGTTAACGTAAAAATAGCGCAGGCGGAGCTGCGTGGGTCAGCTAGTTAATTATATAAAAGTGTTAGTTACACTATTTATAACTCAAGAACGGCTGAACCAATTTAGCTGAAAATTGATGGGGATGTAGCTTAAAATCAGAAAACGGACATAGGATACTTTTTATCCCGGTAGGTTAAGGTTAAGCAACGTTAGGTAAGGTCATTAAATATATAGGTGTACCGATTAATAATAATAATAATAAATTATTTATTTACCACAAGTACATAGAAATATTAACAAAAAGATGTTTTATGTTTTACATAGTGAAGCACGCAGGGCCTCCGCCGACACGATACTTTTTGCATCCGCGTTCGGCAACTCTGTTGCTTTTCGGAAGCTTGATACCGCAGCCGATCGCGAACCCCCGCACACTACTAGCAGATAGCGACCAGCGATTTCGACGCTTTCCGGTCGCTGGATGCAGCAACCGCGCGCTACACCACGCACACTACAGATGCCAGTCGCCGCGACTTTGGTAGTTCCGGGGTTCCCAACTTTAAGGATTTCTCCCTAAATAAATGGAGCATAATACATTGAACTATTTGTATTCTGATTACGTAACATTTATTAATGGGCAATGTTATTAATCTTAATACCGACTTGTAGTTAAGATCTTAGTGTAAAAAACTTGCTTCGAGGAAAATATATTGAGTTTGATTAATTTTGTTAAAATTTTATTCGTTGAAATATTATTTCGTACCGTGCAAAGCCGCTTGTAGTGTATGAAATTTAAAACAATCTAAATAAGTAGATACCTAGGTACTTATTAGATATAAAATCAGTCACTATCCGTGTTATACGTATAGTCGCTCCTGTTTGTTTGTTTCCTTAATCTAAACTAAACATTGAATTTTGACCCAATTTCTACAATCATTTTGAGGGTTTCGGTACGTTTTAATATTATACGTAGGTATAATTATAATGTATAATTATAAGGTTTAAAACTCCGGCGAGGGAAGCTGATGTCAGTTAATATGTTATGTTAAGATTGTTAAGCACCGACTTCAATATCTATCTATTCTTGGTGGCTATAAATTTGGGCCCGGTATTCCCGGAACGCACTTCGACCCAGTTGGATCCATTGTGCATGCCCTAGCCCTTACTCTGTTGCTGGCGTATCGAAGAGCTCCCTCAGGTACGCAACGATCGCGCCAGCTTGGAGCTGTACATAATCATTTGGTGTAGGATAGGCTACTCCCAGATGATTCAACCTACGTCTCGCAAGAGCGTCGCAGCCACACAATATGTGTCGCATTGACTCTTTTTCATCTTCGCAGAATCTGCAAATGTCACTAGTACTTAGCCTCATTCTGTGTAGATGCTCGTTGGTGCCAAAATGTCCCGTAAGTGCACCCATCAGGTGCCTTATTTGTGATCTGTTTAGGTTCAATAATTTGACCCCACAGTCCACCCTTCCGCTAGAGAACGCTTTGGAGTGGTTAAGGCCAGACGCTGCCCTCCATTCCTTCGTGTGTTCGTTTCTAGCATGTGCATACAATGCTTGGTGATATGTTCCATACGGAATCCCCACAAATGGTTCGGGGCCAACCAAATGTCTCTGTGAGCCGGCCCTCGCTAATCTATCTGCCTTCTCATTGCCCTCGACGCCTTCATGTCCAGGTACCCAGATAAGGCTGACATTGTTGTGTCTTCCCAGGTTGTTCAAGCCTGTAACACCTTCTTTGACCAGTTTAGAAGCAACTCTGAAGGAATTCAGAGCCTTCAGAGCTGCCTGACTGTCGCTGAGAATGCGAATGGTTTTACCCTTGACATTTCTCCTTTGCATTTCTTTGATGCTGGCAATTATGGCATAGGTTTCCGCTTGGAATACTGATGCATATTGCCCCATGCTGTGACTGATACTACAGTCCTTGGAATAAATCCCTGCCCCTGTACCTGACTCCATTTTGGAACCGTCAGTGTACCATATGAGGTGAGTTCCACCAACCGGTTTGAGTCCCCTCGTCCACTCTTCTCTGGATGGTATATGTACTCGGTACCTCTTGTTAAACATGAACACTGGATTTATCCTATCACAGGGCATGTCCATTAGATCATCCAGTTCTTTCACTGGATCCAATAAAGTATGTTTTGTACAGGGCTTGTTACGATTCCAAACTCCTGCTTTTGCAAGTCTGTATAGCGACTTTCTTGCCTCTATTTGTATGTAAACCGACTTCAATACATTTTCGTTATATTATAGTACTTTTTAGATCATAATAATATCGTTAAAGTCGGATTTTAATATATTAGAAATATTTTATTTAATCTTTTTATTGACTTTACCTATTATAACGCTCTGAATGCATGAAACTACCACGCAACTAGAACAACTATGCTAGACTTTACTAGGAACAAAACAGTGCATTATATACTAAAGTACCGAACTGATTTTGATGAAGCTATTACAAGAAGAATTACCGCAATCGGATTTGTAGCTTCTGAGAAGTATGGGAATAAACATATATACATACACACACAGACACACATATATGTATGTATATATGTCGCAGCCGGGTCATTAGTATAGGCTGTCAATTAATACTAAATGTCCTGTTAATTCTAAAATGTAGGGTATGAGGTCAATAGTATCAAAGTCAAAGTCAAAATAACATTATTATGTATAGGGCCCACGGAGGCTTACACAAAAATAATTTTTACGCGGCCGCTACTGAGAAGATCTTTTTATTTTTATTTTTTATTTATTTAAGGACAACCAACAAGACTTACACTAATACATTGCATTTTTTACATTGGTGAACTTAAAACTAAGTGCAAGCTTAATTATAGGTCGCCACAGCATGCAAAAAACTCGTTAATCTTGGAAGACACTCAGCGGGCATGTCCTATTTTGTAATTTTTTTTTAAACAATTGTGTAAACAGTTTTACAAATTATGTATAGGTAGCCTTAAAATTCTAAGCTTACATGATTTGAGCAGTTCAAGCCCACGCAGTTTTATCCTCCAGGTAAATCGAGATTTTATAATAAGCCTTTTTTGACAATCGGCTTCAAAAAGTTTAAATTTCTTCATTGGAAGATCTCGGATATCCTGTGGCAGTTTGTTATAAAAGTGTATACTTTGGCTCATAAACGATTTGCCTGTTCGGTGGAGAGGCGTAGCATGTACAACAAGATCGTGTTTGGGTTGTTATTTGACAAGTAAAGGTCAATGTCTTGTTGTGTCTTAAATGGAAGGTAGAAGTATCGTTTTCACAAATTGTAATGGGAAGGGAGACTTACAATAGCCGAAGGGGTTACTCGGATATACATATGCTTAGATGCCCATATATAGTCTAACATATGTCAATTATTATAATATGTATACGCGTCGAATACAGAACCTCCTTTTTTAAGACGGCTAAAAAAATAAAGTATAATTGGGGATCACTTGATTTGATTTAGGGAGGAAAAATTTTTAACCGACTTCAGAAAAAAGGAGGAGGTTATCAATTCGGTTGTATGTTTTTTTTTTATGTTTGTTACCTCAGAACTTTGTCGTTTACGAACTGATTTGGAAAATTATTTTTTTAATTGAAAGGATATGCTTCCAGATTGGTCCCATTTTTTTCAAAAACAGGTTCTGATGATGGGAACCATGAGTAATTGAGGGAACTCCTTAAATATTATAGGCATACATATAGCGTTTTTGGTATTTTTAGAAACTAGTCAAGCATTTTCATTCAGAAAGTATCATTTGGTGAAGTGGATCTGATGAAGAAGGCCATAGACGGCCACCGGAACTTTGTAATAAAATTAACAATCCATCCTATCCTAGCCGTGCCTACTAAACGTAGAACTACCGAATTTGGACTCGATGGATAGTTCTCGACGAGTAGTTGCTAGAAAAATGGAGATCAGGGTTTGATGGTTGAGCAGGAAGGTTGTCACGGGATCTCTGCACCAATAAACGTAGATCCGCCGAGTTTGGGCTCGTTGGGTAGCTCTCGATGAGTAGTTGCTAGAAAAATGGTGATCAGTGTCTGATAATGGAGCAAGAAGGTCGTCACGGGATCTCGGCACCAACAAACGTAGACCTACCGAATTTGGACTCGTTGGATAGGTCTCGACGAGTAGTTGCTAGAAAAATGGTGATCAGGGTCTGACAATGGAGCAAGAAGGTGGACACGGGTTCTCGGCACAAATAGCTTGCAGTCCATG
Organism: Furcula furcula; assembly: GCA_911728495.1. Taxonomy (NCBI): domain Eukaryota; kingdom Metazoa; phylum Arthropoda; class Insecta; order Lepidoptera; family Notodontidae; genus Furcula; species Furcula furcula. The sequence goes on along the minus strand of OU452265.1, from coordinate 12,152,577 downwards.
GTTCTCGAGAACTATGAGTATAACACCTAGATATCTTCGGTTTATGGCAATTGGTTTGTTTTATTAAGATATTGTCACATCTGCATTTTTTAAAATTTTTGCTTAAGCTTATATTTTAGTGATGGTTCATAGTTGTGTTATGTAGTGGGTGTTTTTAAAATAAATATTAAACTGGCTGTTTGTCAGAATAAAATATAAGTTTTTAAAAGTTAACCTAATAATACACCAAGGGAACCACTAAAAACAATAAAATAAAAATATTTTTTACAAAAAAAAGAACCGCCTTCAAAATGCAACTAAAAGAATTCTAAGAATTAGTGGTTTTTACATATACATAATACATTGTTGGACTTGGGCTACAACATATTATAAATACATATTACTATCGAAGTCGGTGCCTAACGTCTAGCAAATACTTACAAGGGCAGTAGGTACCTAACTGTTTTCCAGTTTGGCGCCGTCTTTGATAGTAATATGAATTTATAATATGTTGTAGCCCAAGTCCAACAAAGTATATGTAAAAACCACTAATTCTTAGAAATTATTTCAGGCCTTTTAGTTGCATTTTGAAGGCGGTTCTTTTTTTTGTAAAAAATATTTTTTAAGAGTAGTAGTCGGCCTGGTGCGGAACGAGACTCGTGCAATATGTGTTCAGTGTAATAATAAATATTGACGATGCTAAACGTTACCATGGACTCTTATAAAGCTGCACTGCTTCTTGCTTTACTAATAAAGTGAAAATATAAATCACGGTGAAGGCGGTACTGGCTACATCCAATTACCAGTTTTCAAAAACCTATGTGTTGAAGCAAACATTATCATTCAATCATTCATGTAGATTTGTGTTAAAAATCATGTAGAAGGTGAAATATATATTTTTGCAATACGTGCTTTCTTTGAAATTAAAAACCAAAGCAGCAATATTCCTTAAAAAGTGGTAACTTAAATCGACCCCGAAAATAATCTAGAATACCAGAAAAAGTTGGTAACCCCCCTAAGTCAAAACATGTCACACCAGCGGTACCGTGTGAATCCAATACACTGTAACTTCAGATACAGTGTTTTGAATTAACAACGTTCATTCGATTTCTTTTAACCTGTTTGATGTTATAGCATTCATAGTTTTTTTTACTTTGTATGAAAAATACTGAGATATTGCAATGCAAATTACACTGTTTTTACTAAAAACTACAGGCCTGAAATAGTTAAACACGGCAATTGATGATGCAGTGCATTGTCCAAATAATCTTCGCGGATTGCAAGATACAGTGTTTTGTCAAAACAAAGTAGAAGGGCTAGCGCGACGCGGCTGCGCCAATCAGATTGAGGCTGGGCTATCGATTTCAATTATTTTATTATTGGTCGATCTGGCCGAGAGCGACGGCGGCGCAGTGGCTGGAAAGTATGAGCTGATGAACTAATACGTACTGAAATTTAAAAATAAATATAGTATTATAAATACACTAAATATTAAAATAAATCTATCTGGAGAGGAAATGTTGTTTTTTTAAATATGACTAAATTACAGCTACTACGCAAGGAATGTGGAAGCGAATTCCATAGCCGCACTGCTTGCATGGTAAAAAAAACATTATAGCTACTATAATAATGAGGAGGAACTTCAAAATGCAGAGATATACTGGAACGTCAAGGCTTGTCACAAGACACGAGCAAGGAATAACGCTCACAAAGATAAAGAGGAGATTAAGGATTGTTAAGTATACAATTTAGAAAATAAAAAATGTACCAGTTCCGCCGCTGACGGATTGGCAGACATTCTAGTTGAGCCCGAAATTCCGACACGATCATATTTCCGCAGACCAAAGATGAAATGAATACACAAATTTTACAATTGCTCCAGTTTATTAAGAAGCTCCTCAGTTGCATCTAGAAACATACATCAGCATAATCGAAAAGAGTTAAAGATCAAGCAAAAAAGATTTTTGTCTGACGCAGAAGAAATTTTTGGAGACTCTTGTGAGACTGATAAGAGTAAAAGATCTTCTTACTTATACCTATCTCCAACATGAGATTCCCAAGAAATATTATAATCAAACAGAACTCTAAGAATTTTAACTTTATTTGAGTATGCAATTGGTACGGAATCGAAAACTAAACTGGAGAGTGAGTTAATGTCAACCAGATTCATCACGTATCCGCCACTAAATATGATAGCCTGAGAATTAGTAGAGTTCACTAACAAGCCAATTGATTTTGCCCACTGACTTATGCTATCTAAATCTTTATTAAGCGTAAATATCGCTTACCGAAGCTTATCAATATTGGCATGACGATAAAGCTAAGGATGATCATGCATAGAGGTGATAGTTAGAAAACCCTCGCGATAACATTCATGAAAACTGAAAAGAGGAGAGATTACGCCACCCAGTGGAACACCCGCCTCAAGCTCACACCACACAGATGATGTCTCCTCAAAGCGGACAGACTGGGAGCGCCCACGATGATATGAATATGATCAAAGCAATTGATAGCTGAAAAAGCGACATAGAGAGAGGAAAGAATGCCTAGAAGTATGTCAAAATAAACAGAATTGAAGTCACTACCAAGATCCAATAATACCAGAATAATCAGTTGTTTGCTTTCTATAACCAAGCGTCAAACATCACTTATTTTTACTAAAACTAAGGACTAAAAGACAATTAGGTGTAAAATAGTCTGTCATTTGTTTGTAAACAATAAATACCTTCCAGGACTTTCAGAACAGAACAAGGAGTGTAGATATAGGACTAAAATTTGTAACAAAAAAATTTGGCGGTTTGGGAAAAGGAATGACAATGACAAGCGTTCTTCCCAAGACGGGAAAGAACAGGATTCAATTTAAAAGTTTAAGAAACGAGTGATTATTGGACAAGGATTGGTCAAGGTTACTTCAATGTTAGGTAACAACAATTTTAACTGAAGACCATGATGATATAATTCCCAACCCCCTCAGTAACCGAACTCAAAGAGAAAGGAGAAGATAAAGGCAAAGATAGCTAAGAGAGACAATTTAAAGTGGACAACTTAACATTATCAAGAGTAACAAGTGACTTCTAAAAATGTGCATTAATTGAAATCAAGATCTAAACATGGAGCATTCTCAATAGAAAATACCAAAATATATCAAGAACTGCCACGTCTGTGCAGTATTATGGTTCTCCAACTTATACCTACCAATACACTTTTAGGCCCTGTTTTCCCAAGTCAATACACTGTAACTATATGATACTGTGTATTGTCTTAACAATATCTTCCTTAGCTTCTGACAACTATTAGAGCAACACAAGTTATCGACGATAATTCATTATGTATACTCTAAATATATGGAAACTTAATAGGCTGGATAACTTATAAAACTTAATAGGCTGGATAACTTATAAAATTATTTTTAAATTGGCAGCAAACACTAAAAACTTTCTAACGAAAATTTTGGAGTAATCTTGAAAAAACTAAAAAAATCTATTTTGCTCATTTTCTCAAAATCAGTTTTTCGTAGTTACAGTGTATTGGATTCACACGTTACAGCGCACAGTGGGCGTTAAAACAAGCTTCTCTTTCATAAGATTTTTGATAATGTATTTCTTGTGGTTTTTAAATACAAACAACCGTATTCATAATCATAACGATATAAGATCATTGCGTTCGATTACCACAATACGTAGGTACTGAAAAGACTTTTTAAATAAAATAAATAAATAAATATTTCGCAAGCTTTAAGTGATTTGAAAGATGCACTAGGGGTTATGAAAATGGAGAAAATTTTATCCCGCAGTTCAATCAAGGTTTCATGAACTGGCCGTTTTTCATTTATGTAACTTACTTTGTTGCTTCGGAAGCGCAGGGAAACCGCTTGCTTTAGAAACTGAAGAGCTCCGGGCTCTTCTTTACACTTTGCTAAATGCGACGAAACGCGAAACGCGTGAAGTAAGTTATTTATTATTGGTTTGGACAATACATGCCGATTGAAAATAAGATGAAAATGAAATGACGACGTGTAAAGGACGAAGTTTTCTTTCATGAAATTATTATACAATATGCGTTGTTACTGATTGTTTAAAACCTATAAACAATCTATACCTAAGTACTAACTGATGACGGGCCCGTTGGTCTAGTGGTTAGTAACCCTGTCTCCTACCCAACAGGTCGTGGGTTCGATTCCCACCAAGTGTCTGGGTGTTTATCTATATAAGTATGTACTTACAAAAAAAAAGTATATATGTATTAGTATCAGTTGTCTGGTTCCATAGTACAGGCTCTGCCTAGTTTGAATCAGATGACCGTGTGTGAATTGTCCCAGGATATTAACTAATTATGTGCAAGCGATGCTGCAGGATAAAGCTAGTACATAATATACAATACAATACAAACTTTATTGCACACAAAAGAAATATACATTTGAAATTAAAACAATTAAAAACAGTGAACAACAAGGCGGACTTATCGCTAAAGCGATCTCTTCCAGTCAACCTTGGGGTACAGGACAGAGCATTCTTATGGGCAGGTGCAGTTATATAAATAAATTAAGTGGATTAAAAAAAAATATATATATTTAAAAAAAAATTAATAAAATAAAAAATAAATTACGTATTATAATATATTATGATAGACTAATACATATCTATTACCAAGAAAGTGAGAGAAGATCAATTTTTTTAAAGCTAATGTTCAAACTTAAGTGCATTTATTTGAATCATACTGTAAAAACTTCTACACTTGCCAACTCTGGACAAATTATAAAAGGAGGTCATTGGATGGTATTCGTGTACAATATAATAATATTTTCAGACACCTCATGGGTTTTAAATAGGTACTGTAGTGCCTCTAGCAAGTTTACGGAGGCGCGTCTGAACACGTTCAATGCCATTCAGAGAAGCTGAATTGCTTCATATATGGCCAGGGTTGGTCAGTGTAGAAACGGTATTATTAAAGAAATCGCGGACCGTTGGTCTATAACGAACATGTGTAGACGTTGGCGTGAAATAGCTGCTTAAAATTCTTTTTTTTACTGGAATGTCTGTTTTTTTGTTTAGTTTGGTTATTATTTATTTATTCTGTTTGGTTTCTCCCTTTTTTTTGTCAATGTGTCTTTGTATTTTTTTTGTATGGATCAAGAGTCTGAAATAAACGTATATTATTATTAAGTACATTGGTTTAATTAAAAGGCAGATGAAGTTCTCTTTTTATAAAAAAAAACTACGCATTTGTAGTTTTTTTTTTCTGTCTAAATTGTTCTTATTGTGCTTGTTTATCGTAAAGATTATATAATTAAATAATACCTGAAAATTGTTTTGGGTGAAGTATATAATATCATTTTTTTTTATATTTCATTCAACTTCTTGATTATGTATTTGCATTTCAAAGTTCTTAAGCGATTTTACCATTATTCAGAAGGATTAGTCAAATCCTGGTGACTTAGATGCAAAGCGAACTTGTTTTTTTATAAAGTACCTACTGGGTATTAGTTTATACATACACACATCAAAAGTGTCTAGGGATCAACATATATTTTTGCAATAACTTTTCTCCTGATTGATATTAATTAAAATTTTCTTTAAGGATTCATCAAATAAAGTGTTTTCGTTTGTCACAGTAACGATAAACCAAGTCACCTTTGCATTAATAAAGAAATTTGCCATTTTCCTAATAAAGGGATTTTTGACATTTGAACCACTAACACAAAAGTTCGAAAAAAAGTTTTCTTTAAAATTTTATTGGGTAACTTAAACAATTAATAATCCGTGTTTCTACCGCGAACACTAACAACACAAGAACATCGGTTTGGCATACTCAAAATGAGTTCATCCAAATCACGCTGTGGAATGGCCGCCCATGTTCGTTGCAACAACAAAAAAAGGTCTTCTTGCGACTGGATACCCTCCATATTCGGCAGAGCTCTTCTCTGTAGCATATCCCATGCATGCTCAATCGGGTTCAAGTCTGGCGACTGAGCAGGCCAGGGCAGGACATTGATGTTAGCTGCGGCGAGAGTCTGTCTTACAACTCTTGCGGTGTGCGGTCGTGCATTATCATGCATTAACTGAAATAAGGGACCGATTTGCACTTGTAGAGGAACGATGACGTCTGATACAATCGTCTCAGCATAAATTTGAGCGTTGAGGTTGCCTCTGATCCAAATCAACTCAGTTCTTCCGCCGATCCAAATACCCGCCCATACCATGATGGTTCCACCACTATAAGGATGGACTTCCTGGCAGGATTTTAATCGCTGTTGGCGTCCAGGGGTTCTCCAGTGTCGTATACGTCTTGTATCCGGTCTCATACCAAAACGAGACTCATCAGAAAAGCACACGAAACGCCATTGTTCTTCTGCCCAATTTCTGTGTTCAAGAGCCCATTGATATCGAATCCTACGATTGTGCATTGCTATAGGTGGTACCCGTAGCGGTCTTCGGGAATGAAGGTTCACTTCATGCAAGCGGTTTCTGACTGTTTGGTCGCTAATTAAGTTCCCTGAAGAGTGATGAAGCCTCACGGCTAACATCATGGCAGTTATTGTTGGAGCTCTTCGAGTTAAGATTTGAATATATCGGTCTTGTCTCCGTGTGGTGCAGCGATACCGTCCTCCATGGCGCTCAGCCACGGTACCAGTGCTTCGGTAACGTGTCCAAAGTCAACTGATAACACTCTGACTTGTATTCAGAGCTAAAGCCACAGTACGTTGCCGGGAACCAGCTTCTATCATTCCCACGGCTCTGAGCATTTCTTCCCTGCTTAAATGACGTCGCCGCTCCATAATAACGTTGGTTTTAATCAGTAGTAGGGAAACAGTAGCACTAATAATGTCTTCAATGCGTTGTATGTTTTTATAGGGAAAATATTGACAGCTGATTTTCATCTTTTACTCGAATTTGATTCACAGTTCCTGATTCAAATTATGAAATGCACCAAAAAGGATCCATATAAATTTATAAAATCATAAATTTATTACAAAGCCACATCTCAATCTCAAGAAATCCGCTTAAAAATGCTTGATCCCTAGACACTTTTGATGTGTGTACTTATATGTATATCAACATAATAACAACGACATCTATAATACCGCAATAGCAGCATGTGATATTTGTAAAAGGGTTAAGGTTGAAACTCAGACGGTTTTGTTACCATAACCGTAACGTGACCAAAAAGATTCAGCTTTACAATTCAAACACAAAAAAAGGGGAAACAAATTATATTTTGATACATTTGGGATGTTGTTACAACATTTAATGTTGTTAAGTTAAAAATAAAACTTGTGATTACTAAGTAATTCGATGTTATGGTAATTTTAACAAATCCGTGTATTTCAACTACATAAAATATATTTCATTTTTCAAAAAAAATTAAGCTAGTGAACCTTATTTTTGGCCCACTGTGCATCGATGACAGCAGTCGCTAAAACGCGGTGCAGCATTGATGCGGTTGCTAAAACGCGCGACTCCGATACAGCGACCGAGCGCAAGGAGTAGCTCAATGGTCGCTAATGAGTTGCTAAAACGCGATGCAGTCGCAAAGTTGCCAGTCGTTGCAGCTAGAAAACGCTAGTGGGCGGAGGCCCTTAGATACGATTAACTTTATTTATTTACCTATGGCCCTCACACTAAGCACAGCTTGTATCGTGAGGACCAGTAAAAACCAGAGATTACAGTAGATTTAAGTTTGGTCAGAATGATTCTGTGCTGGGCAGAATTGCTGAATACTAAAATAGGACTAATAAAATACTATAAAGGACTACTAAAATAGGTACAATTTGGTCAATTCTACAATATGAGCCAGTGAGTATTCGTTTAGCGTGTGTTTGCGTGTGTGTGTATGTGTGTTTGCGTGAGTGTGTGTGTGTTTATAAGTGCGTATGAGAGCGCGCATGGGTGTTTTTGTGTCTATCTGTTATTATCTTTCGTAGTTTCCGCTAGGAATGTTCTTTGTTCGCATCATTATCTATCACATATCACGAGTACTTAATTAAATAATTTGGCTTCTAAAGTCGAAATAATCCATTTACAAAATATGACTTAATCACAATTAAATAAAAATGAAAATTAATGAAAATATTTTACTTATATACTATATTTATATATCATTTGTAGACCATGCGTAACGCACTAATTTTAATAAGTTTTCAGTTTCACTATAGGCAAGCTACAATAAACATTGTTTAAATTTAAGTTTAGCATCTTTTAATGTATTATTTGATACGTCACATTTAGGTGTTATTTTGTTATAAATGTAAGGTGCTAGAAAGTGTGAAAAACGCTGCGCAAATACTGAATTCACCTTGGGTACTGGAACTCTAAAAGCTCTTTTGCTTCTAAGGGACTGAAGATTATCATAACTTAAAACTTTTTTATGGTGTAAGAGAATTATTCGGTGTATATACAATTGTCTTACAGTCAAAACTTGGGCATCACAGTACAGAGATTGCGTGCTATATTATGATTCAAAGAGGATTTAAAACTATTGTCAATGTCATCTCGCGTTCCGTCATGTGAGATGTCTGGTTTAAAGTCAATCGCATAGCACTACAGGTTCCATAATATCACCTATATTTAAACAACTGGCGAAACATTCTCGACTACATTTCATTACAAGACTTCATCAGTATGCTAAAGTAAATAGGTGCCTTGTACAAAAAATATTGTTAAAAACACCTCACGAAAGTGAGCATAACGAAACATCAATTTTATGTCCTCCTGGCCGATATGACGTCAACGGCCCATCTATCACAAGATCAGCCATCTAGACACAGGTGCACTCTCTCTTCCTTTACTTACACAAACAAATAGGTAGGATGGTTAACAAGACCGGGGAGAGATCAGGCGCGCGACTGACTTTACATGCGCATCTGACGCATAGATTACTTTACAGGCATCAGGTGATCGGTCTGCATTGTCCTAGTCAGCAGGAAACAACTACACAAAGTTGTTGCTCCCGCGGGATTTGAAGCCGCGACCTCCGGTTTGCAAAGGTTTCCTGCTGCGCCACGAAGGCTACAATCTACCTAAGACTACTGATGTATAAAGTAAATGATCAGTATTTTTCATTTGAGTGCCATTTCTTTTGATGGTAGACGGCAGTGTATGAGTATAGTATACAGTATAGTATATAGTATATTGAAATGAAACTAATTTTACGGATTATATCGCGGTTTATTCTTGATTTTAATTACCCGACGTTTCGAATACTTTACAGCATTCATGGTCACGGGCGGACTGAGGTGGTAGCTGTCCAAATGTCATAGTTGTCTTAGGGTACCCTCAGGTCTTCTAATTATTATTGTTAGTCCGATCTACGCAGAAAGAGCTTACAGTGTCTTGAGGTCTTGCAGTAGAATGCTTGTCTTTGGATTTGACTATGTTTATTATGTTTTCAAATCCAAAGACAAGCATTCCACTGACATTTGGACAGCTACCACCTCAGTCCGCCCGTGACCATGAATGCTGTAAAGTATTCGAAACGTCGGGTAATTAAAATCAAGAATAAACCGCGATATAATCCGTAAAATTAGTTTCATTTCAATGTGTAATATTCGCGTAAATATCAGAAATCATTATATAGTATAGTGTATACTCAGTATACATTTACAAGTAGTATACATTTTATCATAATGAGTTTGCACTACCGCATCCAGAATATAGGCAATTTTTTTTAGGATAATCTTCACACGTTCATCCGATCCCAAACTAGGCAAAGCCAGTACTATGGAAACCAGATAACTGATAGTAATACTTATATACATGGTTTTTTTATAAATACATACTTAAATAGATATATAACACCCAGACACTTGGTGGGAATCGAACCCACGACCTATTGGTTAGTAGCCAGGGTGTCTAACCACTAAACGTCCATCCGTGGAACGTAAAAAAAAATATCCGTCTTTAAAAAATATCCTCGTCGTATTAGAGCGTAGCACATATCAAAACCTAATTAGTGTAATTATTTACTTATAGCCAGTTGTAATAACTATTCGGTGAAACGATCAGTCAGTTCAGCTACGTCAGGTAAGGTCAGTCCATAGATCGGCGGTCGTTTAGTGGCATTTGAACTACGTAGGCTCGTAGTGACGTAGCGTCATAGCGTCATAGTGACGTTGCGTCGTAGTGTCGTAGCACCGTAGTGACGTAGCGTCGTAGTGTAGTGTCGTACTACTGTAGAATTTGGAGGGCACGTAAAAAGTCGGTCCCGGTTCTTGTCGTCTACACATCGTTCCTACATATGGTGTAATTTTGTAAGCCCACTTGGAGGGGAAGTACTCTAACTACTGGAGATAGCAAATTTTACTCAAAGGAAACATTCCTTCATTTTTAAAATGAAACAAATCTGCATTCAAAGATTTCCGAAAACTCGCTTGCCTTACTCGGCAATCGAACCGACTGAAAGCCGAAAAAAATAACATTCTGTACTTTTATGGCGTCAATCGATGGGGTCAATCATAAAAATAATATCTTGGGACAATCCACACACGGTCATCCGATCCCAAATTAGGCTGAGCCTGTACTGTGTGTGTGTGTGCCTGTGTTTGCCTGTACTGTGTGTGTATGGAAACCAGACAACTGATACTAATAATTATATACATTTTTGTAAATACATAAGTACTTAAATAGATAAATAACACCCAGACACTTGGTGGTAATCGAACCCACGACCCATCGGGTAGCAGCCAGGGTGTCTAACCACTAAACGGGGGCCCGTCCAATCATAAGGATCGAATCTCACTAATAAACATCGTACATTAAATAAGCAGATATCACATCTTATTTGAGAAATTAATTTACCCTATCGAATGACATCATTAAACTACAGAATGTTATTTTTTTGGATTTTAGTCTGTCCAATTACCGAGTGCGGCTAGCGAATTTTCGATAATCTTTGAATCATCATTAGCAACCGATAGACGTCCACAGCTGAACAAAGGTCTCCCCTTTAGAAGGGAGCGGTTACCATAATCCCCACGCTGGGCATGCGGCTTGGGTATCGCAGTATAGGTGGAAGATAAATCCAAAAGAAAGACGCTGCTTCCCGTCTTCCTGTTCTCGCTTAGTCGCCTCGTACGGACATCCAACGACAGGAGATGGGTGGGTGCTATTCTTACCCGGACACCCCACGGGTACAAAATTACACCTTGAATATTATCAGCAGGGAGAGAGTTAAACTTAGTCAACTTGAACACCTTCGGAGTCGCTGTACGTTCGGGTTGTGGGCCCTAGGACGTCCACTGAGTACGGCGGCGACTCCGAGGAGGACGGCGGCGGGGTTGCGACCCCCGTCTTCGTGAGCTACAATGCGCGGTGGTGGGCTCAAATGTAAGGTAAGGGCACTGAGGGGCTCCGAGTGCATATCCCACCGGAGAGCCCGGTGGTCCCATCTCATGTGTTGATGCGACAGAAGCGAGGGTTTTAGTGGGTAAGTATCCCATACCCTGGTCGAGCTACACAGCTCCCGAGGATCTTTTTTCTTTGAAAGTACCCCGAAGGAATAAAAGTCAGCTTGAACAACTCTGATGGCCAAATGACCAGGTTGGCCAAAGTTTTAGGAGAAAATGTAGCTTTGTGGTGTACAAAGTCAATATGCACGTCACACTGAAGAAATTTGTATCATAAGCCGAAAGATGTCTGCCTCCAGTGCTGTGCTGCCTCGCCCTTACAGTTGCAATAATCCCTATGTTTGGCAGGTGTCATGGGGATCGCAGTATAGATAGTAGGTAAACCAATAAAAAGACGCTGCTGCCCGTCATCTTGATTTCCGCCTCTCACGATACCCAACGTATAAATATAACGGGCTTTACTTTTTTTTTACCCTTGAATGATGTATGTGTTTTGATATCCGTGAGTCAATCACCAAGGTTCAGTTGAAAACCAGCGTCAGGCTCCATTCTCTGACATATGCTGAACTTGAACCTGTTGCTGCAGTTATTGAACTCATGATATTTAATCACACTGTATTCTGTCTTTTTGTTGTTCTTTTCTGTTTGTTTTTAATTGTTTGATTTTGTAATACTGCAGCAATAAACGCTTTTTCTTTCTTTCTTTCTTTCTTTCAACGAGAGGTGTTGGGTGGGTGCTATTTTTACCCGGACACCTCGGAGGCGAAATGATCTGTAGGTGGTTAAATTACCTGGCTCTGTGTCCTCTTAATAAATTATATTAAATATAACCTTGGAGCTCCCAGATATGGAGCCAAGGTCAACACGCGTCTGGTTCTTATTTGTTATAGAAAGCAAACAGGTAATGAAACAAAGGCTTAAAACACATGTTCATACGTGTACGCATGTATACCTACGCAACTTTCATTTTGAAGGTCGTTTGCGTCCGATACTAAAATTAACTTCGGTATTAACGTCATAGCAAAGATGTATTCAGGTGTTACTAAAAAGTTGTATAAAAAGCGTCCGCAGGTTCTCGAAATCACAGTGAATCTCTAAGTTTTGAAGATTAAACTCCTCAAAATACTAAAAGCAAAAATGTTCAAATTCTTCGTTTTCGTCGTAATCGCAGCGCTCCTGGTTTCAGAGGTAAGTACTGCCCTTCAAAAATAACTTTTTTCTTTTTTATTTTGATATGATCATGTGCAGCGTCTACTGTATCATTATTAGCTTACTCGTGACATTGTCCATATATTCTCTTTTCCTTGTCTTTAATATTACCTCCGTTTACGTTAGAGAAATGTAATTCATGTGAGATCGCTTGAAGGCAAGTTCATCAAAGTAAAAGTCAAAGTATGTTAATTCGTGAGGTATGCACAAAAAAAATTGTTTCCATACTACCACGGGATCGTAACGCAGCCGCTAATGAGTAGATCCGTCAAGAAACTCAGCGTGCTTATCATTTTCGTCATTTTTTATTTGAAAGTGAATTTTAATTATTTTTCTTTATTTTCCCAGAGTATGCAAGTTGCCGCTGGTAAGTAGTTGTTACATTTACTAATGATAATAGCAACAGATAATAGAAGGTATCTCATATAGCAGGATCAGATCAAACTTAGGCAATAAAGTGGTTGATAGAACCGCTTCCACAGTCGTTGCAATGTCCATGAACGCTGCCACGATTGCTTTTTATTTTCAAAGTATCATCTCAAGAATTCTAGAAATTTATCGGAACACAAAGTTCGGCAATATCGAGAACTCTTCAAAATGAATTCAGAGATCTAGAATTCGGTTGAGTCATTCAGGGATAGGATAAATTAGGACATCTCTAGATTATATCCTTACAATCACTGTTCTTAGTTAAGCAACATCGGTCAAGGTCAATTCATAGAGGGGTTAATGTTTAGTGGCATTTGAACTGAGCGTCTCATTGCTTCACAGGACATGTAAAAAGTCAATTCCTTTTTTATCTAGACAGCAGTGTCAGATATTCTGCTGCCAAGCAGAATTGTGTAAAAGACAAGGGTGCATTCTCTCGCCTCTCCTATTTTTAGTAGTCTTAGAAGGGATCATGCTACGCATATCTGACAAACGCCGCGGGATAGAGTGGGGAATAACAGATGTTTTAGAAGATTTAGATTACGCCGATGACCTATGCCTGTTGAGCCATACACGCGCCGATATGCAGGCTAAGCTAGGCGATTTAAACCGGGAAGCAGCATGTGCAGGTCTTAAATTTAATTCGAGGAAAACACAAGAGATGAGAGTTGGAGTACTAAACACTACACCGTTGAAAATTGGTACGGAGACTGTGAATCACGTCCAGAAATTCACCTACCTCGGAAGTGTAGTGTCAGAGACGGGAGGAACAGAAGAAGCTATTGCTTCGCGGATTGCCAAAGCGAGAGCTACTTTCGCGCAGCTTGGGACCGTATGGCAGTCTCGGAAACTGATCCGAAAAGTTAAACTTAAGATCTTCGGGTCCAACGTGAAATCTGTGCTGCTTTACGGGTGCGAGACGTGGAAAGTAACCAAAAACATCTCGCGGCAGATCCAGGTCTTCATCAACCGCTGCCTACGCCATATCCTCGGTATTTACTGGCCCGAGAATATCTCTAATGAACACCTGTTAGAGCGCTGCCACGAAACGCCAATCGATCTCCAGATTAAACTCCGCAAATGGAACTGGATTGGCCACACCCTCCGTAGGGATCCGAATCATGTTCCTAAACAGGCACTGGACTGGAACCCTCAAGGAAAGCGAAAACGTGGAGGACCCAAACAAACCTGGCGGCGCACAGTACTTGCGGAAGTGAAAAGCGTCGGGAAAACGTGGAGTGAGATGAAACGCGAAGCTCAGGACCGATCGAAATGGAAAATCACTGTAGATGCCCTCTGCCCCACCTAGGGGACATAGGAACTGAAATGAAGCAGAATTGTAAATATTGTTGTGTTCCAGTGTGTAGGACACTGTAGCTAATGAAATCACCGGACACAATAGACTTAATCTAACGTCTTAAGGGTCCGGCAATGCGCGCTAGTGATTCTTCTGGTGTTACTAGCGTCAATAGGCTGCGGTGACTTCTTGCCATCAGGCATCTTACCAAAGTCTCTAAAATCAAGTAGTTTATATTCAAGCATTTGTTGGTATTGTAAAAAAAACAGGGTATAGGTATTTTTCTATTCAGGATCTCTATCTATTTCTTGCAGTTATTCATCGTATGGTAAAGGAGTGATGGCTAACCTGTGGCCAGCCAAACACAATTCGTAGGGTTCAATATAATTGTCTTTGATTGGCCACTGACTGACTCCTGTATTCGTACGTTCATTGCTATGATTTTAATCTTGAATATAAAAAATGGGATATACATAACACCAGCTTCTGGCGGCGTTGTGTTCCAGCGATGCGTTTGATCACCACCCTCGTCTATTCCACTGTACTTACTCTGAAACTCCAAATTCACTATACAATGGGTAAATGTCGCATGCCAATTATTTGGAAGCTGAGTTTCGCATTTTTTTTTTAGATGATACAACTACATCTGGTACCGATGCTGACAGCACCTCTGGTGAGTCATCATGTTTGCTCTCAATTAACTTAATGGAATATGCAATCATCAGTGTGTAGATTGTGGGCGGTATATGTAGATGGTGAAATTCCCGAACTCAAGAGGCGTAACTTGACATCTCTTAGTTGACGAGCGTGCAGCAGGCCTAGCACGACTTGCAATCTTGACAGATAGGTGTGGAGTATGACGTAGTTTTCAACACCGAAACGTAAATTCTCCATACAAAAATGTGAAATGCTACATCATAGTGACGTCATACTCACACTTGTCTGTCAAGATTTGCACATCATGCTAAGCCTGCAGCTGTCTATTGGCAGGCGTGTCACTTATCAACAACATCTTGCTTGTTTCGTCACTAAGATCAACAAAAAAACTCAAGTAACTAACTGCCGCACATCACAGACATCTATTAACTTTAATCGCAATTAATTCATTTTTCGTAATCTATTTATTTCGACTCTCCGAGTCTCTTAAGATTATCTTTTAGTATTAATTACGAGATTATTGATATATTTATTCACTATTTGCGTATGAAGTATTATTTGGTTTCTAATGTGAAAATAATCCATGTACAAAATAAGACTTAATCACAATGAACTATTATTGATGTTTGTCGGTGCGGCAGTAAGGATGCACCAGTAATCCTCGCTCAAAGATTACTGATGTTACTGCCCCAGTGAGTTATTACTTATCGCGAGAATACAATGCCAATTAAAAACGACTTTGTTTGGACTAAAAGGTAAAGAGTACTGATATGCTTATTTAACGTAACCTATCGTGGCTGCGCTCGATGTCGACCTTGACGTTGAGGCAGCCTTGAATTCAACGTCAAGTTTAACGCTATTAAAATCCGTATTCACTATCGTGCGTAGTTAGTGAATACGAAAACGCAATTCGCCGCTGCCGCAGCGTCGAGCACGAGGTTGTGATGCTTAGGGAATAGCATTTCTGTTAACTTATAGCCTACTTTGATTTCGATTGTGTTCTTGCGGTAAGTAATAGTCTTTCATATACTGAACTCGGTACTGAAGTGAGGATCGAATTCTCAATGTCCACCTTCTGCAGTCATACTTATGGACAACGCCTCAGACAAGATTGACCGTAAATGAGGACAGCCGCATTTCATTTTCGAATCCATACTTTGTTTCAGTAAATAGTACCATGGTTTCTTCGGGCACCAATAGCTCGGACGTAGACACTTCGCTCAAATCGGGCCCATCACCAGGCAAAGGCCACCCGTAGGAACTCAGGTATGTCCGGTCAGAATAAAAAAAAACAATATTAAATTATATATGGCAATAGTCAGCGGCTATTTAGTTTTTACTTTTAATAATACATCTTGACAAGATGATAATTATTTATGTTAATTTTTAACCAGTGAGATTGTTTTCTGGTGGACTATTAAATACATTTTAACCATGGTTTCTTCGGGCACCAATAGCTCGGACGTAGACACTTCGCTCAAATCGGGCCCATCACCAGGCAAAGGCCACCCGTAGGAACTCAGGTATGTCCGGTCAGAATAAAAAAAAACAATATTAAATTATATATGGCAATAGTCAGCGGCTATTTAGTTTTTACTTTTAATAATACATCTTGACAAGATGATAATTATTTATGTTAATTTTTAACCAGTGAGATTGTTTTCTGGTGGACTATTAAATACATTAAAAAAAACGATGGGTGTTATAAGATTGACTCCTATGTCGGGGCATCTATATGTCTGTCTGTCTATGGTATCGTAGCGCTCAAACGGTTTGACATCTGGTTTGAAATCTGGTTTAATCGAGATGGGTCTTAAAATATTCCAAAGGCCATCAGCTCTTTTCCGAGTCGAGGTAGGGATATTTAGTATACAATGGACCTTTTTTCATTACCTCTATTAGTCCGAAAGATCTGAAATTTATAACATATGTAAATCCGATGATACCAAAGAAAATTTTAACCTTCACTAGGGTCTGACGATGATCAGCATGAAGATGGTAACAGGATCTCGGCCCCAATAAACGTAGATCCACTGAGTGTCGGCTCGTTGGATAGGTCTCGACGAGTAGTTGCTAGAATAATGGTGATCAGAGTCTGATGATGGAGCAGGAAGATGGTCACGGGATCTGTGCCCCTATAAACGTAGACCCACCAAGTATGGGCCCGCTGAGTAGGTATCGACGGGCGGTTGCTAGAAAAATGGTGATCAGAGTCTGATTATGGAGCAGGAAGGTGGTCACGGGATCTGTGCCCCAATAAACGTAGATCCACCAAATTTGGACTCGTTAGATAGGTTGCTACGATTAGTAGGTAGGAAAAAGAATGATGATCAGCGTCTGGGGATGGAAGCGAGCAGGGAGGTGGTAATAGGAACTCTGCTCCATTAAATGTGGAACCCACCGAATTTTAAATGTATGGTGAAATCTTGACGAGTAATAAGTAGACAGGATCAGATCATTAAGGTTTGATAATGGCGCAGGAAAGACATTTTAAGAGTTCGTTCTCACATTTTGTTCATTTTTGTAAATATACTTGTCATATATTATATTTAATTTAAATTACTTTGGTGACCAAGGTGAATTAGTCCACTATGGAAATGAATACTGATCATGAGTAAATTTTCTTTATTTTTTTAGTTATATTCTTTTAGACTTTCGCGTTCCATCATCAAAAATTATTTATAACGCGGAATTAACGCGATTTTGGCTTGACGTTTCAGCTGATTTCCACTGGACGTGGTCAGAAGCAGACTGCTTCTCACCCTGGTTGGAACCAGACTGAAAATTACATATTTAAAAAACCTATATTTTATGTTCATAATATTGAAATTTGAATCCATCACCAGCCGGTAGACGTCCACTGCTGAACATAGGCCTCCCCTTCGAACGCCAAAATGAACGACAATTGGCTAATTGCATCCACCGATTACCTGTGACGCGCACAATGTCGTCAGTCCAGTTAAAGTCCAATCATTAATTCACTAGAGTAAACTAATATTTGGTAATTTCACTTTGTAAAACAATATTGCTATATTAACAGTAGTAGCGATGTTCTCATTCTATAGTGATTCAATCACTTGCTCAAAGTTAATGAGAACATATCTAATAGTATCAATAATTCTAAATAGAAATTATATTTAGTTGTCAATAGATGATAATTATACATAAATCTAGTGAAATTGACGAACAATAACTGCATGGGAACAATTTTATCTTTAAAATATCACACATTCACCAAGTCGGTCAGTATAAGTTGACCTTGGCTTAACACATTCCGCGACACGCCGTCATCTTATTTATCATATTTTGGCTTCTAACTTCTAGTCTGAGTTGACGAATGTTTCTTTTGCTCACAAGTACTGACTAAGTGATCAATAGAATCATTTTGTCACTTCACTATTTATTTTTCATCAAAAACTGGTAACAGAGTAAATATCAGTTTACTCTACTGAATTATTGATTGGACTATAGTTGGAGGCCTGCCTACGCTGCGTTTTCCAGTTCGTTTTTGATCATCGGTTCTTCGAGCTTAATTTAATACAACAAATAACACTAATATTTCCGAACGAAACTATTTTAGTCAAACTTTTGTCTAAATCTGTATTTGAGTAATGATTTATTTGTGATTTATTCACAAAGAGGTCGCCCGAAGAATCCAACTCGGATGGGCAGCGTTCGGGAAACTACGCGAAATCTTCTCGTCCAAAATACCGCAGTGCCTGAAGACAAGGTTTTTTAACCAGTGTGTGTTGCCAGTGATGACATATGGTACTGAAACGTGGTCCCTAACTGTTGGCCTTTTGGATAAGCTCAGAGTCACACAACGAGCAATGGAGAGAGCTATGCTCCGAGTTTCTTTGCGCGACAGAATCCGGAATAAGGAGATTCGCCGAAGAACCAAGGTCACCGACATAGCTCTTAAAATCTGCAAGTTGAAGTGGCAATGGGCAGGCCACATCGCTCGGCGAACCGATAACCGTTGGGGAAGAAAGGTTCTCGAGTGGCGACCACGAACCTGAAGACGCAGCGTAGGTAGGCCTCCCACTAGGTGGACAGACGACATTGTGCGCGTCGCAGGCAACCGGTGGATGCAAATAGCCAATTGTCGGTCATTGTGGCGTTCGAAGGGGGAGGCCTATGTTCAGCAGTGGATTTCTTCCGGCCGATGATGATGATGATTTGTGATTTATTGTACACGTGTTTATTATCCTCAACAGTGTTTGTAAGTTCTCTCTATCACTCAAACGTTAGCTGTGAGAGATTTCAATGTTTTGGTTTAGAGAGTTAGTAAAAGTAGGTGTAGAGAATTAGTGCAACGCGTGCTTAACGCCTTGCACTAATTCTCTGTACTATTATATATATAGCATATATTATGTGTAATATAGAATAAGAATAAACATCATCATATATATCTTGTTTTACAGCAAAGGCCGTCCGTAGGTCCGTAAGGAGCCCTAAGACAACACTAAATGAATACCGGCGTACAACCTTCAAAATATACAACGTAAATAATTTTGTAACATTCATTAAATAAATAATCAAGCAAAAATGGTTGACTAGTTTTCATTAAAACCCTCCCCGTATATTACGCTAAAAGGGACTTGACTTTTTCTCCTTTTTGGAGCCTAATATAATTATTTTTGATGTAGGTATATACCTACATCACGGCCAACAACAATAATATTATTGTTGGCACAACACTACGCCGGCCGTGATACCGGCATCACTAGTCGGCCCTCGGTATAGACACACGCCTTTCGAACGGCAAGACAGACGCACCTACACATACATTGTAACACGGTGTCAACCGTCACCTATTTCGATTACCAGAGAAGAATACAGTCCACATTTTATAACGAAATTATCGCAGTTTAATTGTCCGACAACACCTAAGGATATTACGCGCCCGCCCAATTATTGTCTGGAGCTGGATAGCAATACTTAACCTCATAACTTGTCACACATGTCAATAGAAACGAACTATATTAGAGGACTAGCCGCCCGCCCCGGCTTCGCACGGGTGGCAAAATGTTACCTTACCATACCTGCAGTAGATTTTCGTAGAATAAGATTTCCCCTAACAATTTTACCATAATTAAAACATTTTTGGATTTCTTTTAACACCCATATAAATTGAATTTTGAATAACCCGCTGTAAATAATTAGTTGAAGAGGATTAACCAAGTTAAGTTTCACGTAAATTGGACAAATTGCAAACATTCCTTCTCTATTTTGCATCTTAGAAGAAACAATCCAAAAAAAATAATATACAACTTGGCGACAGGTGGCATACACAAACTATTAATAGAACGTTCCAGAAACTTTAGGTTGCTCCATGGAAACCTATTTTTTTACCAGCCCTTGTTTTTTTGTCCCTCTGTTAAAAAAAATTAAATTTAAATTTCAAACTGTTTATTTCAAATTTTGTTAATTAGATTTACAAAAAACTCACCGCTTAATCTAGTTAGAAAAGATTATGTGCTTGAGTGATTCACTACACGCTCGATACATCCTACTTTACCAACTTACAATTCAAGACTTATTTGCATTACGTTATGTTACTTATGCAGAGGCTGTAAGGTTTGGAAGTATATATTGTCCCACAGTAAAATGGTGTTTTAATATACTTTTAATTTGTTTGGGGTTCTTATCTCTTAATTTACTGACTAAAGTTTTGTCTTTGTTGGATACGGGCCTCCACTAAAAATGTAGAGGCTTAGGCCATAGTCCACTACGCTGGCTAAGTGCGGGTTGGATGACGTCACACATCATTCGAAACTTAGTTAGGCTTTCTCAGACATGCAGGTTTCCTCACGATGTATTCCTTCACCGAAAGCTGGTAACAATCGTACAATGACGATTCGCATATGATTAATTAAAGAAAGAGTATAAATTCATTTAAAGGGTTCTTTATTTCCCATTCAGGAAAAATACCAACCATTATATTACCTATATTTGTGAATTTTTTTAAGTAATTTATCTGAATTGCTAAAGAGGGGCGCCACTATCAAGTTTCTGGCCCGGTTCGAAAAAATCGTAGATCCGGGGCTGTGTCCGGTACACACGACAACGATATAACGTAGCGATTTGTCTGCGCAGACCGTTTGTGCAGTTTATTAACCGACTTCAAAAAAGGAGGTTCTGTATTCGACGCGTATGTTTAACCGACTTCAAAAAAGGAGGTTCTGTATTCGACGCGTATGTATGTAATATTAATAAAAATGCGTAATATTCATATATGTTAGTCTATGTGGGCTTCTAAACGAATTTACCAAATTTCACGAGTGTATGTATGTATGTATGTAGGTTTGTCCACGGATTTCTCAGAAACTACAAGTCCGATTTTGAAAATTCTTTTTGCAATAGTTAGAGTATCTTTCAACTTAGGGTAGAGTACAAGTTTCATCAAAATCGGTCCAGCAGTTTAAGAGATATAAACTTTTTATGTTTTCAGTAAGTTACTGTAATGTAGACGTTCGAGTTGCGTGATAGTGCTGATACCTATCTTGGTAAAATAAGTCACAAAAAAGTGTTAAATAAACTATTTTAAAAAAAATAAAAACCGACTTCAAAGTAAATTATCTAAAAAGCATAAAATAACGAAAATATTATTGAAGTTGGTGCAGAATATATACAGCAGGTACGCTAACACCAACTTCAATAATATTTTCGTTATTTTATGCTTTTTAGATAATTTACTTTGAAGTCGGTTTTTATTTTTTTTAAATCTATCGTGTGTTCGAAAATTGTCTCAGATTTTTCTGGTTGGAACCGGATATATCTGAGACAATTTTCGTACACACGATCGATAAAACTGCACAAACGGTCTGCGCCATGACTGCGCAAACAAATCGCTACGTTAAATAGTTGCCGTGTGTACCGGGAATTAGACTATAGTTTTAGGGAATAAAATCATTAAAGTAAAATTAATGAATACACGACTGTTTTTCTTCCAATTAGTGTTCATCAAGATGTATCAAGGTTGATCAAGGTTTTTAGCATGTACTTATAGAGTACTCTATAGAGAACAACCATTTTTTTTTTTTTTTTTTGACGCGGGGGAAATCTTCGAAAGATCCCCGGGAGCTGTGGGGCTCGACCGGGGTATGTGGGATTCTTACCCACTAAAACCCCCGCGGCTGTCGCATCGGCACATGAGAGGGGGGACCCCAGGGCTCTCCGGTGGGATCTGCACCAGGGGCCCCTCAGTGCCTTGCCTTTGAGCCCGCCGCCGGGGGGCGCATTGTAGCCCCCCGGGAACCTGACACGGTACTCACGGGGACGGGGGTCGCAACCCCGCCGCCGTCCTCCTCGGAGTCGCCGCCGTACTCAATGGACGCTCAAAGGGCCCACACCCCGAGCGTCCAGCGACTCCGAAGGATAGAGACCAACCATATAACAACCACGTGAAAAACATTCTTCTCGTAGATCGACTCCAACAAAATATTTTAAGGTTTGACCTTGAAATTCGTTTATAGTAATAACATAAGAATTTTCAAGGGAAATTGTTATAATAATAATAAATTCTTTATTTACCACAAGTACACAGAAATATTAACAAAAAGATGTTTCATGTTTTACATAGTGCAGCACTTAGATACGATTAACTTTATTTAATTACCTATGGCCCTCACACTAAGCACAGCTTGTATCGTGAGGACCAGTAAAAACCAGAGATTACAGTTGATTTAAGTTTGGTCAGAACGATTCTGTGCTAGGCAGAATTGCTGGATACGATAAAATATTTAAAAAAAAAATTGAACCGACTTCAATAACACAAAAAAGTATAAAATAATTTAAATATTAAAGAAGTTGGTGTTAGCGTACCTGCTGTGTATATTTGGCACCAACTTCAATAATATTTAAATTATTTTATACTTTTTAGTGTTATTGAAGTCGGTTCAATTTTTTTTTATATATTTTATTTTATACCTTTTAGTGATATTTTCATACATAAAGATGGAACCATCGAATACGGTAGAATGATCTAGGTAGGTTATGACATCATTATGATTTCACATTATCGTCTACATACTTTTACATAATTCATGTTTCTTCAGAAACTCAGAAACAATTTATCCGATCGTAATAAAATTTGCATGGAATCATCATAGTAGTTTACTCTCTCGAATAAAAAAAGAATCATCGAAATCGGTTCATATTTATCAGAGAAATGTAAAGGAGAACATCAGTTTTATGGTTTTTACCAGATAAATTCCTCCATATCATTCATAGTCCTCCAGGAAGTTCTTATCCGGTTATGATAAAATTCATACAAGTTCATTACAGTGGTTTCTTCTTTCGAATAAAAAAAGAATCATTGAAATTCGTAAATATTTACCAGAGTTATGACCATTTTTGTCCTTAAAAAGCACCATAAAGTCATCTATATAGGCTTTCCTGCAGCTCTCAGTGCGCAGTCACCATTCTTGTTTTTCAGGAACTACTTATTACTAAGTAATATTTTTTTATGGGACCCAATTAACGGATTAAAGAGTGGATGGAAGAAAGATTTTTTCAAATCGGTTCATAATTGCCAGAGTTATGCACGAACATGCATAGAAAAAAAAAAGAAAAAAAATATACAGACGAATTGAGAACCTCCTCCTTTTTTGAAGTCGGTTAAAAATAGGACTACAAAAATACTATAACTACTAAAGTAATATAAACGACTACTAAAATAGGTACAATTTGGTCAATTCTACAATATGAACCAGTGAGTATTCGTTGGAGAGAGCTATGCTCGGAGTTTCTTTGCGCGAAAGAATCCGAAATGTGGAGATTCGCCGTAGAACTAAGGAGGATTCGAGGAGGGGGTGATGGGGTGAGGGATAGGGGGATTAAGACAAGGTGGGACAAGAGAAAGGGGAAGGGGGTTCAGAGAGGGGACAACGGGGGGATGAAGGGGAACCGAAGCGGGAGGGGGAAAGAGGGGACAACGGGGAGAGGAAGGGGGGAGTGTGACGGGGACAGAAGCGGGATGGGGAAAGAGGGGGGAGAGAGAGAGCTTAGAATTAGATTTTTTCTTATAAGAGAGAGATGGAGAGAGAAATAAATCAAGGGAGGAGAGAGAAAAGGGGAGCAAATAGTAATAAAAGCGCGGGCGGAGCTGCGCGGGCCAGCTAGTATATATATAAATGTATAATGAAAGGTCTTGACCTTTCATTTGATATATTATGTTGTTTTTGGAAGTAAAAAAAATAAAACGGTGGCTGGCAGACGGTGTTTTTTTTTAAATTATATTATTAATTATCAATTTATCATTCTTAAAACTATCATTACAGATCTATGCAACTATGCAATAGTTAGGACCACCATAAAAATGAAAAACGTACATTACTTATTATTTACAAAGAATATACAAAGAATATACACCACAACCTTTGCAACTTCACTCTAAGAGCAGTGAAATATATCAATTTTCTTATGAGCATAATTTATGGTACGAATAGCTCGCGTTTTACGCATAGCGCAGCGGTAGCGGGCGCTTTATCCAACAGGTTGCTCCGGGCCACTAGTACTCTTCGGAGTCGATGGACGTTCGGGGTGTGGGCCCTTAGGACGTCCATTGAGTACAGCGGCAGGCGGCGACTACGAGGAGGACGGCGGCGGGGTTGCACCCCCGTCCCCGTGAGCACCATGACTGGTTCCCGGGGGACTACTATGCGCCCTCCGGTGACGTTCTCAAAGCCAAGGCACTGAGGGACCCCTGTTGCAGATCCCACCGGAGAGGCCCCCTCTCATGTACCGATGCGACAGCCACGGGGGTTTTAACGGGTAAGAATCCCACATACCCTGGTCGAGCGCCACAGCTCCCGGGGATATTTCAAAGATATCCTCCGCGTCAAAAAAAGGGCCACTAGTAATTACTGGCGCTGAAATTAGGCATATTTTATTCACAAATATTTTTTGTCGGCTTAGAGCATTGCATACGATCTTGCGTTACTTCTAGTGACACAATTAAAAAGTTATTGATGAATATTTCACTCGGTAAGATGAAAATTCGGATTCCAACTTGAAACTTGTACGATTTAGCAACCTTCGATGGTTGCTTAAACGTACAAGTTTCAAGGGTAGCGGCAACTACTATAGATGTTATTGTATTACTGCTCATGGTGGCAGCTCTGATAGTAAGCGGCTATTTCAACCAAGGAAATGAGAGTATCACATCTATGTTCATCATCATCAGTCGGAAGACGTCCACTGCTGAACAAATCATTCCCCCTTAGAATAAATAAATAAATAAATGTTTTATTTCACAGAAAATGAGTTTTTTACAAAATGTACGTCAATGCCTGTGCTAGTGTAAAACTGTGTTACAGGCATCGGCGCCCTCCTCCAGAACTTATGCTAACAAATATAACACATTTTGTTTGGTGAGAGCTACAAAATGTTTTCAATTAAATATAAGAAACTAATTAATTACGTATAAGTATAAATCTAAATGGAAATGTATGTTGTGTGTTTATATGTGTGGTTGATGGGTGTGCGTGCGTGTGTGTGCGTGTGTGTGCGTGTGCGTGCGTGTGTGTGCGTGTGCGTTCGTGTGTGTGTGTGTTTCTGATAAACTTATGTATTAATAATACTATGCTATACAATTTTAACTAATAAACTTTCAGTGTCGTCATAGCTTTGTTTCAACAAAAATTTTTTTACTATTGTCTTACATTCCGATCTATTCCGAGGGTAAACATTGCAGGACTTATTTACGGCATTGTATAGGCGGTTACTAAGGTATCGATAGTGCCGTCTAGAAAATGCTTTCTTTGCTTTAATTTGGGTACATACTGCATATTTGTGGCGCTTATTAGATAGAAGCATTGGATCATATTTTAATGAGGAATGTCTCCGCAAAATAATTTGTAGCACAAACAGCTGCCTAACAGTCAAAACCGAGACATCTTCATAGATTTGCTGCGTGGGGTACCGGAAAGGTTTTCTTAGCATAACCTTCAAAACGGCCCTCTGTGCTCTCTCAAGTCGCAATAAGGCAGTTTTATACGTACCTCCCCAAACAGAAATACAGTATGTCAGCAAAGACTGTACAAGAGCAAAGTAAATGGATTTTAGTAACTCTATATCAGCAGCGTCTCTCAATTTTTTAAAAGGATATATGAGTTTGCGTATGCGCGATACCATCATATCTATATGCTCATGCCAGCTTAAGATACAGTCAATTTGGACACCTAGATATTTGACCTTAGAAACGTGGTTAATGGCAGTACACGTACAAAAACCCTGTATTGGAGAGGAACAGTTATGAGCCTTAATCACTAAACGGTGTGGTTGAGAAGCGGTACATGGCGAAAATGCCATACAATTTGTCTTAGAAATATTAAGTGTTAATAAATTCATAGATAGCCAGTGCATAACAGTATTAAGTGCTTCTTCGGCTAATTGGCTAGCAGTTTCCCAATTTTTACCATGTACGATTAATGCTGTATCATCGGCATAAGCGACAATTTTACAGTTGGGTATATTAAGCTGGCAGAGACTGTTTACATATATTAAAAATAGCGTCGGCCCCAATACACTACCCTGAGGAACTCCGTGATCAAGGGTTGCGTCAGAACTAATAAATTCGTTAATCTTTACACATTGAGTTCGATTTGTAAGATAATCACGGAAAATATCCAAGGCAATGCCCCTTATTCCAAGTGCTTCCAGCCTGCACACAAGGATTGGAATGGAGACCGTGTCGAAAGCTTTTGCTAAATCAATAAATATAGCTATAGTTTTTTCCTTAAGTTCAATATTGTTAACTATTTCGTTAGTGAGCTCAAGTACAGCATCTTCGGTAGACTTGCCTTTCATAAAACCAAACTGATTTCGTGAAATAAGACTGTGCTTATCTAAGTATGATTTTAATCTACTGTTAAGGACTTTCTCTAAAATTTTCGAAAATGTAGTAAGAACAGATATAGGTCTATAGTTTTCGACCCGGTCTCCACATCCACCCTTAAAAACGGGATGGACCAGCGCTTTTTTGAAGGCAATTGGAAATACCCCTTTAGATATACATAAATTGCATATGTGGGTCAATACAGGTACAAGAATATGACTCGCCGATTTAAGTACAGAAGCAGGAATGCCATCACTACCTACTGCGCAAGAATTCCGCAGGTTTGTTATAATTCCATGTACCTCAGTCTCATCCGTTTCAAGTAAAACTAAAGACGATCCAAGACGATTTACTGTGCTATTAGCTTGAGAAGGAGAGAGGCAACTGTTTGATGGTTTCTGTATCTTTAATGCTAGGTCGTGGCCAACGTTAGCAAAGTAATTATTTATGTGATTAATAGAGGTAGAAGCATCTTCGCATATATTCAGCAGATTCTCAGACATACATTTTGATTTACTGCCTAGGTTACCAATGGACTTAACAGCATCCCAAGTAGCCTTTGGATTTCCCTTAGCCTTCCGAAGCTCATTTCTATCATATTCCAACTTAACTTTTTTAAGCAAATCACTACAAACATTGCGATACCGTGTGTAGGTCGTATTTGCAATCATGTTATCTGGATCCAGTTGTGCTTTTTTATGTAATATATCACGTTTTCTTATGCACTTCAGGAGGCCAGGGGTAATCCAGGGTTTAATAATATATTTTCTGTTTGCGGTCTTTTTAATGCTAGAATTTTCAGTAATAGCAGTGGCTATTGTTTGTACTAGAAGTTCGGCACCATAGTTGGGGTCTGTGGATGCAAAAATTGGGGACAAATCCAGATTTTCCAAGGTATTGACAAGCAATGGCATATTTATATGACGTGTGTACCGATTGGATTTTACTAATGGCACTAAAGTATTTACACTTAATAAAAGTGGAGCGTGGTCGGTCACAAAATTTTCAAAAACTAATGTTGTAGCGCTTTTACTTGATTTTAACAGAACGTGATCTAAGCAATTTTTACCACGAGTAGGGAACTTATGAGCAGGCTGTAGACCATGTACGGCGGTCAAAGTTAAATATTCGTCACAATTTAATCGATCCCGGACGTCTGCTAATATATTTATATTAATGTCACCAATTACAGCCACCGTACTAACTGACTGAAGAGTAGTAAGAATATTATTAAGGGAGTCTAAAAACATGTCTATTTTTTTGAAAGAAGGGGAGCGATAGATCGCCACGATAGCGATATCTGTACCAATCTTTGTGACCAAGCAGTTTGCATCCTGAAATATCGGTTCCACTGTAGAACTATTTAGCTCTACTCGAGAATATATAATAATGCCATCATTTTGATTATATGATTTAGATACTGTTGCATTATAACCATCTAGCGTAGGAACATAGTTAACCTTACTTAGCCAACACTCAGATAGAATGATAATTTCACATCTTACATCCATAGAGCGTAAAAATATAGCAAGACTGTCGAAATTACAGTTTATACTACGGATATTTAAGTGTAAAATGTTAAGAGTGGGTTTTGATAAGTCTAAGTATTTGGTACATTGATCTTGGGAACATATAATAGATGTAGGTACATTAAAAGACTCAATTGAGTCTGCTAGATTTATGATATCGAATTTTGTTTTTAAATAAATAATGTGTCGAATTTAAGGGAACAAATATAACATATGTATGAAAGGGTAATATAACAGTCAAGAACATATCGGAATAGACAGCAGGTTTTATAGTATTCACATTTTTTGTCTTTGTATAGTACATCGGTATCTAATTTTAGCATAGTAAGTGTATGTATGTGCAAAATGTATATAAGGAGTAAGTGAGAGTGGTGTATGGAAGATATATGATTGGGCAGTGTGTTATTTGTATATTTGTGTGGGTGTCTAAGGCTACAGTATACGTGAATGTAGAGTATGGAATAGCATTTAAAGTAATACTGACTAACTCTATATAATCTATCTATAAGTAGTATGCTAATTAAAGGAAAATGTAGTCATTTATTAGTATCCAGCGCTGCTAAATCCGATTCGGTCCTGATTAGCTGAGCTGCAGATCCTTCTCTCTTACGGATGAATATCTTCCCATATGACGTCCAACAAAAAGCAAAGTTATTCATTTTGCAATAGTCTCGAGCCAAGAAGTACAAACGTTTAGACTGGTATGTTAAGTTTTCAGATATATATATGCGCTTGTTGGGCCCTTCAATCTTCAAGTGTGACGTCGAGAGATTATTTTCTTTTTTGACTTTGTTGTGTAATTTTGCCTTCTTTAAAACATTTTCTTTCAGAAAAGTGGTCGTAAATTTAACAACAATTGGTTTGTCAGATTCAGGTTTAGCCTTTGTACGATATATATCACATACATCCGACGACACTATTGGTACATCCAGAGCTTTACCGAGGTTTAAGATGATGTTCAATAAGTCATTCCTTGTTTCTTGTTGTTTAGCGGGTATATTTCTCAACTCTAAACTGGATGCCTTACATGTTTTTTCCAAAAACTCAATCTTTTCTTCCAGTATTTGAATTTGACATAAGTTATTTTTCCGCTCCGCGGATAATTTATCAACTTCTTTCTTCAAATCATCGTATTTTTCGGATAAAAACTGTACCGAATTTTGAATGCCTATGTTTATTTCATTAACTGATTTTTGCAAAGCAGCGTATTTTTCACCTTGCTTCTGAGCAAAGTCCGCAAATAAAGTTTTCATTTCAGACATAACCACATTGACATCAACCAGTTGTTCTTGCTTACGTTTTCTCAACGTAATGTTTGGGTCTATTACTTCCAATTTAGTAGACATATTAGGCTCAGTGTCGCGAGGCGAAGAGGTTGATATAGGTGATGGGGGTGGTGGTGTACGTTTTAATGGCATATTTATTTACTATAAAATATTTTTTTCCGCTACGAGGAATCGAACTCGGGTTCCTTTGCACTAGAGTACACGTTGTTACACAATGCGCTGTCGCTGCAATTAGTGGATTGCGCTAAATGTGCAATCTATACAGGACCAGTTTAATAACTCTGTATACAATGTATGGGCGCCTGGTACTTGAGCAGTGATTGAAGTATTAATTATGCGAAATCCTTTTGTCTAGCTCACCCAGGGTGTACTGTTCCGTTTCGTAGGCGTGGCCTAACTACATGTGAAAGCTATTTGTCTAGCTCACTCAGGATGTACTGCTCCGTTTCGTAGGCCTATGCGCCTTGGTGATGTCCGTTTGAGCTCCTTAGTTTTATGCACTCCTATTTTTTAGCAATATATTTACGAAATTTAAATTTAAAATTGTATATTTTTAAACAGCCGTAGCACTTTGTGAGACGTCTACTCGTGAACGAGGTCCGGAGGGAAGGGCTGCCACAATGAACGACAATTGGTTATTTCCATCAACTGGTTACCTGCGCAAAATGTCGTCCGTCCACCTGGTGGGAGGCCTGCATACGCTGCGTCTACCGGTTCATGGTTGCCACTTGACTAGTTCTTCGAACGATGTGGCCTGTACATCGCCACTTCAACTTGCAGACTCTGAGAGCTATCATATGTCGGTGACCATAGTTCTTCGGCGAATCTCCACATTTCGGATTCTATCTATGTGTAACGTTCTTTTGTCAAATAAAGCATATTTCATCAAGCATGTTTGTCTTTGAATTTGCGAAAAGCATATAGTCATGACCTTGATACAAGGCATTTGTTTACTTTAACATATTAATTAAGTAAATTCTGGTAATGAAATGTTAACGATAATGTTTTGGCACTTGTTTAAATACCGAAGATAACATTGTACCTAAAGTTTGACATCTGAAGAGCCACCGTCATTTATCTTGTCACAGATAGAAATTAAACTAAGTTCGGATAATGTCAAATCTCCAAAGCGTTAAAATGGTCCGGATATTTTATAGTAAGGTATATGAAAATCTTTACCGAATCAAATTTTGCTTTAACATTATATAACAGTCTTGTCAGTGGAGTACTGTAGTCCCGTTTGAAACTAATTATTTTATCAAGTCTCTCTCTCTCTCTGTAGGTAAGAATTGAGCGTGTCCAGAGAAAATTTCTTTAATTTTATTATTATTATTAACCCACTTTTACTTAACCCAATCTTTTGAAATTTTGCACATGTGGTATGGACCAGTGACAATACAATAATGTGGTATCATCCAGCTGGTCTTATGATGAAGCTCGATTTTACACTTATATTATCCTAAATTACAAACACGAGGTAGAAAAAGACAACGGGCTGTATAATTTATTTATAACTTTTTAGTGCAGTTCTTATAAAAGCGTGTGGCGAGTCACCCCTTCCCTCTAATATGGTTGAGGGGAGTGATGGCTGCTGCTCGAGTCAACTCGTGCGCGGGTGCTGCACGTGGGGACTGGTCCGACTACTATCCCTCTGGCCTCAAGTTTTTTGTAATTTCATCGTATTTTTTTCTTTTCTTTCTCGTTTTATCTTTCAAACGGCAGGACACACTATCGCTGATGCTGATCCAATTGTAATAAGACAAACACTGTTTAAAAAAAAGTTAAAAGTTGACAAGCCCGCTGAGTTTCCTGCCGGTTCTTCTCAGTTGGGGCCGGTTCTGATCCGGTGGTAGCTTTAAAAAAAAATTGTCCATTCAAAAGCACTTTAAGCCTATCTATATATCTATATTAATTATATAAAATAAAGTCGACATAGGATACTTTTTATCCCGGTAGGTTAAGGTTAAGCAACATTAGGTAAGGTCATTAAATAGATCTTCGGAGTCGCTGGACGCTCGGGGTGTGGACCCCTTGAGCGTCCATTGAGTACGGCGGCGACTCCGAGGAGGACGGCGGCCCCGTGAGCACCGTGTCAGGTTCCCGGGTACAATGCGCCCCCCGGCGGCGGGCTCAAAGGCAAGGCACTGAGGGGCCCCTGGTGCAGATCCCACCGGAGAGCCCTGGGGTCTCCCCTCTCATGCGCCGATGCGACAGCCGCGGGGGTTTTAGTGGGTAAGAATCCCACATACCCCGGTCGAGCCCCACAGCTCCCGGGGATCTTTCGAAGATTTCCCCCGCGTCAAAAAAAAAAAGGTCATTAAATAGATAGGTTTACCACAAGTACACAGAAATGTTAACAAAAAGATGTTTCATGTTTTACATAGTGCAGCACTTAGATACGATTAACTTTATTTAATTACCTATGGCCCTCACACTAAGCACAGCTTGTATCGTGAGGACCAGTAAAAACCAGAGATTACAGTAGATTTAAGTTTGGTCAGAATGATTCTGTGCTGGGCAGAATTGCTGAATACTAAAATAGGACTAATATAAAACCTTTTTAAAAAAAAATTGAACCGACTTCAATATCACTGACAAGTATAAAATAATTTAAATATTATAAAGTTGGTGTTAGCGTACCTGCTGGGTATGTTTGGCACCAACTTCAATAATATTTAAATTATTTTATACTTGTCAGTGATATTGAAGTCGGTTCAATTTTTTTTTAAAAAGGTTTTATTTTATACTTTTTAGTGATATTTTCATACATAAAGATTGAACCATCGAAGACGGTAAAATGATCTAGGTAGGTTATGACATTATGATTTCACATTATCGTCTACATACTTTTACATAATTCATGTTTCTTCAGAAACTCAGAAACAATTTATCCGATCGTAATGAAATTTCCATGGAATCATCACAGTAGTTTACTCTCTCGAATAAAAAAAGAATCATCGAAATCGGTTCATAATTGTCAGAGCAATGTAATGGAGAACATCAGTTTTATGGTTTTTACCAGATAAATTCCTCCACATCGTTCATGGTCCTCCAAGAAGTTCTTATCCGGTTGTGATAAAATTCATACAGATTAAATACAGTGGTTTCTTCTTTCGAATAAAAAAAGAATCATTGAAATTAGTAAATATTTGCCAGAGTTATAACCATTTTTGTCCAAAAAGCGACAAAAAAGTCATCTATATAGGCCTACCTGCAAATTTCCTGCGCAGTCACCATTCTTGTTTTCTCAGGAACTACTTATTACTACGCAATAATTTTTTTATGGGACCCAATCAATGGATTGAAGAATGGATGGAAGAAAGATTTTTTCAAATCGGTTCATAATTGCCAGAGTTATGCGCGAACATACATAAAAAAAAAAAAAAAAATATATATATATACAGACGAATTGAGAACCTCCTCCTTTTTGAAGTCGGTTAAAAATACTATAAAGGACTACTAAAATAGGTACAATTTGGTCAATTCTACAATATGAGCCAGTGAGTATTCGTTTAGCGTGTGTTTGCGTGTGTGTGTATGTGTGTTTGCGTGAGTGTGTGTGTGTTTATAAGTGCGTATGTGAGCGCGCATGGGTGTTTTTGTGTCTATCTGTTATTATCTTTCGTAGTTTCCGCTAGGAATGTTCTTTGTTCGCATCATTATCTATCACATATCACGAGTACTTAATTAAATAATTTGGCTTCTAAAGTCGAAATAATCCATTTACAAAATATGACTTAATCACAATTAAATAAAAATGAAAATTAATGAAAATATTTTACTTATATACTATATTTATATATCATTTGTAGACCATGCGTAACGCACTAATTTTAATAAGTTTTCAGTTTCACTATAGGCAAGCTACAATAAACATTGTTTAAATTTAAGTTTAGCATCTTTTAATGTATTATTTGATACGTCACATTTAGGTGTTATTTTGTTATAAATGTAAGGTGCTAGAAAGTGTGAAAAACGCTGCGCAAATACTGAATTCACCTTGGGTACTGGAACTCTAAAAGCTCTTTTGCTTCTAAGGGACTGAAGATTATCATAACTTAAAACTTTTTTATGGTGTAAGAGAATTATTCGGTGTATATACAATTGTCTTACAGTCAAAACTTGGGCATCACAGTACAGAGATTGCGTGCTATATTATGATTCAAAGAGGATTTAAAACTATTGTCAATGTCATCTCGCGTTCCGTCATGTGAGATGTCTGGTTTAAAGTCAATCGCATAGCACTACAGGTTCCATAATATCACCTATATTTAAACAACTGGCGAAACATTCTCGACTACATTTCATTACAAGACTTCATCAGTATGCTAAAGTAAATAGGTGCCTTGTACAAAAAATATTGTTAAAAACACCTCACGAAAGTGAGCATAACGAAACATCAATTTTATGTCCTCCTGGCCGATATGACGTCAACGGCCCATCTATCACAAGATCAGCCATCTAGACACAGGTGCACTCTCTCTTCCTTTACTTACACAAACCAATAGGTAGGATGGTTAACAAGACCGGGGAGAGATCAGGCGCGCGACTGACTTTACATGCGCATCTGACGCATAGATTACTTTACAGGCATCAGGTGATCGGTCTGCATTGTCCTAGTCAGCAGGAAACAACTACACAAAGTTGTTGCTCCCGCGGGATTTGAAGCCGCGACCTCCGGTTTGCAAAGGTTTCCTGCTGCGCCACGAAGGCTACAATCTACCTAAGACTACTGATGTATAAAGTAAATGATCAGTATTTTTCATTTGAGTGCCATTCTCTTGATGATAGACGGCAGTGTATGAGTATAGTATACAGTATAGTATATAGTATATTGAAATGAAAATAATTTTACGGATTATATCGCGGTTTATTCTTGATTTTAATTACCCGACGTTTCGAATACTTTACAGCATTCATGGTCACGGGCGGACTGAGGTGGTAGCTGTCCAAATGTCATAGTTGTCTTAGGGTACCCTCAGGTCTTCTAATTATTATTGTTAGTCCGATCTACGCAGAAAGAGCTTACAGTGTCTTGAGGTCTTGCAGTAGAATGCTTGTCTTTGGATTTGACTATGTTTATTATGTTTTCAAATCCAAAGACAAGCATTCCACTGACATTTGGACAGCTACCACCTCAGTCCGCCCGTGACCATGAATGCTGTAAAGTATTCGAAACGTCGGGTAATTAAAATCAAGAATAAACCGCGATATAATCCGTAAAATTAGTTTCATTTCAATGTGTAATATTCGCGTAAATATCAGAAATCATTATATAGTATAGTGTATACTCAGTATACATTTACAAGTAGTATACATTTTATCATAATGAGTTTGCACTACCGCATCCAGAATATAGACAATTTTTTTTAGGATAATCTTCACACGTTCATCCGATCCCAAACTAGGCAAAGCCAGTACTATGGAAACCAGATAACTGATAGTAATACTTATATACATGGTTTTTTTATAAATACAAACTTAAATAGATATATAACACCCAGACACTTGGTGGGAATCGAACCCACGACCTATTGGTTAGTAGCCAGGGTGTCTAACCACTAAACGTCCATCCGTGGAACGTAAAAAAAAAATATCCGTCTTTAAAAAATATCCTCGTCGTATTAGAGCGTAGCACATATCAAAACCTAATTAGTGTAATTATTTACTTATAGCCAGTTGTAATAACTATTCGGTGAAACGATCAGTCAGTTCAGCTACGTCAGGTAAGGTCAGTCCATAGATCGGCGGTCGTTTAGTGGCATTTGAACTACGTAGGCTCGTAGTGACGTAGCGTCATAGCGTCATAGTGACGTTGCGTCGTAGTGTCGTAGCACCGTAGTGTCGTAGCACCGTAGTGACGTAGCGTCGTAGTGTAGTGTCGTACTACTGTAGAATTTGGAGGGCACGTAAAAAGTCGGTCCCGGTTCTTGTCGTCTACACATCGTTCCTACATATGGTGTAATTTTGTAAGCCCACTTGGAGGGGAAGTACTCTAACTACTGGAGATAGCAAATTTTACTCAAAGGAAACATTCCTTCATTTTTAAAATGAAACAAATCTGCATTCAAAGATTTCCGAAAACTCGCTTGCCTTACTCGGCAATCGAACCGACTGAAAGCCGAAAAAAATAACATTCTGTACTTTTATGGCGTCAAACGATGGGGTCAATCATAAAAATAATATCTTGGGACAATCCACACACGGTCATCCGATCCCAAATTAGGCAGAGCCTGTACTGTGTGTGTATGGAAACCAGACAACTGATACTAATAATTATATACATTTTTGTAAATACATAAGTACTTAAATAGATAAATAACACCCAAACTTGGTGGTAATCGAACCCACGACCCATCGGGTAGCAGCCAGGGTGTCTAACCACTAAACGGGGGCCCGTCCAATCATAAGGATCGAATCTCACTAATAAACATCGTACATTAAATAAGCAGATATCACATCTTATTTGAGAAATTAATTTACCCTATCGAATGACATCATTAAACTACAGAATGTAATTTTTTTGGATTTTAGTCTGTCCAATTACCGAGTGCGGCTAGCGAATTTTCGATAATCTTTGAATCATCATTAGCAACCGATAGACGTCCACAGCTGAACAAAGGTCTCCCCTTTAGAAGGGAGCGGTTACCATAATCCCCACGCTGGGCAGGCGGCTTGGGTATCGCAGTATAGGTGGAAGATAAATCCAAAAGAAAGACGCTGCTTCCCGTCTTCCTGTTCTCGCTTAGTCGCCTCGTACGGACATCCAACGACAGGAGATGGATGGGTGCTATTCTTACCCGGACACCCCACGGGTACAAAATTACACCTTGAATATTATCGGCAGGGAGAGAGTTAAACTTAGTCAACTTGAACACCTTCGGAGTCGCTGTACGTTCGGGTTGTGGGCCCTAGGACGTCCACTGAGTACGGCGGCGACTCCGAGGAGGACGGCGGCGGGGTTGCGACCCCCGTCTTCGTGAGCTACAATGCGCGGTGGTGGGCTCAAATGTAAGGTAAGGGCACTGAGGGGCTCCGAGTGCATATCCCACCGGAGAGCCCGGTGGTCCCATCTCATGTGTTGATGCGACAGAAGCGAGGGTTTTAGTGGGTAAGTATCCCATACCCTGGTCGAGCTACACAGCTCCCGAGGATCTTTTTTCTTTGAAAGTACCCCGAAGGAATAAAAGTCAGCTTGAACAACTCTGATGGCCAAATGACCAGGTTGGCCAAAGTTTTAGGAGAAAATGTAGTTTTGTGGTGTACAAAGTCAATATGCACGTCACACTGAAGAAATTTGTATCATAAGCCGAAAGATGTCTGCCTCCAGTGCTGTGCTGCCTCGCCCTTACAGTTGCAATAATCCCTATGTTTGGCAGGTGTCATGGGGATCGCAGTATAGGTAGTAGGTAAAGCAATAAAAAGACGCTGCTGCCCGTCATCTTGATTTCCGCCTCTCACGATACCCAACGTATAAATATAACGGGTGGTTGCGCTAGATATCGCAAAATTCTAAATTATACCATCAATTCCATGTCCACCTTGCAACCTCCTTTTCCTATCCTTCCAAACTCCTTTTTCCTATCCATAAACCGCTCGCACTGAAGCTCACGATGTCAAGATTGACGGCTGCCTTCAGTCGTTCCGAAAATATTGTGAAGATCCCGCACGTTTTTATATAATATCCGCATAGTGAACATTTTTAAAACCCGCAATAAAGTACCGCGCCGCGCGTGCATTGTGTTTTGTGTTAACAATAAATACTAACAATAATAAAAAGACAAGAAAGTGATCGCCCTCCGCGCCGCGCCAGGTCGACGTGTGTGCAGTGCTGATTCGCTGTAAGGCGAAAGGACTGAAGGAATACCAGTAAGTGCGAGCCCTCCTAGCCTTTCACCCTTTTCACGTCGACTGTAACATACAGTCCATTTTTCGAATTCCCCTTTTGTCACCCGCATCCCATTTAGCGCGATCATTTTTTGTGGTCCTTCTGACCCAGGATAATCAGTTATCCTTGACCCGCCCTTATTAGCATACTTCTATAGGCCCTAATAAGCGATATTCTGAACATTCATTGCGAATGTTATTGTAATTCCCGCATAGGTTACTACGTAAAGTCACCTAGTTTTCGCCCGTAACATACTGTTACGTGTATTTCTGCTTAGATTATTATATCTACGTAGTTTATTTATCATATCATATTATCATTTCGCATTTGAAAATAATTTCATTATTATTTTCATAATTTGAAATTTTCTATTATTGCGACCTGTCATATTATTTGAAAAAATATATTGTTTATTTTTTGTTTATTGATTTTCTTGCACTTGTTTCAAAATGGCAAAGAGACCAACCAAGACCAACACCGATAATTTCGAAGACTCGATTGATGATTCTTCCTTGTCTATAATATTAGCCAAACGCGATGCTATATTTGAAATAGTGCAGAAAATTTATGACTTGTCGTTGGACACCTCAAACACGGATAAGACAGAAATTTTCCTCGACGAATCTTCGCAAATCGATTCGTTGCATGAAAGTTTTGGTCGTATTTTGGACGAATATAATACCCGCTTATTAGAAATAAATCCCACCGCGAAACCTGAATATAAAAGCCTCGTTGCATTCGAGTCTATTTATAGCAGGATTAAACGCATTCAGTCTAAATTAACGCCAACAACGGTCTCACATGAGGCTCGTGATGTCACCAACCTGCACAAGGCTAGACCTACGCTTCCATGTTTGGAACTAATTCCATTTTCAGGTGACGTCCGCTCTTGGGCTCTTTTCTACGCCAGTTTTAAGTCTACCGTGCATGATAATCCATCGCTCACGAATGGTGAAAAATTATATTATCTGTTAGGCAAGCTGACTGGAAAAGCTCAATCCGTGTGTGCAGGTATTACACCCTGCGCAGAAAACTATGAATTATTTTTACAAGCGCTTATTGACAAATATGAAGATAAGCGTATGCTCGCGTCCGCATATTTAAATCAGATGTTCGACGTTAAACCTTTGCAATCTGCTTCCGCGACAAACTTTGATTTATTTACAGAGCAATTTATAAGTGCAGTGCGAGGTTTAAAAAACCTAAAGTTGGACAACCTGACTGATTTAGTACTATTACATATCGCGCTTAAAAAATTGGATACAGATACCGTCCGCACTTTCGAGTTGAGCTTTAGTTCCCACATGCCATCTTTCGAGAACTTAGTCGACTTTATTAAAACTCGCGCTAAGGCTTTAGAACGTACTCAGGCTAGCTCAAGTATATCAAAGGTATCATATCAAAATATTTCTCGTCGTGGTGCCACTAATAGGGACACCCCACCGACGCCACCGCCTAAATATCAGGCTTATTTAAGTACAATGTCGGATACCGCGTGCAAATGTCTTTGCAATAATATTACGCATCAGCATTTATTTAAATGTCCTGATTTTAATAAAATGACTCCGCAAGAGCGTTTTAAATGCGTTAAGGCTAACAACGCTTGTGTAAATTGTTTAAGCTTGAAGCATCGAGCTTCCAGCTGTTCTTCGGATTCTGCGTGTCGCGTGTGTCGTCTCCGTCATCACAGCATGTTGCATTTTGACAACAGTGCTAGACTAACAAGCCGCGCGCCCCATGCAGCCGCATCGCCGCCGCCTGCGCCTGTACTGCCAACAGTGCAGGGTATTTCAGATGCAGAGCGTGCGCACGCCGCGAAGCCACACACATCTGCCGCTCCTACTGAGCGTTCGGACGTTAAATTGTGTGCTACTTATACTACCTCGGTAGACAAGCTACCTTGCTCATTTTCACTGCATAATGCATCTGACCGTAGACAATCTACTGTCCTTTTATCTACCGCTCAAGTCGTCGCCTATGATACTAAAGGTGAGCGACACATTATTCGTCTTATGTTAGATTCCGCTTCGCAATCACATTTCATCACAAAGAGTTGTTCTGATCGCTTAGGCATTCAGCTTCGTCATACTGAGCCTACTATTGTTAAGGGTTTCGGTGGAACTGAAAATGTGATTGAAACCAACTCTGTTGATTTAACATTTTACTCGCGTTTTGATAATAATATTAATTTTACTATTTCACCGCTGGTCGTTGATCAAGTCACCGACTTACTACCTGCTGCTGTGGTAGACACATCTGTCTTATCACATCTGTCTGGATTGCCAATGGCCGACAGTAGTTATGGGGTACCAAATGTAATCGATGGATTGGTTGGAGCATCGCTCTTTCCCCGTTTGGTACTGCCTGACATAGTTTGTGCCCCGCACAATTCATCTTTGCCGCCTGCATTACGCACAGTGTTAGGATACGTAATAATGGGCACTGTACCTACGATACCTACACTTCACGCTCATCAAGCCTTGACGTGTTGCCTCGTTCAAGGACATGATGCACTGGACTCTTTAGTCAAGCGTTTCTGGGAGATCGAAGAGCTCCCCTCCGCGTCCCCCCTTCAACACCCAGTTGATGTTGAATGTGAGGAATTTTATAAATCAACTACTACTCGCGATCCCGTGAGTGGCAGATACATTGTGGGCCTGCCATTCAAAGAGGATGTATACTCACTCGGAGATTCTTATAATGCCGCTCGCAAGCGATTCATGTGCCTTGAAAGAAAGCTTGAAGCCTCAGATAAATTGAGGTCGGCATATAATGAAGTCATTAGAGATTATCTCTCCAAGGAGTATATCTCTCCCGCGCCTCCGTATGACCCCCATGACCCTAAGCCAATATATGTGATCCCGCATCATGGAGTCATTCGTGAGGATAAGGCTTCAACTCGCCTTCGAGTCGTCTTGGAAGCCAGCAGTAAAACTAGCATTAAGACTAGTACTGGTTTTGTTTCCGGGCGATCACTGAACGATGTCTTACACATTGGACCTAATCTGCAAGGCGACTTATTTACAATAATATTGAATTTTCGCCTACACGCAGTAGCGATGACCGCCGACTGTCGCCAGCAGTTCTTGCAGATTACTATGCGAGAATGTGATCGTCGTTTTCAGTGCTTCCTGTATCGCTTTCATCCACAGGACCCCCTTGTGCTGTACCAGTTCAATCGTGTTTGCTTCGGGTTATCGTCTAGCCCATACCATGCATTGCGCACGGTGAGGCAGCTCATCGATGATGATGGTGCGAAATATCCGCTCGCAAGTAGCATTGCGTCTACTTCGTTATATATGGATGACATCGTCTTCTCAGTTCCCTGTGAACGAGAGGCAGTCCTCGCATCACAGCAGCTTATCAGCTTGTTTAAAGGTGCACAATGGGATCTCGTTAAGTGGAATAGCAACAGTCGTCCCGCACTAGATACCATTCCCGCGTCTCACAAGCTTCCCAATGAGGTGGAGTTTGATAAATCCGCGCATCACAAAATACTGGGATTACATTGGTCCACAGGTGATGACTCGTTTTTATTCAAAATTACCGCTCCC
This sequence comes from Furcula furcula, assembly GCA_911728495.1. Taxonomy (NCBI): domain Eukaryota; kingdom Metazoa; phylum Arthropoda; class Insecta; order Lepidoptera; family Notodontidae; genus Furcula; species Furcula furcula. The sequence continues at coordinate 12,111,566 of OU452265.1, read as the reverse complement.
ACTGATGTGACGTGCACTAAGCGCTCCATCCTATCAATCGTCGCTCGCCTGTGGGACATAATGGGTTTTGTTGCTCCCGCAGTTGTATATGCCAAGCTGTTAATAAAACAGCTTTGGCAACTTCATCTTGACTGGGATGATACACCGCCGCTACACATCATTAAGATGTTTAAGCAGTTCTGTGAAGAACTGCCTATTCTTAACAGTATACGCATTCCACGCCATGTAGGTGTGAGAGGGGATTGTGTCATAACCCTCCTCGGGTTTTCAGATGCGAGTATCCATGCATATGGCGCGGTGGTTTATATTCACGTCAGTTCCGCCGCTGGAAATACCGTGCAGCTAGTGTGCGCGAAATCCAAAGTCGCTCCCACTAAGCCACTCTCCATCGCTCGTCTAGAGCTCTGTGGAGCTGTCCTCCTTTCGAGGCTGCTTCGCATGGTTCTGGACAATTATTCCCGTATCATCCCAATCAAGACTTATGCATTTGTTGACTCTAAAGTCGCATTGTATTGGATTAAAAGTTCGCCACACCAGTGGCAGACTTTTGTCGCAAACCGCGTTGTTCAAGTTACGGACAATATTCCCGCTGATGATTTCTATCATGTTTCGGGTACGGAAAATCCCGCTGATATTATTTCTCGTGGTCTTACCCCACAGAAACTAGTCTCGCACCCGCTATGGCTCCACGGCCCGCCGTGGGCTATATTGAATCCGTCTCAGTGGCCTCTTAGGAGCCTGGACGGCCAGTCTATTATAGACATATCTGAAGAAAAGGTTTTAACGCACATTGTGTGCACGCCTTTAAAGTAGTCTCCTCATGGAGTAAATTACTTCGTATAATTGTGTATGTATGTAAATTCGCTAAGTTATTGCCCCGCCGCAACACTACTGCAGTGACTGCTGAAGAATTAAATTTCGCTGAAAATATAATGCTCCGCGCCCTGCAAAGCCAGCACTTTGCAGAAGAATATTCTAATATTGTTAATAATAAATCTTGTTCACCAGCTTTCAATCGCTTGAGGCCTTTTATTGACAACGGACTGATTCTCGTTGGAGGTCGCCTTGTCAACTCCGCACTGGACTATGCTCACAAGCATCCAGTTATATTACCGCGCAGTGGTCATGTAGTGAACATGATCATTGATTATTATCATGTAAAATATTTACATGCAGGGCCAGAATTGTTAATGTCTCTTCTCCGACAAAAATTCTGGATCCTATCCGCACGCCGCATAGTGAGACAAAGAATCCACATGTGCAATATTTATCTGCCTTGTCTAAGCTTTTCGAGAAGCTTGTACACAGCAAACTATATCCACTTTTGCACAGCCAAATTTTGCAGGAACAACACGGTTTCGTAAAAGCCAGATCAGCCGTAACCAATTTAATGATTTTTACTAATTCGTTATTTCAAAATATGGATAAACGCATGCAAACTGATGCTGTGTACACTGATTTTCGCAAGGCTTTCGACAAGGTGGACCATAATCTACTTCTCCAAAAAATTGCATTTAATGGTATCCGAGGTAACTTGCTTCGTTGGTTTATTTCATATGTGACAAATAGATCCCAAAAAGTTGTAATAAATGGATATCAGTCTAGTACTTTAGTTCAGGTAACATCAGGGGTTCCACAAGGATCCATACTAGGACCATTTTTATTTACTCTTTTCATCAACGATATTGATAAATGCTTTAAAAATTCAAGTTTTCTATTGTATGCAGACGACCTGAAGTGCTACAAACCAGTTTCTAGCAATCGCGATTGTGAATTACTTCAAGAGGATCTGCAACGGCTATCTGAATACTGTATTGCCAATAGGCTGTACTTGAATATTGATAAATGCTGCTCCATAACATTCACTAAAAATAAAAAGACTATCAATAATACATATTATCTTTGTGATTTGCCATTAAATAAAGTAACCTCCTTGAGAGACCTTGGTGTTACCTTAGATACTAAACTTCATCTAGATTTGCATATATCAACTATAGTCAGTAAAGCTTATAATATGTATGGATTTATTATGAGAAATTCTAAAAACTTTCGTCAGCTATCAACGTATCGTCAAATATTTATGTCAATTATTCGACCACAATTGGAATATGCAGTTGCCATTTGGAACCCAATATACCAAAAATATATAACCTCTATTGAAGCTGTCCAACGTAAGTTCTTCCGTACTGTTCATTACAGGCAATTTCGAAGGAATACATCCTATGAAAAACTGTGTAAACTATTTAACATAATTCCGCTTCAAAGTAGAAGAATATTACTTGGAGCTAATTTTCTTTATAATTTATGTCATAGCAAATTAGATTGTATGTTACTTACTAACGAATTGTTATATATAATTCCTCGAACTGTAAACCGTCGCGGAGCACGCACTTATAATTTTTTTGGTACAATATCTTGTCGCTCGAATGCTGGTGTGCGTTCCCCGCTTCGGTCGCTAGTACAAAATTATAACACATATTTTGAACATATAGACATATTTAATTTAAATCTTTCTAAATTTAAAAAATGTATTTTAGAGTCAGTCAATTCGCTTAATTTACCGTCATAATGTATTTCTTCTTCGCATGCATCTTCTTTTCTTATTTCCTTCTTCACTTTTTACGTTATGTTTGTTTATTGTCGTCTACTTACTTACTAGTAATTTGTGGATAGCGCCGTGGATTGTACATTTAGTTTATAATGGTTTTTCTTTACTTATGTTATTAATATATAATGTACAATTGTTTGCATTCCCAAATAAATAAAATAAAATAAAATTTACTTTCGCCAAAATCCGCGTCCAACTTACCCGCTGATGGCTGACTTACCTAGTAGTCGCACGCGAGCTGTCGTTAAGGCATTCACGCACACGGGCTGTGATTACGCCGGCCCGCTTGCCTATACTCCTGTGCGCCGTCGGGGCGTTCGCAGTGAGAAGGCCTATATATGTTTATTCACCTGCCTTACGACGCGCGCTGTACATATCGAAGTCGCCACGGACCTCAGCACTCCCAGTTTCCTTGCTGCGCTAAAACGTTTCCTTTGTCGACGTGGGCCCGTTCAGTTTATGTATTCTGACAACGGGACCAATTTTAGAGGTGCAAATTCGTATCTCCGCGACCTTTATCGTTTTCTTAATAACGAATATCGCCAAAAGTTGGAGCAAGAATATGCTGAGAGTCGCATTACATGGAAATTTATTTGCCCTAACGCGCCTCATCATGGGGGAGCATGGGAAAGTATGGTCAAGGTGGTAAAGAATATATTTTTCCGCATTGTTGGACAGCAAATTCTTTCTTATCAAGAACTTTGCGCAGTTCTTACAGAAGTGGAATGTCTTCTTAATTCGCGCCCGCTAACTATTCTTAGTTCAGATCCGTCGGAACCCTCGGCTTTAACACCGAGTCATTTTTTGCACACCGCGCCTTTATTATCGTTTCCCGCGCCTGAGGTAGGGTCTGGCTCTATCAGCCTGCTTCATAGACACTCGCTATTGGACAAATTGGTTCAATCGTTTTGGGATCGCTGGAGGATGGAATATCTACACGGTTTACAAGTTAGGCAGAAATGGAATACCCCATCCGCACCTATCACTCCCGGGACTGTCGTGGTAGTGATAAATGATAATTGTCCGCCCCTAGCTTGGCCTTTAGCTGTTGTGGAGCAAGTTCATCTTTCAAAAGACGACGTCGCACGCGTTGCGACCGTCCGAACAGCCAAGGGATGTTATCTTCGTCCAGTTGTTCGTTTGTGTCCTCTACCAAAACAATAACTTTAACTTTATGTTTACATTATTACCGCATTTATTATTATATTTTATGTAATTTCCGCTTCACAGTCTTTTCGGTTTCTTTACACATCGCTTATTGCCGATAGGTTTCCGCGCGCATTGAGCGCTATCTACTCATATCTCACCTTAAGTATGTTTGTTAATGGTGACCCATTAAGGGCGGGTGGAAATGGTTGCGCTAGATATCGCAAAATTCTAAATTATACCATCAATTCCATGTCCACCTTGCAACCTCCTTTTCCTATCCTTCCAAACTCCTTTTTCCTATCCATAAACCGCTCGCACTGAAGCTCACGATGTCAAGATTGACGGCTGCCTTCAGTCGTTCCGAAAATATTGTGAAGATCCCGCACGTTTTTATATAATATCCGCATAGTGAACATTTTTAAAACCCGCAATAAAGTTCCGCGCCGCGCGTGCATTGTGTTTTGTGTTAACAATAAATACTAACAATAATAAAAAGACAAGAAAGTGATCGCCCTCCGCGCCGCGCCAGGTCGACGTGTGTGCAGTGCTGATTCGCTGTAAGGCGAAAGGACTGAAGGAATACCAGTAAGTGCGAGCCCTCCTAGCCTTTCACCCTTTTCACGTCGACTGTAACATACAGTCCATTTTTCGAATTCCCCTTTTGTCACCCGCATCCCATTTAGCGCGATCAACGGGCTTTATTTTTTTTTACTCTTGAATGATGTATGTGTTTTGATATCCGTGAGTCAATCACCAAGGTTCAGTTGAAAACCAGCGTCAGGCTCCATTCTCTGACATATGCTGAACTTGAACCTGTTGCTGCAGTTATTGAACTCATGATATTTAATCACACTGTATTCTGTCTTTTTGTTGTTCTTTTCTGTTTGTTTTTAATTGTTTGATTTTGTAATACTGCAGCAATAAACGCTTTTTCTTTCTTTCTTTCTTTCTTTCAACGAGAGGTGTTGGGTGGGTGCTATTTTTACCCGGACACCTCGGAGGCGAAATGATCTGTAGGTGGTTAAATTACCTGGCTCTGTGTCCTCTTAATAAATTATATTAAATATAACCTTGGAGCTCCCAGATATGGAGCCAAGGTCAACACGCGTCTGGTTCTTATTTGTTATAGAAAGCAAACAGGTAATGAAACAAAGGCTTAAAACACATGTTCATACGTGTACGCATGTATACCTACGCAACTTTCATTTTGAAGGTCGTTTGCGTCCGATACTAAAATTAACTTCGGTATTAACGTCATAGCAAAGATGTATTCAGGTGTTACTAAAAAGTTGTATAAAAAGCGTCCGCAGATTCTCGAAATCACAGTGAATCTCTAAGTTTTGAAGATTAAACTCCTCAAAATACTAAAAGCAAAAATGTTCAAATTCTTCGTTTTCGTCGTAATCGCAGCGCTCCTGGTTTCAGAGGTAAGTACTGCCCTTCAAAAATAACTTTTTTCTTTTTTATTTTGATATGATTATGTGCAGCGTCTACTGTATCATTATTAGCTTACTCGTGACATTGTCCATATATTCTCTTTTCCTTGTCTTTAATATTACCTCCGTTTACGTTAGAGAAATGTAATTCATGTGAGATCGCTTGAAGGCAAGTTCATCAAAGTAAAAGTCATCATCATCATCATCATCATCAGCCGGAAGACGTCCACTGCTGAACATAGGCCTCCCCCTTAGAACGCCACAATGAACGACAATTGGCTATTTGCATCCACCGGTTACCTGCGACGCGCACAATGTCGTCTGTCCACCTAGTGGGAGGCCTGCCAACGCTGCGTCTTCCGGTTCGTGGTCGCCACTCGAGAACCTTTCTTCCCCAACGGTTATCGGTTCTTCGAGCGATGTGGCCTGCCCATTGCCACTTCAACTTGCAGATTCTGAGAGCTATGTCGGTGACCTTAGTTCTTCGGCGAATCTCCACATTTCGGATAAAAGAGAAAAAAAAGAAGTAGAAGTAAAAGTCAAAGTATGTTAATTCGTGAGGCATGCACAAAAAAAATTGTTTCCATACTACCACGGGATCGTAACGCGGCCGCTAATGAGTAGATCCGTCAAGACACTCAGCGTGCTTATCATTTTCGTCATTTTTTATTTGAAAGTGAATTTTAATTATTTTTCTTTATTTTCCCAGAGTATGCAAGTTGCCGCTGGTAAGTAGTTGTTACATTTACTAATGATAATAGCAACAGATAATAGAAGGTATCTCATATAGCAGGATCAGATCAAACTTAGGCAATAAAGTGGTTGATAGAACCGCTTCCACAGTCGTTGCAATGTCCATGAACGCTGCCACGATTGCTTTTTATTTTCAAAGTATCATCTCAAGAATTCTAGAAATTTATCGGAACACAAAGTTCGGCAATATCGAGAACTCTTCAAAATGAATTCAGAGATCTAGAATTCGGTTGAGTCATTCAGGGATAGGATAAATTAGGACATCTCTAGATTATATCCTTACAATCACTGTTCTTAGTTAAGCAACATCGGTCAAGGTCAATTCATAGAGGGGTTAATGTTTAGTGGCATTTGAACTGAGCGTCTCATTGCTTCACAGGACATGTAAAAAGTCAATTCCTTTTTTATCTAGACAGCAGTGTCAAATATTCTGCTGCCAAGCAGAATTGTGTAAAAGACAAGGGTGCATTCTCTCGCCTCTCCTATTTTTAGTAGTCTTAGAAGGGATCATGCTACGCATATCTGACAAACGCCGCGGGATAGAGTGGGGAATAACAGATGTTTTAGAAGATTTAGATTACGCCGATGACCTATGCCTGTTGAGCCATACACGCGCCGATATGCAGGCTAAGCTAGGCGATTTAAACCGGGAAGCAGCATGTGCAGGTCTTAAATTTAATTCGAGGAAAACACAAGAGATGAGAGTTGGAGTACTAAACACTACACCGTTGAAAATTGGTACGGAGACTGTGAATCACGTCCAGAAATTCACCTACCTCGGAAGTGTAGTGTCAGAGACGGGAGGAACAGAAGAAGCTATTGCTTCGCGGATTGCCAAAGCGAGAGCTACTTTCGCGCAGCTTGGGACCGTATGGCAGTCTCGGAAACTGGTCCGAAAAGTTAAACTTAAGATCTTCGGGTCCAACGTGAAATCTGTGCTGCTTTACGGGTGCGAGACGTGGAAAGTAACCAAAAACATCTCGCGGCAGATCCAGGTCTTCATCAACCGCTGCCTACGCCATATCCTCGGTATTTACTGGCCCGAGAATATCTCTAATGAACACCTGTTAGGGCGCTGCCACGAAACGCCAATCGATCTCCAGATTAAACTCCGCAAATGGAACTGGATTGGCCACACCCTCCGTAGGGATCCGAATCATGTTCCTAAACAGGCACTGAACTGGAACCCTCAAGGAAAGCGAAAACGTGGAGGACCCAAACAAACCTGGCGGCGCACAGTACTTGCGGAAGTGAAAAGCGTCGGGAAAACGTGGAGTGAGGTGAAACGCGAAGTTCAGGACCGATCGAAATGGAAAATCACTGTAGATGCCCTCTGCCCCACCTAGGGGACATAGGAACTGAAATGAAGCAGAATTGTAAATATTGTTGTGTTCCAGTGTGTAGGACACTGTAGCTAATGAAATCACCGGACACAATAGACTTAATATCTAACGTCTTAAGGGTCCGGCAATGCGCGCTAGTGATTCTTCTGGTGTTACTAGCGTCAATAGGCTGCGGTGACTTCTTGCCATCAGGCATCTTACCAAAGTCTCTAAAATCAAGTAGTTTATATTCAAGCATTTGTTGGTATTGTAAAAAAAACAGGGTATAGGTATTTTTCTATTCAGGATCTCTATCTGTTTCTTGCAGTTATTCATCGTATGGTAAAGGAGTGATGGCTAACCTGTGGCCAGCCAAACACAATTCGTAGGGTTCAATATAATTGTCTTTGATTGGCCACTGACTGACTCCTGTATTCGTACGTTCATTGCTATGATTTTAATCTTGAATATAAAAAATGGGATATATATAACACCAGCTTCTGGCGGCGTTGTGTTCCAGCGATGCGTTTGATCACCACCCTCGTCTATTCCACTGTACTTACTCTGAAACTCCAAATTCACTATACAATGGGTAAATGTCGCATGCCGATTATTTGGAAGCTGAGTTTCGCTTTTTTTTTTTTAGATGATACAACTACATCTGGTACCGATGCTGACAGCACCTCTGGTGAGTCATCATGTTTGCTCTCAATTAACTTAATGGAATATGCAATCATCAGTGTGTAGATTGCGGGCGGTATATGTAGATGGTGAAATTCCCGAACTCAAGAGGCACTTGACAACTCTTAGTTGACGAGCGTGCAGCAGGCCTAGCACGACTTGCAATCTTGACAGATAGGTGTGGAGTATGACGTAGTTTTCAACACCGAAACGTCAATTCTCCATACAAAAATGTGAAATGCTACATCATAGTGACGTCATACGTGAGTATGTGTCACGTGTCACTACTTGTCTGTCAAGATTTGCACATCATGCTAAGCCTGCAGCTGTCTATTGGCAGGCGTGTCACTTATCAACAACATCTTGCTTGTTTCGTCACTAAGATCAACAAAAAAACTCAAGTAACTAACTGCCGCACATCACAGACATCTATTAACTTTAATCGCAATTAATTCATTTTTCGTAATCTATTTATTTCGACTCTCCGAGTCTCTTAAGATTATCTTTTAGTATTAATTACGAGATTATTGATATATTTATTCACTATTTGCGTATGAAGTATTATTTGGTTTCTAATGTTAAAATAATCCATGTACAAAATAAGACTTAATCACAATGAACTATTATTGATGTTTGTCGGTGCGGCAGTAAGGATGCACCAGTAATCCTCGCTCAAAGATTACTGATGTTACTGCCCCAGTGAGTTATTACTTATCGCGAGAATACAATGCCAATTAAAAACGACTTTGTTTGGACTAAAAGGTACGTTAAATAAGCATATCAGTACTCTTTACTGATATGCTTATTTAACGTAACCTATCGTGGCTGCGCTCGATGTCGACTTTGACGTTGAGGCAGCCTTGAATTCAACGTCAAGCTTAACGCTATTAAAATCCGTATTCACTATCGTGCGTAGTCAGTGAATACGAAAACGCAGTTCGCCGCTGCCGCAGCGTCGAGCACGAGGTTGTGATGCTTAGGGAATAGCATTTCTGTTAACTTATAGCCTACTTTGATTTCGATTGTGTTCTTGCGGTAAGTAATAGTCTTTCATATACTGAGCTCGGTACTGAAGTGAGGATCGAATTCTCAATGTCCACCTTCTGCAGTCATACTTATGGACAACGTCTCAGACAAGTTTGACCGTAAATGTGGACAGCAGCATTTCATTTTCGAATCCATACTTTGTTTTAGTAAATAGTACCATGGTTTCTTCGGGCACCAATAGCTCGGACGCAGACACTTCGCTCAAATCGGGCCCATCACCAGGCAAAGGCCACCCGTAGGAACTCAGGTATGTCCGGTCAGAATAAAAAAAAAAACAATATTAAATTATATATGGCAATAGTCAGCTGCTATTTAGTTTTTACTTTTAATAATAAATCTTGACAAGATGATAATTATTAATGTTAATTTTTAACCAGTGATATTTTTTTCTGGTGGACTATTAAATACATTTTAACCCCTGACAAAAAAACGATGGGTGTTATAAGTTTGACTCATATGTCGGGGCAACTATCTGTCTGTCTGTCTGTGGCATCGTAGCGCTCAAACGGTTTGACATCTGGTTTGAAATCTGGTTTAATCGAGATGGGTCTTAGAATGTTCCAAAGGCCATCAGCTCTTTTCCGAGTCGAGGTAGGGATATTTAGTATACAATGGACATTTTTTCATTACCTCTATTAGTCCGAAAGATCTGAAATTTATAACATATGTAAATCCGATGATACCAAAGAAAATGTTAACCTTCACTAGGGTCTGACGATGATCAGCATTAAGGTAATAACAGGATCTCGGCCAATAAACGTAGATCCACTGAGTGTCGGCTCGTTGGATAGGTCTCGACGAGTAGTTGCTAGAATAATGGTGATCAGAGTCTGATGATGGAGCAGGAAGGTGGTCACGGGATCTGTGCCCCAATAAACGTAGACCCACCAAGTATGGGCCCGCTGAGTAAGTACCGACGGGCGGTTGCTAGAAAAATGGTGATCAGAGTCTGATTATGGAGCAGGAAGGTGGTCACGGGATCTGTGCCCCAATAAACGTAGACCCACCAAGTATGGGCCCGCTGAGTAGGTATCGACGGGCGGTTGCTAGAAAAATGGTGATCAGAGTCTGATTATGGAGCAGGAAGGTGGTCACGGGATCTGTGCCCCAATAAACGTAGACCCACCAAGTATGGGCCCGCTGAGTAGGTCTCGACGGGCGGTTGCTAGAAAAATGGTGACCAGAGTCTGATGATGGAGCAGGAAGGTGGTCACGGGATCTGTGCCCCAATAAACGTAGACCCACCAAGTATGGGCCCGCTGAGTAAGTACCGACGGGCGGTTGCTAGAAAAATGGTGATCAGAGTCTGATTATGGAGCAGGAAGGTGGTCACGGGATCTGTGCCCCAATAAACGTAGACCCACCAAGTATGGGCCCGCTGAGTAGGTATCGACGGGCGGTTGCTAGAAAAATGGTGATCAGAGTCTGATTATGGAGCAGGAAGGTGGTCACGGGATCTGTGCCCCAATAAACGTAGACCCACCAAGTATGGGCCCGCTGAGTAGGTATCGACGGGCGGTTGCTAGAAAAATGGTGATCAGAGTCTGATTATGGAGCAGGAAGGTGGTCACGGGATCTGTGTCCCAATAAACGTAGACCCACCAAGTATGGGCCCGCTGAGTAGGTATCGACGGGCGGTTGCTAGAAAAATGGTGATCAGAGTCTGACGATGAAGCAGGACGGTGATCACGGGATCTGTGTCCCAATAAACGTAGACCCACCAAATTTGGACTCGTTAGATAGGTTGCTACGATTAGTAGGTAGGAAAAAGAATGATGATCAGCGTCTGGGGATGGAAGCGAGCAGGGAGGTGGTAATAGGAACTCTGCTCCATTAAATGTTGAACCCACCGAATTTTAAATGTATGGTGAAATCTTGACGAGTAATAAGTAGACAGGATCAGATCGTTAAGGTTTGATAATGGCGCAGGAAAAAAATCCATTTTGTTTTGTTTTTAAATATACTTGTCATATATTATATTTAATTTAAATCATTTGTTTGCTCGGTACTTTGGTGACCAAGGTGAATTAGTCCACTATGGAAATGAATACTGATCTTGCGTAAATTTTCTTTATTTTTTTAGACTTTCGCGTTCCATCATCAAAAATTATTTATAACGCGGAATTAACGCGATTTTGGCTTGACGTTTCAGCTGATTTCCACTGGACGTGGTCAGAAGCAGACTGCTTCTCACCCTGATTGGAACCAGACTGTTTTTTAGTTAAATATTAAAATAAAATATATTTTAACAAAATTACACATTTAAAAAACCTATATTTTATGTTCATAATATTGAGATTTGAATCCATCACCAGCCGGTAGACGTCCACTGCTGAACATAGGCCTCCCTTAGAACGCCAGAATGAACGATAATTGGCTAATTGCATCCACCGTTTACCTGCGACGCGCACAATGTCGTCAGTCCACCTAAAGTCCAATCATTAATTCACTAGAGTAAACTGATATTTGGTAATTTCACTTTGTAAAACAATATTGCTATATTAACAGTAGTAGCGATGTTCTCATTCTATAGTGATTCAATCACTTGCTCAAAGTTAATGAGAACATATCTAATACTATCAATAATTCTAAATAGAAATTATATTTATATAACTATAACATATACTACTGCATGGGCTATAATTTTATCTTAAAGATATCACACATTCACCAAGTCGGTCAGTATAAGTTTACCTTGGATTAACACACTCCGCGACACGCCGTCATCTTATTTATCATATTTTGGCTTCTAACTTCTAGTCTGAGTTGACGAATGTTTCTTTTGCTCACAAGTACTGACTAAGTGATCAATAGAATCATTTTGTCACTTCACTATTTATTTTTCATCAAAAACTGGTAACAGAGTAAATATCAGTTTACTCTTCTGAATTATTGATTGGACTATAGTTGGAGGCCTGCCTACGCTGCGTCCTCCGGTTCGTTTTCGACCCCATTGATCATCGGTTATTAATACAACATCATCATCATCATCATCACCAGCCGGAAGACGTCCACTGCTGAACAAAGGCCTCCCCCTTAGACCGCCACAATGAACGACAATTTGCTATTTGCATCCACCGGTTTCCTGTGACGCGAACAATGTCGTCGGTCCACCTAGTGGGAGGCCTGCCTACGCTGCGTCTTCCGGTTCGTGGTCGCCACTCGAGAACCTTTCTTCCCTAACGGTTATCGGTTCTTCGAGCGATGTGGCCTGCCCATTGCCACTTCAACTTGCAGATTCTGAGAGCTATGTCGGTAACCTTAGTTCTTCGGCGTATCTCCACATTTCGGATTCGGTCGCGCAAAGAAACTCCAAGCATAGCTCTCTCCATAGCTCGTTGTGTGACTCTGAGCTTTTCCAAAAGGCCAGCTGTTAAAGGCCACGTCTCAGTACCATATGTCATCACTGGCAACACACACTGGTTATAAACCTTTGTCTTCAGGCACTGCGGAATTTCTGATGAGAAGATGTCACGTACTTTCCCGAACGCTGCCCATCCGAGTTGGATTCTTCGGGCGACCTCTTTGTCGAAGTTGGTCCGACCTAACTGGATAGTTTGTCCTAGGTATACGTAGTGGTCAACAACTTCGACTGTATCGTTCCCAACAACTACCGGTACGGGTGCAACATGGACATTAGACATGATCTTCGTCTTGTCCATGTTCATTTTAAGACCCACCTGTTGGGAAACGCTACTGAGGTCACTGAGCATCGTATTGAGGTCCTCCAGCGACTCTGCCATAATGAATATATCATCGGCAAAACGAAGGTGAGTGATGTATTCGCCATTGATGTTGATGCCGAGTCCGTACCAGTCCAAGAGCTTGAAAACGTCCTCCAATGCGTTTGAGAACAGTCTCGGAGAAATAACGTCTCCCTGTCTCACACCTCGCTGCAATGGGATTGGTTTCGTGCTCTCGTCCTGTAGTCGGATCGACATGGTGGCGTTGCTGTACAAACACTTCAACACTTCGATGTACCTATAGTCAATGTGGCACCGCTGGAGGGACTGCAATACCGCCCAGGTCTCGATTGAATCGAAGGCTTTTTCGTAGTCCACAAACGCTAGACATAATGGCCGATTATACTCCTCGGTCTTCTGTTTAATCTGGCGGAGCGTATGTATCTGGTCTACGGTGCTAAAGCCTTTTCGGAACCCGGCTTGTTCGGGAGGCTGGAAGTCATCAAACCTGCGTTCGAGACGGTTCGTAATGACTCTCGAAAACAGCTTGTATACATGGCTCAGGAGTGAGATGGGTCTATAATTCTTTAATAAAGTGTTATCACCTTTTTTGAAGAAAAGAACCACCACACTCCTGTGCCATGCTTCTGGCGTAGTACCCTCGAGTAAGACGTAATAAATAACTTCTGGAGGACTAAAAGTACCGGTTTTCCACCCGCTCTCAGAAGTTCTGTTGTGATTCCATCTTCACCCGGCGCCTTGTTGTTCTTAAGCTGTTTGAGAGCCATTCTAATCTCGTACAGGCTGATGTCTGGGATGTCTTCAGTGTAGTGTCGGGTTAATTTGGCTCTGGTATCCTGAGCTGTTCTGACAGTGGGTTCCTGTGTAGAGGTGTATAACTGTCCGTAAAACCTCTCGAGCTCTCTCAATATCTCCGGTTTCGATGAGATGACACTGCCGTCGTCGATCTTCAGCCTGGTCATGTGGCTGCGCCCAATAGACGAATTCTTTGCGAACACTTTAGAGCCTTGGTTCCGCTCAATCGCGTCCTTAATACATGCTGTATTATAGGAACGCAAGTTGTGACGCATGGATTTCGAGATTCGTCTATTGAGTTTAGCATATTCTGACATATCAGCTGAAGATTGCAGTCTCATCTCAGTCCGGGTTTCCATTAACTTAGTGGTTTGATTGGAGAGCTTCTGAGGCTTATTACGGCGTGGAGTCTTAAAGAACTTGGACCCCACTGCATGGACAGTTTGCACCAACCCATTGTTTAACTCGTCCGCAGTTTCGCATTCGGCTAGGCACTGAAAGCGATAATAATAATAATAATAAATACACTATATTGTACACCAAAAGTTACATGTAAATTTAACAATACGTTGTAGATATCAATGTACAAAGGCGATTGTGTAGTTCGAGTTGAAAGTCTTCGGGATTTCGGATTTGGGCGGTTCCTGGACGGAGCGTGGACTTCATCAGACGAGACCTCTCGAGCTTGACATTGATATTCAATGTGCCTCTAACAATGCGGTGATCGCTACCGGTTTTCACCCTGCCGATCACGGAGACATCATCGAATATATGCTTCTTGGTCGTCATGATGAAGTCGATCTCATTTTTGGTTGAACCATCGGGGCTTATCCACGTCCACTTCCTGGATGGTCGCTTCTTGAAGAAGGAGTTCATCACAAAGAGTCCCTCCTTCTCCATGAAGTCGACCAGCCGCTGGCCCCTTTGGTTCCGCTGCCCGTACCCATAAGACCCCACTCTCAACTCATCGCCATTCCGTGTGCCCACCTTTGCGTTGAAGTCCCCCATAACAACGGTGAAGTGTGTTTTGGAGGTATGTATGGCTTCTGCTATCTCCTCATACATAGCCTCTACTTCATCGTCAGGGTGTGCCGAGGTCGGCGCGTAAACCTGTATAACCTTCAACGAATACCGACTGGTTATTCTGAGTATAAGGTACGCTACCCTGCTCGACACACTATCGACCTTAATCACGACCATAATCACTATCGACCTTATTAATACAACAAATGACACTAATATTTCTGAACGAAACTATTTTAGTCAAACTTTTGGATAAAACTGTATTTTAGTAATGATTTATTTGTGATTTTTTCACAAAGAGGTCGCCCGAAGAATCCAACTCGGATGGGCAGCGTTCGGGAACTACGCGAAATCTTCTCGTCCAAAATACCGCAGTGCCTGAAGACAAGGTTTTTTACCCAGTGTGTGTTGCCAGTGATGACATATGATACTGAAACTTGGTCCCTAACTGTTGGCCTTTTGGATAAGCTCAGAGTCACACAACGAGCAATGGAGAGAGCTATGCTCGGAGTTTCTTTGCGCGACAGAATCCGGAATGAGGAGATTCGCCGAAGAACCAAGGTCACCGCGACATAGCTCTTAAAATCTGCAAGTTGAAGTGGCAATGGGCAGGCCAAATCGCTCGGCGAACCGATAACCATTGGGGAAGAAAGGTTCTCGAGTGGCGACCACGAACCTGAAGATGTAGCGTAGGTAGGCCTCCCACTAGGTGGACAGACGACATTGTGCGCGTCGCAGGCAACCGGTGGATGCAAATAGCCAATTGTCGGTCATTGTGGCGTTCTAAGGGGGAGGCCTATGTTCAGCAGTGGACTTCTTCCGGCTGATGATGATGATGATAATGATTTGTGATTTATTGTATACGTATTTATTATCCTCAACAGTATTTTGTAAGTCCTCTCTATCACTCAAACGTTAGCTGTAAGCGTGCTTAACGCCTTGCACTAATTCTCTATACTATTATATACAGGGTGTAAGGGACATCGTACCGAAAAAAAATTATAAGACGTCAAATAATGTCCGTTACAACATTACAGTAACCATTTATATGGTAACTGACAAATTACTAACTTATTAATTTTTGAGCATGTAATGAATATATGCGGAATAATGTTTATTTTTCAAATTACATTGCCAATTTTCTAAAATAATAATAGTTAATTGCCTATTAATTAATCACCTATGCACTGTTTTTGTGCATAAAGAATAAATAAATAAAGAAAAATAAAGAAAAACACAAATAATTAATTTATTGTTTTTAAATTAAAATTAGGCTTTATTATTATACCAATAATGATGTTATAGTAATTATATTTAAAGAAAAATGAAATTCTTTTTGGAAATTCATGAAAAAGCCGGTGAAAAATTTCAACACTAGGATGTTCAGAATCATGTTCTGGATCCCTGGTATCGGTTTTCGGGATTACACCCGTTAAATAGCATATAATATTATGTGTAATATAGAATAAATAATAACCATCATCATATATATCTTGTTTTACAGCAAACGCCGTCCGTAGGTCCGTAAGGAGCCCTAAGACAACCGGCGTACAACCTTCAAAATACACAACGAATGAATACCGGCGTACAACCTTCAAAATACACAACGTAAATTTGTGACATTCATTAAATAAATAATCAAGCAAAAATGGTTGACTAGTTTTCATTAAAACCCTCCCCGTATTTTACGCTAAAAGGGACTTGACGTTGTCTCCTTTTTGGAGCTTAATATAATTATGTTTGATGTAGGTATATTATTGGCATTTCACTACGCCGGCCGTGATACCGGCATCACTAGGCGGCCCTCGGTACAGACACACACCTTTCGAACGGCAAGACAGACGCACCTACGTAAAACACACATACATTGTAACACGGTGTCGACCGTCACCTATTTTGATTACTAGAGAAGAATACAGTCCACATTTTATAACGAAATTATCGCAGTTTAATTGTCCGACAACACCTAAGGATATTACGCGCCCGCCCAATTATAGTCTGGAGCTGGATAGCAATACTTACCCTTATAACTTGTTACACATGTCAATAGAAACTTACTATATTAGAGGATTTGCGTGCACGGGAAGCGAGTAAACAACAAGGCGGCCGGTAACACACTGACTTTTATTCATGCTTCGTGACAGGTGAATGACAAAAACAACAACAACAACAACAACAACACCTCCTCCCCCTTTAGCTACGAATATAATATAAATAAAGAACTGGTTAAGCCTTAGAAGAATTGACTGTAGTCGACCCTGGGACGGTTACGTGTCGGACGACTAAGCTGGTTTGTCGATTCCTCTCTCATACTGATGTTCTCATCTGTGCCTTCAGCTTCAAAAAAATCCTCGTCTTCTCCATCTGACTGAGCTGGACGACGCACTCCTCGCGCCACTGTCACGTAGTTCGGTGAGGGTGACAGGTGGTGATGCAGTTCTGGCTGACCAGCGCTAGGAGTGGACACTGCATTCGTAGGGTCCACTTCGCCGGCACTTCTCTCCCCAACGTCGTTGAAGTCCGAATTCTCGTCATAAATATCTCTGTTAGGTGATGGCGGAGCTATTGACTGCTGAGCGGCTGTGACCGTGGGCGAAGATAAAAAATCAGAGCCATCATAGTCCCTAGGTCGTTTTTCTATGTTTTTCTCTCGCTCCAACTTAAGAGCTGGGCTCTCGTCGGTGAAGCAATTTCCAATCTGATCTATTATATGCCTTCATTTTGACCTCCTGATACGACATTTCACCCAGTTTTTCTGCTACCTGCTTCATAAAACTTCGTCTGGGTCTTCCTCTTCCCCTTTTCCCTTCTATTTTACCTTCCACTATCGTTTTAAAGAAGGTGTCGTGTCGTATCAAGTGGCCAATCATCTTTCCTCTCCTATTCAATTCAATAGATCTTAAAATTTCTCTTTCTTCATTGACTAATTCTAAAACTTCCTCATTTGTCTTCCTTTCTGTCCAACTTATTCCCTCCATTCGTCTCCAACACTACATCTCGAATGCTTCCAACCTTTCTCTATCCTTTTGTGTAAGGGTCCATGCCTCACTGCCATACAAAGCGATGCTCCAAATATATGTTTTAATGATTATCGTTTTCTTATAGCAGTTGCTATCCTGGCTTTGAACAAATGTTTCTTGCAATTGAATGCCCTTTTAGCCATTGAAATTGTAGCAATAATGTCAGGTGTTGATCTAGAATCGTGAGTTATTTGACTACCTAAGTATTTAAAATTCTTTACTGCTTCTACTGAGGTGTTATTCAAAGCAATTTGTCGGTTAAATGATGGAAATTTAGCAGTTGTTAGGATTTTAGTTTTTGTTATGTTAATTTTTAATCCAAATTCCTCAAAAGTTGTATTCATTATTTGTAAAAGTTCTTCTAAATTGTCTATACTATCAGCTAATGCTGCTATGTCATCTGAAAATCTAATAAATCTTATATTTTCTCCATTAATTTTAACCCCTCCTTTGTTAGTTTTTAAAATTTTACGGATGGCACTCTATATATATATTTATATTAAATATCAATGGTGATAGAGGGCATCCTTGTCTTACTCCTTGTTTTATCTTAGCTTTCTGTGCTTCTTCCCCTATTTCTCTTATGGTTTCCTGATGTTTGTAAAGTTCATAAATTATCCTCCTATCTCTGTAGTCTATACCTACTTCTTTTAAAATCCCCATCATTTTTTTCCAGTTCACTCTATCAAATGCCTTCTCCAGGTCTACAAATGCTTTATGTGTACTAAGACCTAAATCCATACGTCTGTCTATAATCAGTTTCAACGCCAGTATGGCTTCTCTAGTACCCCTCTAGTCTAGTCTAGTTTTTAGGGTTACATGAAATTAACTGATCGCTATGTTTTTTAACTATCCAGTTAGGTCGGTCCAACTTCGCCAAAAAGTTCGCCCGAAGAATCCAACTCGGATGGGCAGCGTTCGGGAAACTACGTGACATCTTCTCATCAGAAATTCCGCAGTGCCTGAAAACAAAGGTTTTTAACCAGTGTGTGTTGCCAGTGATGACATATGGTACTGAGACGTGGTCTTTAACAGCTGGCCTTTTGGAGAAGCTCAGAGTGACACAACGAGCTATGGAGAGAGCTATGCTCGGAGTTTCTTTGCGCGACAGAATCCGGAATGAGGAGATTCGCCGAAGAACCAAGGTCACCGACATAGCTCGTAGAATATGCAAGTTGAAGTGGCAGTGGGCAGGCCACATCGCTCGAAGAACCGATAACCGTTGGGTAAGAAAGGTTCTCGAGTGGCGACCACAAACCGGAAGACGCAGCGTAGGCAGGCCTCCCACTAGGTGGACCGACGACATTGTTCGCGTCGCAGGCAACCGGTGGATGCAAATAGCAAATTGTCGTTCATTGTGGCGGTATAAGGGGGAGGCCTTTGTTCAGCAGTGGACGTCTTCCGGCTGGTGATGATGATGATGTTTTTTAAATTGTGCTGAACTAAAGTAATCTTTTACAATATAAACATTTTTACCAATTTGTTTAACAATTACACCTTTACAGCATACAAATTTATTATTCTTAGAATATTCTTTAAATTCAATTTGTCCAGGTAGGAATTTTCTACATTTTCCACCTTTAGCTTTAGCTTGTATACACTGTTTGGATTTAACATAATTTTCCAATGAAGTACAAGACGGGGTAGCCGACGGTGAAGGATCCATTATATCCAACCGCGATCCAAACACTAATTGAGCCGGTGACATGCCTGTTGTCGTATGTATAGATTTCCTATAATCGAATATGTATTTATATAATTTTAGTCTATTTTCCCTAATATTAGAACCACTCAAAAGGCATAATTTAATTCCCCGTTTCACAACTTTTACATACGACTCCGCCTGGCCGTTAATCGCCGGACGATATGCCGGTGAAGTTACATGGGTTATACCGTTTAAATTACAGAACTTAATAAATTCTTGTGAACAGAAATAAGTGCCATTATCAGTCACCAGATTATGCGGTAAACCGAACCTTGACATATACTTATATAATTTTTCTATAACAGCAACACTAGTTGAATATGGCATTTCATACACCTTTAACCATTTAGTGTACGCGTCAATAATGACAAGGTACATGCGACCGCGGCCAAGGAAGTCAAGATGTACGCGGTGGAAAGGACGCGGAGGATACTTCCACGGCGCAATAGGCGCGCGCGGCGGCGATGGTCGGAGCTGCACACATATTTCGGATGAGTGTATCATGCGTTCCAGGGCGTCATCAATACCCGGGAACCAGAGGCATGAACGAGCTTCTGCTTTTGTTTTCACTATACCCAAGTGTGAAGTATTTAACTCCGATATAACCCGATTGCGCAATGACTCTGGTATTACGACCGTATGGCCTCGCATAATACAATCGTTTTCAATAGAAAGTTGGTCTTTGCACTGATGGTAAGGCTTCACACTAACATCTAAAGTTTTCTTGGGCCAACCCTTTGTGACGTAATAATAATATCTTGGGACAATCCACACACGGTCATCTGATCCCAAACTAGGCAAAGCCTGTACTATGGAAACCAGACAACTGATACAAATACTATATACATATTTTTTGTGTAAATACATACTTAAATAGATAAATAACACCCAGACACTTGGTGGGTCGAACCCACGACCCATCGGTTAGCGGGCAGGGTGTCTAACCACTAGACCAACGGGCCCGACGTAAGTCACTACTTTACGCAAAGAGCTATCACCGTTCGTTACCTCACGAAGCTCGTCCGCTGTGATCGGCAGCGCACTTTCCCCTACAAAACACACTACGTGGCTCGGTCGTATGGCTCGGCATCCCCCCGCGCCGATTTAAATCCGACAGGCTTGCACGAGATAGGTAATAAGCACTATTGTCTGCACTTTTCACATACTCAATTATGTAATTATAGCCGCGCAATATTTCTAATTGAGTACCTTTGTAATCTATTTGCGGACACCCCTGGAATTCCACGGTGTGGTCCAAATATCGAAAGGAGCGGTTTATGATCTGTCTTTAAGATAAATGGAATCCACCTACCATATAAATATTGGTGGAAACGACGAACACCAAAAATAATTGCGGTGGCTTCCTTTTGGATTTGAGAGTATCTTTTTTCAGCCGCGTTAAGCGTTCGCGACGCAAAAGATATAGGTCTTTCTTGACCTTCTGCATCATTTTGCGAGAGGATAGCGCCTAACCCGCTTGGAGAAGCATCTACAGTTAGTATAAGCTTAGCTTGGGGATTAAAATGTTCTAATACCTGATCAGACGCTAACATTGTTTTTTTTTTTTATTGAACGCATCATCTTCTAACTTACACCAACGCCATTTAGCTTGTTTTTTCAAGAGGTCGTACAGCGGACTAAGAATACTTGATGCGTTAGGTACAAAATTTCTATAGTAGTTAACTAACCCTAAAAAATATTGTATTTGGCTGTCACTGGCAGGTACAGGCGCCTTTAAAATAGCTTCTACCGTATCCTGTGACTTTTTTAAACCGTCTTTATTAATGGTGTAGCCTAAATAACATATTTCGTCTTGGAAAAAATGACATTTATCATTTTGCAATGTAAGGCCAGCATCTTGCAGGTAAGACTTGGTGCAGTCTATGCAGGTGCTCTGTGTCGTCTTTTCTTGTAATAAGCACATCGCATGCATCGTCTAATAGACAGAGCGTGCCGTCAAGGCCCGCTAGAAGCGAATCCATCGCGCGCTGGAAAACAGCCGGCGCGCTCGATAATCCAAACACCAGACGCGTATAAGCGAATAGCTCGCGATGACTCTTTTTCCAAACAAAATTTTATTGTTATTTTATTTTTTTGGTTTACCAACATTTGTTTATACTCATGAAAATGTACATTACAAGATGAATGGTATAGATTCTACGTGTAACAAATACTTACTGGCAAACACCACATGCATAAACATTAAGTGCCATAAAGAAGACAAGCTATCTATTAAACCAACGGTGACCGTTAGCTAATAAAAGCTTGTGAATAAATACAAAAAAATACTAAACAAAAAACGAAAGATTAAATAAAGTAAGTACTTAACTTTAATAAAGAAATAAAAAGAACCGAAAATAAATGAATATTAAAAAAGGCCACTCGATATGCTGCTTTATATAAAACAAGCTAGTCCTGATCTGACAAGTAGTTCAAGTTAACTTTTTTTGTTCTTTTTGAGAGTGAGTCCGAGTGCAAGTCCAATTTATCGCTACAACTACACACATCAAAAGTGTCTAGGGATCAAGCATTTTTAAGCGGATTTCTTGAGACTGAGATGTGGCTTTGTAATAAATTTATGATTTTATAAATTTATATGGATCCTTTTTGGTGCATTTCATAATTTGAATCAGGAACTGTGAATCAAATTCGAGTAAAAGATGAAAATCAGCTGTCAATATTTTCCCTATAAAAACATACAACGCATTGAAGACATTATTAGTGCTACTGTTTCCCTACTACTGATTAAAACCAACGTTATTATGGAGAGGCGACGTCATTTAAGCAGGGAAGAAATGCTCAGAGCCGTGGGAATGATAGAAGCTGGTTCCCGGCAACGTACTGTGGCTTTAGCTCTGAATACAAGTCAGAGTGTTATCAGTCGACTTTGGACACGTTACCGAAGCACTGGTACCGTGGCTGAGCGCCATGGAGGACGGTATCGCTGCACCACACGGAGACAAGACCGATATATTCAAATCTTAACTCGAAGAGCTCCAACAATAACTGCCATGATGTTAGCCGTGAGGCTTCATCACTCTTCAGGGAACTTAATTAGCGACCAAACAGTCAGAAACCGCTTGCATGAAGTGAACCTTCATTCCCGAAGACCGCTACGGGTACCACCTATAGCAATGCACAATCGTAGGATTCGATATCAATGGGCTCTTGAACACAGAAATTGGGCAGAAGAACAATGGCGTTTCGTGTGCTTTTCTGATGAGTCTCGTTTTGGTATGAGACCGGATACAAGACGTATACGACACTGGAGAACCCCTGGACGCCAACAGCGATTAAAATCCTGCCAGGAAGTCCATCCTTATAGTGGTGGAACCATCATGGTATGGGCGGGTATTTGGATCGGCGGAAGAACTGAGTTGATTTGGATCAGAGGCAACCTCAACGCTCAAATTTATGCTGAGACGATTGTATCAGACGTCATCGTTCCTCTACAAGTGCAAATCGGTCCCTTATTTCAGTTAATGCATGATAATGCACGACCGCACACCGCAAGAGTTGTAAGACAGACTCTCGCCGCAGCTAACATCAATGTCCTGCCCTGGCCTGCTCAGTCGCCAGACTTGAACCCGATTGAGCATGCATGGGATATGCTACAGAGAAGAGCTCTGCCGAATATGGAGGGTATCCAGTCGCAAGAAGACCTTTTTTTGTTGTTGCAACGAACATGGGCGGCCATTCCACAGCGTGATTTGGATGAACTCATTTTGAGTATGCCAAACCGATGTTCTTGTGTTGTTAGTGTTCGCGGTAGAAACACGGATTATTAATTGTTTAAGTTACCCAATAAAATTTTAAAGAAAACTGTTATTTCAGTCTTTTTTTCGAACTTTTGTGTTAGTGGTTCAAATGTCAAAAATCCCTTTATTAGGAAAATGGCAAATTTCTTTATTAATGCAAAGGTGACTTGGTTTATCGTTACTGTGACAAACGAAAACACTTTATTTGATGAATCCTTAAAGAAAATTTTAATTAATATCAATCAGGAGAAAAGTTATTGCAAAAATATATGTTGATCCCTAGACACTTTTGATGTGTGTATTTATAGCTTTGCAAAATCTTGCGAGCGGAGAATTAGAACCAAGCTTAGTTCTGCTTTGTGGTGGGCATAGCGGAGTAACTGGATAGCGAGGAAGCCTAGAGGGGACACGGATATTGAAATGTTGCAGTAGTTGCGGGGAGTCAATTTTATGCGTAAAAATTTTGCTAACAAATACAATATCATTTAATTGTCTTCGCTTTGTAAGCGAGACCATGTTAAAAAAATGCAATCTCCCTTGATAAGAGCGTATTCTTTTGCTTATGCCACTATGGAAAGCAAGATGCCAAAGGAAACGCTTTTGAACACGTTCTAAACGTAGCGAGTGTGAAGCAAAATGCGGCCGCCAGACTGTACTACCGTACTCTAATACATTCCTGACCAGACAATTATAAAGCAGTATTTTTGTTGAGATACGCTTAAATATTTTACAGTTTCTCAAGACAAAACCCAACATTTTGGACCCTCTTTTGATAATATTATCCAGATGAGGAATGAAAGTTATTTTCTGGTCGTATAGTATCCCGAGGTCTCGTAATGTGTCTACTTCCATAACCCTGTCGTGACCGATATAGTAGTCAAATTGTATTATATTATGATTTCTAGTAAACTTAATATGTTTACATTTTTTGGTATTCAAAACTATACGGTTATCTTCACGCCATTTACCAACCATGTCAAGGTCATTCTGTAATAATTTTGCATCATCAATACTCTTCACAATCCTGACAAATTCGGCATACATGAATATTTCTGTTAATTCAAAATTAACATGTTTTAATTTATTCATAATTTGTACTCTTTAATTTTATAATCATATCATATCGATTCATACTCTATGTATTTTGTGTCATCTGTGGAGTCTATGGAATGACTCAGTCGAATTTGGTTGACGAACAAGCTATCATCATTGTCGAATTGAATATCACTCACTGTCGCTTGCTAATCACAGCGCCCGCGCGGTTTTCAGAAATTTCAGATTTTCAGTGTATAACGCCTACCATTTTCATATTCAGTACCGTGTGTAGTGTAAGGTGTTAATAACTGTGAATCACAATAAACAAGAAGACTGGAATTCAGAACTTTTATTACTCAGAACAGCACGATAAACCAAGGGCCACCCCGTTCAGTACACATTTCTGGTGGCCCATGAGGGGAACCATCAGACTTCAGAGCATCACAATTCATTGAAATCACGGTTGGTGAGAAGATTGGACTCTTCAGCGTCGAAGCAGGGTGCCAAACGAGTCGCGACAGGTCGCGCGTATCATAATCAGAGGTCAGAAGGAGGTCAAAAAGGGTCGGAAAAGCCGCAGGGAGCCAGTTCGGGTCACGGATTGGATAAGCCGAGGGTCGGTGTCGGCTTGGGACATCGTCAGGACGGCGGCCATCATCATTCGTAAAGGTTATATAGTGCGTTACACGTGCGTGATAACAAAGGTGATTTTTTCCGGACATACGTGTGAACGTAATAAAAACAGTCATTCGGTCATCAAGTCATTCAGTCAAACCTCTCTGGACTGCATGCAGGGCAGTTAGCTGGCAACACTGCCCGCACTACTCATTCGTTCATTCATCGGTCAGCTGTCAGTTGTAATTGTCAAAGTCACGTCAGTGGAATATTATTGTCAACGTACGTACGTAAGTGGAATCTTATTAATTATTTGCTTGTCTCCCGCTTTGCAAAGGAGGGAAGTGGAATATATGTTTTTCCAACACCTCCTATTTACCTTTTTAATTAAATTTGTTGCGGGTTCCAAGACAATTTAGCGTTCCCCTGGGACTCACCGAGGGTCAAACCTCGGTGTCATCAGTGGTGACCACTGTAGATCCTGGCTTACAGGAGTAACAGTGGTGGGAATGAGTGGTGGGATTAGTCCCAATAAAAAAAAAAGGCCTCCCCCTTACAATGTACATATGTACAGATAAACGCGATACGCATTCCTTATTGCGGGTAATTGTTGCAAACACTATTATGAAATGAATGCCACCTACACATCTGGGAACATATAATCCGATCATAATCATCAGCCAGACAAAATCCACTGTTGAATATACGAAGACGTCCATCTTGGAACGTCACAATTAACTGTAATTTGCTACTACCATCCACCAGTTGCCTGGGATTCGTACAATATCGTCAGATATAATTCGATCTGTAGGTACTCCTAATTATCGGAATACGTCGTGCGCCACTGGACGAGATGAGTAAATAATTAAGAAGTTATAATAACAATACTAATATTTTTTCACAGTAGAATTAATAAGACTTCAAAACTTCGTAGTTCGTACTGCAAAGTGGTATCTAGCAGATCCGAGGCGGACTGGCCGCGGCGGGCTTTACCACAGGCTCGACGAGATCCTGGCCGGCCTACAGCCGGAGCATCCGTGAGCACCACCGTGGAGCTGCAGTAAGTAGCCTCTGAACTTATGGGACAGTACGCCGCGCCGCCGGCCGCCGGCCGCCTCCTACACTTATTATAAATACTTAGTTGAAAATAACTATTGATAAATCTGATCTAGAGAACAAAACAATCGTCATATTATTAATTCGTCGTTAATTTAGCTAAATGTATGACCTTGATGACTATATTTATGGTTTAACTTTATGAACAATATAGTTGCAATATTTGAATACTTATGACAAAATTGAGGACGAATTTTTTGTCATACATAATTCTAGTTTCTAAATTTAATGGTCATAAAATATTGAATACTACATTAAATCTGTGTAGTAAATTCATAAAGTTCGATTTTTCCAAAAATAAATAATAATAATGAAGTAAACGTATATACAGGTGTTTCAAAAACCCTGTCCAAACACAGTTAGTCTTATTGTATTATCTTAACACGATCATTTTTACGTGATAATTTTTTTAACTAAGGCATATAAACAGCGTGTTTAAAAAAAAAAAAAACAAAAAAAAAAAAAAAATTGTGAACTCTGTTCGAGCTTATCACTGTGTACAATTATATATTTATATAATCCACACAGTTAAAAAAAAAAAGAAAAAAAACTTC
This sequence comes from Furcula furcula, assembly GCA_911728495.1. Taxonomy (NCBI): domain Eukaryota; kingdom Metazoa; phylum Arthropoda; class Insecta; order Lepidoptera; family Notodontidae; genus Furcula; species Furcula furcula. The sequence goes on along the minus strand of OU452265.1, from coordinate 12,085,245 downwards.
CTGGCTGATCTTTGATGTTATTGTTCAGAATCCATACGTTTATATTCTTGTAATTTTTTGTTGGATATTTCATTTGGATCTTTCCTGATATATTTTATCTACCAGCGTTGTGAATATTCCTCTTATAAGTTTGATGTGCCTTTTAATGTGTAATAAACCACAAACAAGCTGTCTTGAGTAACTTATATGCTTTGTCTACAATAAACACAAAACTATCTAGTTTACGCCCTCTATTCAATGTATTTTGCTTCTTAAGATTTTTGAGATTGACAACGACCATATCAGTATTTTTTACTACCTATTAATTTTAGTTGTTACTATATTTTTGGAGATAGGAACTATTCTTGAACTCAAATATATTAGTCGTGTTTACTAGTACTTACTATTACCATCCCTTGGTAATAATAATAATAATAAAAAAATAAAAAAAAAACTGTTGGGTAATTTTCATTGTTTTTTTTTTATGCCCTGGTTGCGGGTTCGATTCACATCCAAAACAGATTTGTCTGTGTTTAAATGTCCTCAGCGTTATTTGTCTATACAAAATATAAAAACTGTTCTAAACGCTATACATAATTATTTGCTTCATATATTTATATGAACACCAAACAATTATTTAGATATTTGTATTTTCCATGTTTGTAATATGGTGACTTTAAGTGTTTTCCCTATATTTTTAAAACTACTGCAAAAAAAAAAAAAAGATTATAATAAAGAACTTAAATCCTTTTTGTAACAGTAATCGAGAATAATGACTAGATACATTTAAAATTACGTACGGTAATGACTGCATTAATTAAAGACTGACTGTTGTGTATATACCTACCTACCTTTATAGCACCTAAATGTACTAAATAAATAGCGATCACTTACAAATCTTCTTTAAGTTATTAGCGCCTCCTGTACGGGCGGTATAGTTAGTATGAAATAAAGAACTTTAAGTTCGATGTATGACTGTTGTAATATCCTTTTTAAGAGATAAAGTAACGGTCATTGACATTACAATCAGCTGACAGCTGATAGATACATATGAGGGTAGGTGACACAATAAATAACATTTGGAGGGTATATCTCCTCATCTACCCTCAACTTATAAAATGTGCAACAACCTACAAAAAAAAAAAGGAATAACTTTCAAAGTGCAATTAATTAATCATAAAGATAACTTTTACTGTTATGAATGAAATACAAGTTTGTTGTCATGAATTACAAATTATTGCGTACCTATTGTCAAGGTGATATGTTCAGTAATGTTTTCTGTTGTGCACCGTGTTAATTAAATAATTAATTTAAGGTTTTTCTAACTATTCTATGTGGCCTGTGTGACCTTTAGGAACATTTACGTTCACAAACTGATATTTACTTACATTATTGATATATATATATTTTATACATATATATATATTTCGGTTATTGATTATACAAAATAATTACGAAATAGACTTCAATTTCAGTCATTCTCTAATGGTGAGGTTATGCATATTTCCTTTGAAATATGTTTTATAAAGTGCATTTGCGCGTTTTTACAAGACAATGATTTATTGCCACTGTTGACAGGTTTTGAGGAGAGATTTTTATCGATACGACTTATCTATTCTTAGGTGCTTAACCCTAATGTATAATTTTGCTTGCGGTTCCTCTGCAGTATTAATATTACGATAGGTCATTGAAGATAATCTACCATCCTCGACTGCGTCACCGCTTTCCACCGGGTGGGACTGAGGTCAAACACTAGCTTATATTGAATAAAAAAAAACTAAAAAATAAAAAACTTCTTTATTACGGACTTAATAAGTACTACGTATGGATTTTACTGTTGGTTAAGTGTAATATTGTATTATTAGTGTTATAAAAGTCGTAAGGAGTTAGACTCTCTCTTTTGATATTTAAAACAAAAAGAAATATCTAGTGCCTAATATTATGTGATGCTTTTACAGAGATTACAGAGATAAATGAATTTGGATTTTTAGGGCATAACTTGTATTACCTATTCCCCCAAATCATAATAGCTAACTATTCACATTTTATAGAACTAGACTCTAAACATCCTACAATAAGTAAACATTATAAGTTGCTAAGGACCGAACTGTGAAACATAATTAAGGATCAAACGAACTTACCCTTACGTGAAGTTCGATCATAATTATGTGAACAGTTCGGTCCTTAGCAACTTATATACTCCCCTCCCTTTTACACATCACCCGACCCAAGGATAAAATGTGAAACGTTTTTCCTACTCTAAACATAATGAAGACACACTGCGGGTGGGCCGTCTTATATGAGGCGGTGAGGTGACAAAATATTAAAGTGCCCGAAAAAAAAAAAAAAACTTTAAATCATTCCGTGCAAGGCTAGTAGTAAGGACGCATAACTACAATAAGTAAACATTATAAGTTGCTAAGGACCGAACTGTTCACATAATTATGATCGAACTTCACGTAAGGGTAAGTTCGTTTGATCCTTAATTATAACATGCCCAGTTTTCATTATGATAAATGTTGCAGTTGTCAATGTATGCTAATGTTTCAGTCAAGTCATGGAGAATAAAAGGGAATTTAGAAGAAAGAGGAGAAGATGTGTATGTATGTTATCTTATCTTTGACAGAAGAGGATGATTACTGAGAGAGTAAAGTTTGAAAATGAATTTGAATTTTAAATACTTGAATCTTATTGTTAAGGGAGGGATGTTGCATTCAACCTGCATTGAGACTATTGGGGTAGTGTTCATTGCCCCTGTGATCAAGCGAAGATTTTTATTTTGGATTTTTTCAAGTTTATTAACCAAGATGGAATTGGAGGCATAGCAGTAAAAACTATATTCAAAATGAGACCGAACTATAGACATAAACAACATCAGTAAAACTTTAGGATCAGCACCCCAAGATGTCCTAGAAAGTGATTTTAATATATTAAATGCTCTCAGAGCTCTGTCTGCTAAGCCACAAACATGTTTCTGCCAAGATAGATTTTTTGTAAAAGTAACACCCAGATACTTAACCTCATCGGTAACTGGTAGTGTGTTGCCATCATATATAATATTGGTAAGTATTGTCCTAGATCTACTGAATACTACAACCTTTGTTTTATTTGGATTAACTTCCAGCTTTAAATAATTAAAATAAATTTTCAATTGTTTTAATGCGTTATTCAATTTGTTTTCAACGTCTCGTATTTTTGTACAGGTGCAATAGATAGTTAAATCATCTGCAAATTGAAGGCTATTTACATCTTTACCTAATATATTAAATTTTACAGGCAGACCAAGAGACTGTAATTCATTTGCAAGGACATTATGATTTACATTATTAAATGCACCAGTGATATCAAAGAAAATGCTGACTAAAAACTTGTTGTTTGCAAATGCACTATGAATATCCAAGTATAAATGATTCAAGCTTTCTGCAGCAGAATGCGCTCTTCTAAAACCAAACTGATTATATGGTAATAGTTGTTTAGATTCAATATAATACTCAAGTCTTTGTTTTAATAATTGTTCGAATAATTTAGAAGCACAAGATGTTAAAGCTATTGGCCTGTATGAATCATGATGATTTTTATCTTTACCTGGTTTCAGAATAGGGATAAGACAATCAGTTTTCCATGTTTCAAGTATTACCATGTTATCCCACAAGGAATTGAATATATCGCTGCTTTGCATGAATAACCACACAATCCAAAATTTTAAAATTTTTAGTTTAATATACAGCGCGATCCAAAATCATCCTTATTTTGTGGTGTGTAAAACTTACAATCATATCGGCAAAAATAGTGAAGTGGCATGATAAAATGTCATTATGTGCTTGGTTGATATTTGACACTATTTTTGGTCAACAGTCTACGATCGCTAGTTGATATGAGTCTTTGCGGGAAACCACATCGATTTTTTCATAAATAGTAACTTAATTCTAAATAATCATGTACAATTTTAGTGATATTTTCTGCAATATTATTCCATTTAGTGTTATGTGACTGTTCAGGATATAATCTTAATCATTTTTACATATTTTTTTAATGAAAAGTACAATATTTAGGGCTACTACGTGCTTCACGAAAAATTAAGTAAGACAATAATAACTATTTTGTTATATTCGTTTATTCAGGATAAAAATTATAAAATGACGTAACAGAATTATGAATTATGTTAATATTCTTTAAAAAAAAGGGTGTGATACTATGTATAACTGTTAGCCAGATGCTTGCTTTTTACGTTTTCATGAGCTGAGATTCTGCCTTGTGGTCAACCACACGCTGGTTGCGAGCAGGTTCTCTGCAGCAGTTCAAATAGCTCAAGCAGTTCATCCGGTTCAAGTAACAGCTCATCAGCACACAGCTCATCAGAAGATGAAATCGATAATGTACTTTCAACAGCAGTGGCTTTACCAACGGTACACAACTACAGATTTCCTGCATATCTAAAAAAATCCTTCGCGTTTTAGTTCGTCTGAGCCCATAGCTTCTACCTCAAGATTTACAGATCATCATCATCATCAGCCGGAAGACGTCTACTGCTGAACAAAGGCTTCCCCCTTAGACCGCCACAATGGACGACAATTTGCCAATTGCATCCACCGGTTGCCAGTGACGCAGAACAATGTCGTCGGTCCACCTAGTGGGAGGCCTGCCTACGCTGCGTCTTCTGGTTCGTGGTCGCCACTCGTGAATGTTTCTTCCCCAATACTTCAATTTGCATATTCTTCGAGCTATGTCGGTGACCTTGGTTCTTCGGCGAATATCCTCATTCCGGATTCTGTCGCGCAAAGAAACTCCGAGCATAGCTCTCGCCATAGCTCGTCATGTGACTCTGAGCTTCTCCAAAAGGCCAGCTGTTAAAGTCCACGTCTCAGTACCATATTATTATGTCATCACTGGCAACACACACTGGTTAAAAACCTTTGTCTTCAAGCACTGCGGAAGGTGTCACGTAGTTTCTCGAACGCTGCCCAACCGAATTCAGCATGATATTGATGAAGTCACGATGTGGTGTAATAATAATAGTATGGTGTTGAATCCTAGCAAATGTTCATACATACGTTATACTCGTAAATCAAATCCTATTATCTCAACTTATAATTTACAGGGCACTATATTACAAGAGGTAAAAGAGATTAGAGACTTAGGCATAATCATTGATAGTAGACTAAAATTTACCCCTCATTTGGACGCAATAGTTACCAAAGCATCGCAAATGCTGGGGTTCGTATTACGCAACTCAAAACACTTCAGTAATAACGCTAAAACCATTTTGTATAACGCTTTAGTGCGTAGTCAGCTAGAATACTGTAGTGTTGTGTGGAATCCTCAGTATAGCGTACATTCTCAACGTCTTGAAAGTGTCCAAAGAACGTTTACCAGGCGACTTGCCTTCGCTACTCAAGGCATTTCCCACAGATGTCCATATGACGAACGCCTATCCTTTTTTGGAATGCATAGTTTGCGTGACCGACGCATGTTGCAGGATATGACATTTTTACATAAATGTTTTAGCGGCTCTTTTAAATGTGAAATACTGCTGGACCGTATTCATCTTTCCGTACCATGTCATTATCCAAGAAGTTGTATCAAGCGCATTCTGCATCCGCCCTCTGCTAGAACCAATTTAGGCCACCACTCACCCATTGCCAGAATTTGCATTAAATACAATGAGCTTAATAAAAACTTAGCCGACCTTGACGTCTTCTTTGACTCACTCAATAAATTCAAGAGTAAAATCATGACAAGCATAAGCGCTGAACTATAGTTTATTGGCATGATAGTTTAGCTTTTTTTTAAGTATCCAAGTTTAAAATTTATAATATTATTCTAATTTTAACTAATTTTAAATATTTTTTATTTCAATTAGATCAATTAACTAATTAATATTGTACTATGAGTCTTATACCTATGTACTTATGTTATATCCTTTTATTCTTCTATGATGCACTTTGGGAATTTTCTTGTTAAAAAAAAAACTATCCCTTTGTTTCATTATTTCTGAAATGACTAACTAATACAATGATGTGAATACCCGTAACTGGCATATATATAAGACCAAAGATTTTATTTTATGATTTAATGTATTATTGATATTTATGCTGTTGGTATTCCTACTTAAATAAAATAAAATAAAATAAAACCGAATTGGATTCTTCAACCTCTTTGTTCGAAGTTAGACCGACCTAACTGGCTGGTTTGTCCTAGGTATACGTAGTGGTCAATAACTTCGAGTGTACCGTTCCCAACAACTACCGGTACGGGTGCAACATGGACATTGGACATGATCTTCGTCTTGTCCATGTTCATTTTAAGACCCACCTGTTGGGAAACGCTACTGAGGTCCTCCAGCGACTCTGCCATAATCATCGGCAAAACGAAGGTGAGTGATGTATTCGCCATTGATGTTGATGCCCAATCCGTACCAGTCCAAGAGCTTGAAAACGTCTCCCTGTCTCACACCTCGCTGCAATGGGCTTGGTTTCGTGCTCTCGTCCTGTAGTCGGATCGACATGCTGGCGTTGCTGTACAAACACTTCCTTTTTAGTGATATTTTCATACATAAGGATTGAACCATCGAAGACGGTAAAATGATCTAGGTAGGTTATGATCACATTATCGTCTACATAGTTTTACATATTTCATGTTTCGTCAGAAAAAAATATCCGATCGTAATGAAATTTGCATGGAATCATCATAGTAGTTTACTCTCTCAGATAAAAAAAAAACTTCGATGTACCTATAGTCAATATGGCACCGCTGGAGGGACTGCAATACCACCCAGGTCTCGATTGAATCGAAGGCTTTTTCGTAGTCCACAAACGCTAGACATAATGGCCGATTATACTCCTCGGTCTTCTGTATAATCTGGCGGAGCGTATGTATGTGGTCTACGGTGCTAAAGCCTTTTCGGAACCCGGCTTGTTCGGGAGGCTGGAAGTCATCAAACCTGCGTTCGAGACGGTTCGTAATGACTCTCGAAAACAGCTTGTATACATGGCTCAGGAGTGAGATGGGTCTATAATTCTTCAATAAGGTATTATCACCTTTTTTGAAGAAAAAAACCACCACACTCCTGCGCCACGCTTCTGGCGTAGTACCCTCGACTAAGACGGAATTAAATAACTTCTGAATGACTAAAAGTACCGGTTTTCCACCTGCTCTCAGAAGTTCTGTTGTTATTCCGTCTTCATCCGGCACCTTGTTGTTCTTAACCTGTTTGAGAGCCATTCTAATCTCGTACAGGCTGGCAGGCAGCAATGCCATAACCCAGAGGACTAACACTATTTGTAATATTAAATCTAAATATACCGCTTAATTAGTCTGGCATGAAGGTGAAGCCAAACGTGGTGCTATAGAAATAGGTACTTGTTTGCTTAAATTTAAACAAATCTTAAAAGTAAGATCTCAAGAACTGGAATCAAAATTATATTTAATTTTCCATTCTGACAATTGCTGCAGCCAACAAAAGAACCAATACATAATAGCACTCTATGGGTATGCAGTTTCCCATCTCGATTTGTGAAAATGTGTAGTTCTTTAGTCATTTTTATTCTAATGGTTTCAACGTAAAACCGATAAGTTGTTATTGATTTTAAGTACGCTATAACAATACTATCTTTATCCTAATTGTGTTACTATTTCAGAAAATTCTTAATAAGTAGAATATCATTAATACCAATTACGTCATTATGAAATAAAAATTGAGAACTAAACGAGTGTAACATTATGACTTGTGCTTCTATTCACCAAAAAATAGCAGGAGTCATTTTGTCATAAGTCGAACACCTTGTAGTTTTTATTAATTAATTATTGTTTATAAAGTCAATCACTTAAAAATCACGATCTCAGCAAGACATTAATGAATGCCCTTTTGATTAATACTTTCAATGTTTATATATTTTGAATATATAAAAAGTTTCAAGAACAAACATTTTGTTAAATTTTCAAACGGCTATACTGTAAAATTAGCTTTTTTGGATTGCTTGATTATTCTTGCAAAGCAGCGATATATAAAACTATTTGCTGGCTAAATAAATTGAGGTTTTTAAACATTTTATAAGAAATTAATATTATCTAAACCAAATGCAGAATCGCGACGAGAATATATGGCACTTAATAATTCTGACAGAGAAAAGGGCTTCTTGAAGAATTCATTCCCACTAGAATTAATGTTATCATCACAAAGATTAAACACTGGTTGCTGAAGGTTGTCAGATGTATATTTATCTAAAAAAGGTTGTATCCAATTATCACTATTGGTATTATTAGTTGAAATGCTATATGTTTCATTGAATTTTCTAATTTTAGTCCAAATTGTTGATAAAGGTGTTTGCTGATTAAATGAATTACAAAGTTCTGTCCATGAGGTTTGTCTTTCTTTATTTATTGTTAATTTCTTTAAAGCTTGCTCTTTTTTAAAAGATAAATAATTTTCTGTTGTGGGATCTGATTTAAAAAGTAAATAAGCTGCCTTACATTTACTAACTGCTTGTGTACAAACATCATTCCACCAAGGTAAACATAATCTTTTTTTTGGTCTACTGTAAACCCTTGATGCAGAGGAATTCGGGAAGTGAACTCTGACATTGGTATTGGCCTCAGTAATACTTTCTAGCAGAATTTTACACAACAATTCATAGCATGTCTCAGGATCAAGAGAGTTAAAATTAATATTATGTAATGTTGCACTTACTATATCTTGATAGTTTTGCCAATGAACACACTTATAATTAGGACGTATATAATTTGCACTAGAAAAATTGACATTATTTACATTTACAGGTTTACATAAAATGGTAGTGACAACAGGAAGGTGATAACTACAAAGAGGATCATCATGCACATACCAGCTGCATCTCAATGCTAACAAAGGTGAAACTATTGTGAGGTCTAATGCATTTGGCTGCCAAGTATGAGAACCAGTAGTTGTAACTGATCCATCATTTAGCAAGCTTAAATTGTTGTCATTTATAACATTTAAAAGTGTTGAACCACGTGTGTCTGTGTTTGCACAACCCCATACGGAGTGATGAGCATTAAAATCACCTGCTAATATTATAGGTTGTGATAAGGACTTTATAAAATTATCAAGTTTTACATAGTTAAAGTTAGAAGGATAAGCAGATGTTGGACTGTAAAAACTAACTATTGTTGTAGTTTCATTGTTTATTATGTATTTGAATAGCTACATTTTGTAAAGAAGTGTCATAATATGTTGTAATTTTGTATATGTATTATAGTTTCTAATTAATAAGGCTACACCATTATGTTTAGAACCAATATCTAATCTTTCTAAATTATAACCTTTGATACATATAGTTTTAGTTGGCTGTAGCCAAGTTTCAGAAATGATTGCAATGTGTATATCATATGCATATAAAAATTGTTGAAAGACATGTTTATGACTTAGTAAACTTTGAGCGTTCCACTGTACAATATTGAGCTTATCCATGTTTGGTGGGTGTGTTTGTTTTACTGTTATTATATGTGTCCAGTAACATAGAAGTAATAGGACTATTATTTGTACTTTTTTGTGAGCTGAGTTTTAATATAGTTGATATTATTATAATTAAGTTAAGAAATTCTTAACTTTTAACAGAAAATTTTAAAGTCCGACCGCATTCTTAATAAGAATGCGGTCGGACTTTAAAATTTTCTGTTTGTTATCAGAGTTATTGTTCAGAGTTGGAAAATGTTTGTCATTGAATAAATCTGCATATCCTTTTTTTGTTTATATTTCATGTTATTTTCCTCTTTTCGTTTTAGGCATTCGCTGGAGATAGCAATATGATTGCCTTTGCAATGGACGCACACTGCATCCTTTGCTGTTTTTGTACACTTGCTGTAATGATGATCCTCACCACAGATTGAGCATCTCTGTGCATTTTTACAGTATTTGGCAATGTGACCATATCTCAGACATTTCAAGCATTGACTGATAGGAGGAATGTATGCGCCTACCTCAAAATACCAGCTATTGATATCAACGCTATCAGGAAGTGTAGGACAGGAAAAAGTGATTGCTACCGTCTGGGTTGGGAGCAGGATAGGCTTGTCGTCATCGTCTCTTCCGCGGCGCATCAGGCGTCGCACGGACACTACATCTTTGGAGCTGGAAATGCCGTTATAAATGTTAAGATTGGACATATAGGTGGGAACACCGCGGATGACCCCTGTAATTTCGGTGAGTGTAGCAGGAATAGTGGCTTTTAGTTCTAAATATTTCTGAACCTTAGCATTGTTCAAAGCCATGTTAGCTAACCCTGGCCTTTCAAAAATAGCTGCAACTTTGTATCTATTGAGCCGTTTAAAGCGTTTAATTCCTTTGTGATGACGCTTCAGTACTGCACCTAAGGACATAAGGTCCCGGTCTCCTATAGGTTTAGAGTCAACAATACTTTCATAAATAACTAAGTATTCAAAGTATCCCCCATCTTCTGGATATTGCCTTGAATAGTTCTCAATTTTATATGGCAAATATTTGTCAGCTCCTGAATCATCAGAGTCTGACTCAGTTGGCGGCAGATCTACCGCTTCAGGTTTGTGCCTTTTTCTTTTCCCCATTTTCGTCCCATTTAGCTAACCCCTAATTATATTTACAAGATAAATATACAGGTAAATACAAGTTTTAAAAATATTAATGAAAATATTTTAAAATTTCGCGCCTATCCGATGTGATTTCCCGCCATCGAAAAAACTAAATTGAACTGATATGATGCCTGTATGGGCTAGAACTCTTTGCCTTCCCAATGTGGCCCAACTAAAGAAAAAAAAATGAACTGATGGATGTGACAAAAATGCCATTTTCTTATTAATTATTAATAATCAGCTGTTGAAAGTCGGCTATTTTTTACCTTATATCACGCTTATAGCACTGTTATAGTAGAGTCTGCCCTCTATAACTTTAAAACGTATCTAAAGAACGCTTTAGTGCTAAAATGCGTTTATGAATAATTTTTGAAAATCATACTATAGCGAGCCTATAAATGTGTGATAACTTTTTATGAATAAGACCGTCATATTTTATTTAACTCTGTGCAATTAAGTCAATGCTCGCAGCGTTTCCGGTGATTTTCTAATTATAATACTATTATAAAGGTATCCAGCGTCCATTTGCGAATTTGTTCTCATTCATCTTCTTATTTTCTAAAAAAATAGAATTCTGAAATAGGTCAATGTTATTAAAAAAGCAGTTTTGGCGAGACAGCTCTTCGATTTTCAGCACCAGCAGCCGTAACACGTTTACTGCTGAAAAAAGGTCTCCCCTTTAAAAGGGAGAGATTGTCATAATACCCACGCTTGGCAGGCGTCTTGGGGATCGCAGTATAGGTGATAGGTAATCCAATAGAAAGACGCTGCTGCCCGTCTTCTTGTTTTCCCTTAGTCGCCTCTTACGGACACCCAGCGGGAGGAGATGGGGGGGGGGGGGCTATTCTAACCCGGACACCCCACGGGGAATCACATGCTATAATTTTGGCAAAATGTGTTCGCTCACAGAAACATTGTTGGACCAACTCATGTACCACATTTTTTCCAAATATATTCTATTCTGCAACGTGAACGGTAGGTGTCGTAACTCATCAATATTTACGTAAAACTGAATACATGTATGAAAACTTTCCGTATTGACGTTAATGTTAATAATAGGTGTTTATTCAAGTGTTACAAAGTTATATATAAAAACGCTTGCTTCTTCCTAAAGTCACAGTACACCTCCACAATTTTAAACATTCCATACTTTGAACTAATTAGTCTTAGAATGTTCAAATTATTCTTGATCCTCGTCGTCTCGGCACTGCTGATTTCAGAAGTAAGTACTGTCTTGCTCACAATTTTTCTTTCTTAATTGTACATTTTTTATTTGATTTCAATTGCAATGGTCCAAGATGCTCGAAGCGTTTCCGTTACCATATTACAATTATAACTTTACAATACAGGGTAAAGACGCCCAATGCTTACATCTGCCACGCGTGAGGATTATGGCAACCCCTCCCTTTTAAGAGAGAGGCTTTTGTTTAGCAGTGGACGGCCCGGCTCTGCTGCTGCTGATGATACAGGGTTACTAGTAATTGTTAGTATATCGAATATTTATAGATATATATATTTTTATTTCAATGTAGGTACATATAAATAATATGTATCTTATATATTATTATTTATGTTACATGTAGATTTATAATCCATCCTAAGGTTGTCTGGAAGAAATCGCAACTTGCGATAAGACCGCCCAAAGCAAATATACCATTGTATTTTATTTGTACTTTATTTTTTCCTGTACTTTTGGTGTGCAATAAAGAGTTCTCTGTCTATCTATCTAGTAATTCGACGTATATCCAGCAGCAGCTGATCCAGTATAACGACGTATATCCAGTAAGCTCAAAATCTACAAATTTAGCCCGCATATGTATTGCCAAAGTTCAGCAGTTTTCGTGATATTTGAATTCTAAATGTTTTTTGATATTTCACCAACTTAATTCAGAAATCAGAACCTAAATCATAGGTTTGTTTTTTACAATATATAAGCTAGTGTTTGACCGCAGTCCCACCTGATGAAAAGCGGCAACGCAATCGAGGATAAAACACACTAGCTTATTAAAAGCCTATTTACTCTAGTCTTGAAGACACCCACATTATAATCGGATTAATCGGGCGGGAAAACCGACGCAGGCCAACTGTTCCAGTCCTTAGCTGTCCTTACTATAAATTAAGAAGCTAACCTCTTAGTCCGGACTGAAGACACTTTCACCACATAAGGGTGTGTACGTGCCGTATTGACGTTCCAATGGGTGTTACAAACAGGGTGTGTACGTACGTGCGTCTCGTCGTCCGTTGATGGAAGGAGGATTGTGGAATCAAGTCAGGAAATTCCTGCGCACACTCTCCAAAATGCATCCTGTAGGCTAGCTACTCTGCGCCTGTGCTCTAGACTTCATAAATTGGCCGCTACTAACAAGATTGGCATCACCCCAATGGGAGACTGCCTAGAGTGTGAGACTCGTGCGCTCCACCATGACTACTCTTTTAGACTGGATATCATCCTTACTGGCCCGAGCACTCGGCATATATCTCTGCACAATAGTTCTGTCATCTGCATACCCATAGATACCGGGCATCAGTAGATCGTTAATATGCAGCAGGTAGTGAGTTGCAGAGAGAACGGACCCCTGAGGCTCTCTCTGGCATTAGTCGTCAACGGCTCTGATGAGCAATCGTCAGCAACCACTCGGAGTGACCGTTTACTCAGGTGCACAAGATCTCAAAATTAGGGTGATATGCGCTATGTTTGGTCATAAAAGTTAAAAAATGGGGTACTAATTATAATGTCATGCAAATTATTATTAAAATTATAAATTAAAGTAAATGTCAAAGACGCATGGAATTTAAATAACATTACATTTTGTCACTAAAATGTAATTAATTTATAAGTGAAAGTTACTATAGGAAAAGACATATAACCTGTATAGGTTTCCAATAGTATAGGATTTTGTTAAATACCTACTCATCAGTGTGTCTAATTGATTTGGGTATTTTATTATAAACTAGCTGACCCACGCAGCTCCGCCTGCGCTGTGTTTACGTTAACTGAACTTTCAATAATATACATTCGCATAGAATACAAAACCTCCTTTTTTAAAGTCGGTTAAAAACTTGGACCCACTTTGTACTTGCCCTCCGAAGCACGGAGACGTTTAGTTCAAATGGCGTTAAACGGTCACCCATATATTAAATGACCTTACCTAACGTTGCTTAACCTGATCGATTTCCAAACATTGTTAATAACTGTCTATGAGTGTTCTCTTACAAATATTTATTATAATTATAATTAAAAATTGTTAAAATTGGAGCAAGCGTATAACCAAGTACACATTTTGACTTTAGTCCTCTCTCCCAAGGGAACCGTGCCGAATGTCGGGATAAAAAGTATCCTATGTCCTACCTCGGAGTATTAACTCAAATCATGCCAAGTTTCGTTTCAATCCATCCAGTAGTTTCGGCGTGATGCTCAGCCGAGATACAGACAGACAGACAGACAGACAGACAAAAATAAAAAAAAATACATTTTTGGCTTTAGTATCGGCTATAGAATGCCCTCCAAACATACATACATACATACATCACCAGCCGGAAGACGTCCACTGCTGAACAAAGGCCTCCCCCTTAGACCGCCACAATGAACGACAATTTGCTATTTGCATCCACCGGTTGCCTGCGACGCGAACAATGTCGTCGGTCCACCTAGTGGGAGGCCTGCCTACGCAACGTCTTCCGGTTCGTGGTCGCCACTCCAGAACCTTTCTTCGCCAACGGTTATCGGTTCTTCGAGCGATGTGGCCTGCCCACTGCCACTTCAACTTGCATATTCTACGAGCTATGTCGGTGACCTTGGTTCTTCGGCGAATCTCCTCATTCCGGATTCTGTCGCGCAAAGAAACTCCGAGCATAGCTCTCTCCATAGCTCGTTGTGTGACTCTGAGCTTCTCCAAAAGGCCAGCTGTTAAAGACCACGTCTCAGTACCATATGTCATCACTGGCAACACACACTGGTTAAAAACCTTTGTCTTCAGGCACTGCGGAATTTCTGATGAGAAGATGTCACGTAGTTTCCCGAACGCTGCCCATCCGAGTTGGATTCTTCGGGCGACCTCTTTGTCGAAGTTGGACCGACCTAACTGGATAGTTTGTCCTAGGTATACGTAGTGGTCAACAACTTCGACTGTATCGTTCCCAACAACTACCGGTACGGGTGCAACATGGACATTAGACATGATCTTCGTCTTGTCCATGTTCATTTTAAGACCCACCTGTTGGGAAACGCTACTGAGGTCGCTGAGCATCGTATTGAGGTCCTCCAGCGGATCTGCCGTAATGACTATATCATCGGCAAAACGAAGGTGAGTGATGTATTCGCCATTGATGTTGATGCCGAATCCGTACCAGTCCAAGAGCTTGAAAACGTCCTCCAATGCGTTTGTGAACAGTTTCGGAGAAATAACGTCTCCCTGTCTCACACCTCGCTGCAATGGGATTGGTTTCGTGCTCTCGTCCTGTAGTCGGATCGACATGGTGGCGCTGCTGTACAAACACTTCAACACTTCGATGTACCTATAGTCAATATGGCACCGCTGGAGGGACTGCAATACCGCCCAGGTCTCGATTGAATCGAAGGCTTTTTCGTAGTCCACAAACGCTAGACATAATGGCCGATTATACTCCTCGGTCTTCTGTATAATCTGGCGGAGCGTATGTATGTGGTCTACGGTGCTAAAGCCTTTTCGGAACCCGGCTTGTTCGGGAGATAGCACTACAAGTCTCCAAACATAATTTTCAAAATATCTTCAATGTACAGAATTGGACCTGTTACAGTTTTATTATAAGTATAGATTCTTTGTGCCATACCTAAGATACTCTTTGAAAATAAAGCTGTTTAATGCTTTTTGAATGCAGTCTCTGAAATAAATTAAAATTGTTTTTTTTACAAACTTATATACTACTTCCATAATTATATAAACATGGTAAAGGTAAAATATTAAATTTCTTAAAAATGGCTTACTACTATCAGTAGTTTTCAGTTGGAAAACTGCTCGTAAACATTTCATTTGAGCCTTAAATGCAATAAGTTTATCAACTGAATTCCCCCAATGTATAATTTGACATAAAATTCCGAATTTATAAAAAAAAACTGGTGCAATGGGTTAAATTCTAACTTAATTTTGTGCATGATAAAAAAATGAGCCATTACAAAAATAATTCTTATCAAAATTTTCACTTCAGGCTACAAAAATGTTGACTGGCAAAAAAATACTATGGCATGGCAATCATTCAAATAATTATAAAAAAAATTGCTATCTCAAAAGACATTTCCTAAGCTATCTAGAAAAGTAAGGTAAGATGCGTAATTCGTCACATAAAAAATCTGTGTAACTCGGTGCAGGTAGAAAAAAGTGTGGTCTATTGTTTAGGATTGACGCTAGGACAAATGATTTTATCTGCTTTCGGTCAACTTTCTTCTCAAGATACAGCGAGGTGCACGGGCGGGGTAAACTAGTTGGTTATTTGTGAAGTAGTGAATTAGCCTCGAGTCTACGCTGCGTAAGTCCGGGACTTGCCAAACTCTGATCGCCATAATTCGGTAAATATTGTTATTGTGTTATTTTTGTTGTTATATTGTCTGTCTATTTATCGTTGTTAACATGGCTTAGTATTCTAATAATCACTACGCTTACATAATGTTTCGTTATGGCTTTGCGGATGGAAACGCTGCTGTGGCTCGTCGAGAGTAAAAACGTCGACTTTTTTAGCCGTTGACTTCCACACGTCCCTTGTAGTGCTATCTCCTACCGGAGATTGGCGTCCGTCATAGAAATACTTATTTTGTCTACCGCTGTTCTAAATAGTGACTTCATGCTCAGTGCACCACTGTCTTAAATTTTTGAGCCAAGATGTTGTTCGTCCATCGGGTCTTTATTATTGTTCAGAGAACTTAAATAATAATAATAAGGGCGCAGGGCAGCTTGTGGCGAGCTGTTGGTGCGTTACGACACCACGGACCTGAGTGCTCCAGAGTTGGTCAGGGCCCCCATCTCAGCGTGTCTTCTTCGGCCGAGTGGAAACCGAAGGGGGCCCGCAGGACTCTCAGCTCTGGCTTGCCTTAATTGGCCGTCCAGAGAGGATTCGTTAGAGCTATTTGCTCCAGGGTTGGAAGTATTAAAGGGCATAACGCCGCGAGTTTCTTCGGAAAAAGCGCAGCAAACCTCTCAACACCCCTGAGCCACTCACACCGGTGTTGCTACCTGTCGTCCGCTGACGATCATTTATGGAGCCCATCTAGTGACTGGCATGTCACCACTTACAAAATAATGGCAAGTGACCTCGGTTTTTTTAAATAGCCCAGTCGCCAGACCACCGAATGCTCTACTCCTTAAACTTAGAATTCTTTTCACATACTTGCAATAGGCACCCTACCACCTGCCGAGGTCAACTGCAGTAATTTCAATATTGTGGCAGTTGAACCCGGGAAGTGTATTACACACCATTTACTTCTTCTAAAACGAGCCTCTACGTATTGGATCCGTCCCCACACAAGTCTCTAGAGATAAGCCCGTGAGTAAAGAAAACATGAAAAATCATAATAATATTCTAGGTCAATCCACACACGGTCATCTGATCCCAAACTAGGCAGAGCCTGTACTATAGAAACCAGACAATTGATACGAATTCTTATATACTTATTTTTTTTGTAAATACATACTTAAATGGATACAAAAACTCAGACACTTGGCGGGAATCGAACCCACGACCTATTGGGTAGCGGCCAGGGTGTCTAGCCACTAGACCAACAGGCCCATCTGGTCCAACGCTGGTAGAGCTCAGCGATACACGGCTGAACATGAAGACAGGATTCTTCACATTTTATTGATGATCTGAATACATCGACGAACTTTGTAGCACATCGGCTTGGTATATCACAGTGGAAAGTGTGGTCCGTGGTGCATCTATCTGGTAGATATTCGCACCATTATCAACCTGGGCAATAACTACACGAGGGAGACCCTGTTAGGCGAGTGGAATTTTGACGGTTAATGTTAAATGCCGACGCTGATAAATATTTTTTGAGAAATATTTTATGTACAGATGACTCAAAAATTTACAGAAATGGCGTAACTGACTACAATAATTTACATTACTGGGCACCGAAATCAGTCAGATATGCGAAGAAAATTAAAGAAACTGCTTCGCGAATAAGGTTTACCTTAAATGTTTGGATGGGTGTAGTCAACACACAATTGATGGGCCCACATTTCGTCGTGATCATCATCATTACCAGCCGGAAGACGTCCACTGCTGAACATAGGCCTCCCCCTTGGAATGCCACAATGAACGACAATTGGCGATTTGCATCCACCGGTTACGTACGCAATGTCGTCTGTCCACCTAGTGGGAGGCCTACCTACGCTGCGTCTTCCGGTTCGTGGTCGCCACTCGAGAACCTTTCTTCCCCAAGGGTTATCGGTTCTTCGAGCGATGTGGCCTGCCCATTGCCACTTCAACTTGCAGATTCTGAGAGCTATGTCGGTGACGTTGGTTCTTCGGTGAATCTCCTCATTGCGGATTCTGTGGCGCAAAGAAACTCCGAGCATAGCTCTCTCCATAGGTCGTTGTGTGACTCTGAGCTTCTCTAAAAGGCCAGCTGTTAAAGACCACGTCTCAGTACCATATGTCATCACTAGCAACACGCACAGATTTCATGCCTCAATTAAAAGGCAAAAATATTAAAAGTGGGATAGTTGCCCCAGGGATATAGTTGCCTCGATTGTAATTTTTCTAGTTTGGCGGATGAATCACATGTTATTTATCTTTCGAGAGACTCTCCAAATACCACTAACTTGACCGTGTTGCATATCTATGTGTGATTGCATGGAAAGGCAAGATGAATTCAAAGTTTTTGCGGGATAAATGTCCTCTTTGTCAGCGGGGCAGCTCTATCCTAAACGTAATTTACATGGATTAGGCAATTATCCCCTATATGGGATAGATGCCCCTATAATTTAGAGGATGAGAGAGATATAAAGTAATTTCAAAAAGTGTGCCAACTATCCCACTTTTACCCTATAGATTTTCAACGATACAATTTCAATGATTTGTTGAAAGATTATCCCGAAGAAATAAAAAATAATATAATATTTCAAGACGCTGAGTGTCCAGCTCCCTTCTGAATCACTGTCCGATATTTTTTTTAAATGGGACTAATTCCACCTTACCACCACACCACACACCACACAGGATCTACAGTGGTCACCAGTGAAGACACCAAGGTTTGACCCTCGGTGAGTCCCGGGGATAACGCTAAATTGTCTTGGAACCCGCAACTTAATTAGAAAAGTTTACAGGAGGAGTTAGAAAAATATAAATTCCACTTTGCAAGTAAAAATCACACAGGTTAATATAACCTTAAAACAAAAGATTCTTACAGGTGCACCAACTAGTTAGTCCACCTGTAAGGCACCACAGAAGTTACTTGAGTTGAAGGGACCTATATTCTGATTTCTACTATTAAACTTGTTTCCAATAATAGGTATGGCAGAAACACTTGAAAGCACGGAAATTTTCCGTAGTCGCCACTAGGTCCGAGTAATATACAACTCCGGATGTTATTTCCAAACTATTCAAAATAACATTGTGCTCATTGTGCCAGAGATCACACTCCCAAAGTATATGATGCGCAGTTTGTTCGAACTCATTATTCACCGTAGAACATTGACAGAGAGAGAGATGAAGACACCAATTTAATAGAGAATAATTTGCTTTTAAAGTTGCCATGCCCCGTCATAAATTGTGCAACGCAATGATCTACTTCTATCAATCCGCTCACGGACATCTGGGAAAAATAAATAAAGGCTCTTTGTGGACGCATCCCATCTGGTTTGCCATTCTGTTAAGAGGTCCAATAGTGGTCCAACGAGAGATACCCTAACCCTAATATGGATTGGCAGGGGAGAGTCAATTCCAAGACTAGCGCTAAATACTGACCACACACCACTTGATTTTTACATTTGGGATCATAGTATACGTCACCCCAATTAATACGCTCGAAGAACTTAGGCAGCGAATAATAAACGCAGCGGACAAGACCATGTATGAACAGTGACCTGTCTTAAATGATTGTAACATGAGCGCACTAACGCGTGACAATACTGTCACATGACCACTGACCTGTTTGGGCGACGTATTAGTTGGATGACCTGCTAATTAGTGCGCTCGTGGTAAGTACACAGGTCACTGTTTGTGTTAAAGTGCCCTGCAGTACAAGTTCATGGTAGGCATGGTAGGCTCAAGGCAACTCATGAGTGACAAAAATTGAAAGTAGAAAAAGAATTTGGACATGCATTCAATTGAAATTCAATTCAATTGAAATTGAGGGGCTCATATCATAGAGGATGTACAACATTTTGAATAATGTTTTATGTTTGTAACAATATTTGTTTAATTTTATTTCCCAAAAATAAAGATGACCTTAATTGTTGTAACATTATTGTGAGGAATTACCTATCTCTAAGTACAAATTGATTGATATACCTTTTTGGACAGCCTAGAAAATGAGCAAGTTTTTTATAACTATTTGTATGATTATTGCCTATGTTTTAATTGATACGGATATCGGACACATCACAAGTCACAAATTAAGACGTAGTTGCCGTGCGTCTTGTCGTATGATAATGTTGAAATCAATTCATTGTATTTTTTCTCTATTTCAGAGCATGCAAGCTACAAAAAGAAAATAATAATTGTCACATAAAACACGCCGATTTTTGCTTACCATATGAAAGAATATTATATTATTATTCAATATTAAATGAAAATGCTCCGGTGGATGTGTGGTGTCACCAGACTCGATAGAATCCGCAACGAGTACGTGCGAGGAAGCCTTGGTGTACGTGACATCGCTGAGAAAGTAGGCTGCGATGGTATGAACATGTAAAAAGGAGGCCACCCAATTACATTGGAAATCAAACTATGCATCTTTCTGTTTACGGTTGAAGATCCAGCGGCAGACCAGACACGATGGAAAGATGTAAGACACGATAGAAAGATCTAAAGGACATAAGGGAATGCCAGGTAGCAGAGAATGAGGTGCAGGATAGAGCGAAGTGGAGAGAAAAGACACGAAAGGCTGATCCCATCACCATGTGGGATATATAGTCAAGAATAGAAAGAGAGAGAGAGAGAGTCAGGAAAGAATATTACCGATATACACGAGCGGTGTCTCAATCGATGTACCATATTGCATTATAGCACAGTCCTGAAATCAATATTAGAGAAAAGTTCGGTGCTGTAAAGAAATAATTTCTAACGTCATATAGTATGTGTGTATTAATCTCTTTGATCTGAGCGGAGCATAAGAACGTAAAACTTCACTTCAGGTAAGTTCTTATCATATGTATATTGTTTTTTAATAAATAAACAGATAATATTTATGATTAGTGGGCATCATAATCAATGAATTGCTACAAAACAAATAGAATAGAATACTTTTATTTGCACACCGTAATATACACTATATTTATACACTTATGCACAAATGGCGGTCCTAAGCGATTTCTTCGAGACAACCAAAATTGTGAAAGTAGTGACTAAACTATGCGTTGTTTTTGATGCAGTTACCTAATTATTGTAAAAAAATTGTAAAATATACATTATATATTTTTTTTTTACTCTGACTAAAAGAATCAACTTACTGACTGATAGCCAAGGCACAGTCTAAATCAAACCCTAGTAGAGACTTGAAAGGTAGGTTTATTTTCCTGCGGGTCTGCTATTGGTCTCTTCAAGTAATGTTATTGCAATCTTATTTACGCGATTGAAAGAAATGTAACTACAATCTGTGAATGTCTGGGTTTCTTTCCGTTATGGTTGGTGGTATGGCCTCTAGTGGATAGAAGTGTAACTAAGAACGATTTTTTGGAAACTTAAGAAACTTTACATTTTACGGGTCAACTGATTAGAAACTTACTGAAAAGACTTTTTAAATGAATTAATTTAACATGTTTTTTCTTTTTTTTAAAAATGACAGCGATGTGCCGGACGTTAGTGAGCATTGTATCGATAAAAATCTTACACTGTTCAATTGATTTGAAATAAGAAGAAAATATTTTTAAAATAAACCCCTAATTATCAATCACTTTAAATATAAATATTTATTATAATTTATCTTAAAGTTGTAAAAATATCGGTATAAGATTAAATTTATTTATTTTTGGCAAGTAATTATGTTTTCAGTTCTACATCGCCCGCAGCTCAGATTTCTTAATCATTTTTACTTCTTCCATTATGGTTGTCTGACCACCGTTTGTCAACGACGGGCTTGTTGGTCTAGTGGGTAGACACCCTGGCCGCTACCCAATAGGTTATAGGTTCGACTCCCACCGTGTCTGGGTGTTATTTAACTAGTTCAGCTGTCCGATAACGCGCTATAAAAAGGTTCAACTTACATGTAATTATCAGTTGTCTGTTGTTGTCATCAGTTGTTGTACAATCTATACTTATAATAAAACTGTAACAGGTCCAATTCTGTACATTGAAGATATTTTGAAAATTATATTTGGAGGGCATTATATAACCGATACTGAGGCCGAAAATATAATTTTTAAATTTTTGTCTGTTTGTCTGTCTGTCTGTCTGTCTGTATCACGGCTGCGCATCACGCCGAAACTACTGAATGGATTCAAATGAAACTTGGCATGATTTGAGATCTTACTACGAGGTAGGACATAGGATACCTTTTATCTCGTAATCTAGCACGGTTCTTTTAGGAGAGGGGATTAAAGTCAAAATGGGTAGTTGGTTATACGCTTGGTCCGATTTTATCAACTTTTCTTTATAATATAATAAATATTAGTAAGGGAACACTCATAGAGAGTTGTTATCAAGGTTTTGTAATCGATCGGGTTAAGCAACGTTAGGTAAGGTCATTAAATAGATTGGTGACCGTTTAACGCCATTTGAACCAAACGGGTCCGTGCTTCGGAGAGCAAGTAAAAAGTGGGTCCCAGTTTTTAACCGACTATAAAAAAATAGGTTATGTATTCGATGCGAATGTCTGTTATTAAAACTTTAGTTAACGTAAAAATAGCGCAGGCGGAGCTGCGTGGGTCAGCTAGTACAAGGATATAATTATAATATTGCAACCCTTATATGATTAATGAGTGTATGTAAAATAAAAATTATTCTGTTCTATGATCTATGTGTCGGATGTACATGTATGTAAAAATTCGCAGTTTTATCGCATGAAATTGGTAAACAACATGTGCCATAAAATATTACAATAATTACACACTTGTGTGTAAAGCACGTTAATTGGCTTAACCTAAGTAGTTCTACAGAAAATGGGAATTGTTTGAGGTCTCAGTAGCCTAAGCCCTGAGAACAGCCCTCGTGTCTTCAGAGTTAAACTTGAAAGTCGTATCTATACATACATCACTTCTTTCAGGGCACCACTGACAGTCATTGCACCAACATGAATCAACATGATCCTGGAAGGCCAAGATAACCTCTACCAGTCATGGCACCGACATGGCTGCTTCCAGGATAATCTCTGCAGTAGAAGTAGCGATGTGGGGCAGTGTAGTCATTGCCCCAGCTTCCAGGATAACTTAGTAGAATCTTGCAGTTTATTAAATAGGCAACCTGTATAACATCATCACCAGCCGTAATACGTCCACTGTTGACCACACGTCTCCCCCTTCGAACACCAGAGTGAAGGACAATTGGCTATTTGAGCCTTTAATAAGAACCTTTCTTCCCCATCAGTATTCGTTGTGTATTCTACGAGTGTTGTGATAGCGTTCGAGCATAGCTCTCTCCATAGCTCGTTGTGTGACTGTGATTCTCTAAAAGGCCAGTTGTTTGGGACCACGTCTCAGTACCATTTATGTCATCACTGGCAACACACCCTGGTTAAAAACCTTCTTCTTCTGGCACCTGTATCTGCACAAATACAATTATTATTTAAGCATTTAGCTTCGATAAGAAGCGTAACGGTGCGATACATAATGATTTTACTACATACGAGGAAAATAATTTTATAAAAAGTTACCTATTAAAGTATAAAAAAAAAATACCGTTGTACTTTTGGATAATTAATTATTTTTTAAATAATGTACAGAAGCCTTAATTGAGAAAAAAAAAACTTATAAATCCGCGACTACAGAGAACAAACTCTTTAAATAACATTCCTGCTGCATCATCAAACCCTGATTGCTAGCTGTCTTTCAACTACTCGTTTCGGTGGGTCTATTTTATCTTTAGTATAATCAAGCGTCACTCGAACTCCAAAAATAAAAAATCTCATAGTTGCTCCCGTGCAAAATATGGGTATTTTTTCGTAATAAAATAAACCATTTTTAGCCGATTATTTAACGATGCCGATTTAGTAACGAACCACGAAGTTCTAAGACAAGTTAAGAAATCCCGAGAACTCATGAACCTACTCAAGAAAAGAAAAGTCAATTACCTTGGACATATTTTTAGACATGAACGATACCATCTTCTTCAGGTAATCATCATTCTCCTTACCTTATCCCATCAACTGGGGTCGGCGCAATATGTTTTATCCTTCCATTCATCTCTATTTGCAGTCATTTCCACACTCACTCCAGCTACTTTCATATCATTCGTAGTACAATCCATTCATCTCTTCTTCGGCCTTCCGCGCGCTCTATATCCATCCACATTCAAGCTCATCATTCTTCTCGTGACATGCGTCTCCTCTCTCCTCAATACATGCCCAAACTAAGATAGCCGCCGACTCCGAATTTTATCGGTGACAGGCGCTACTTTCATACTTCCTCTTACATACACATTCCTCACCTTATCCATTCGCACCATTCCACACATCCATCTTAACATTCTCATCTCGGCAGAATGGACACGCTTTTCGTCCTGCGCTTTAGCGGCCCAACATTCCGCACCAAAGAGCATAACTGGTCTAGTAACTGATTTATAAATTTTGCCCTTAAGTTTCAGCGGCATTTTTGGGTCACATATGGTACTAGTCTTCTTCAGGTAATAATGATGGGTAAAATTGAGGAGAAAAGACGAGTCCGAAGACGCAAGCTATCGTGGCTTAGAAATATCAGACAGTGGACCGGCATTGCCAGCGTGGAACGTCTATTTTGCTTGGCAAGGGACCGATCAAGGTTTATTGAGCTGACGACCAACCTTCAACAGTGAAGAGGCACCGTAAGAAGAAGAAGCCGATTATTTATTTTTCGAAAAATACAAAATTATTAAAGTTGGTATGTAATTTAAAAAAAAAAATTATAAAACCCACAAAACACTGTAGGAAAAGTAAAAAAATAACTATACCAGTAAAATGCGAAGTATTTTTCCAATGGGTATCACAAAGCCGTAGTCATCAGCAATTTTTCATTTCTTGTTAGTTAAGGGGTTGCAAATGCAATGCTACGAGCATTGCATTTGCATGTGTGTTTCTCTACTTCTTTTGATGACTTAAGTTTTGTGTCCGTGTGGTGATTTTTTTTTTTACAAATTTCGATACCCTATTCGACCCAGTTAGGGGTTGATTTCCGAAAAATTCAGAAAATTTGTATCTTGTTATGTTGAGTTTATTTAATGAGTTTTGTGACTGTAGCAACATTATAGCTAAAATTAAAATCCTTCTACGTGCAAACTTTACAACCTAATAAGATGACCTCAGGGATTGTTTTTTAAAGAATGCCTGAAATAAGTTCCTTAGATTATTTTGTGCAATGCATAAAATAAGTCCTGTGACTGTAGGACAAAACTATTTTTTGGACCCAATTAGACCCTTTTAAGGGTTGATTTTCAAAATAATTAAATTGCTTTAACTTAATCAATTTATTCACAAAGTTTCATCAGTGCAGCATGATTTTCTTTCCGCGCTTGATACTCAAAAACCATACTAAAACCCCTTTAAGGGTTGATTTAAAAAAAAATGTGATTCATGTGTTTTTTCATCAGTACATTGATAAAGTTTCGTGTCCATGCGATGAATATATTTTTTTCCATGGTAACTTTGATACCCCATTTGGCCCACTTAGGGGTCGAGTTTTGGTGAAAATAAGTTTGTTAAATTGTTGAGTTTCGTTACTCTAACTAACTGCATTATAACATTCAATGGAAATCGTTCAACGTGTAAACTTTCCAACCCCATTATATGACCTTAGGGGTTGTTTTGCGCTAAATGCCAGAAATGCGTTTCTTAGATTATTGTGTGCAATACATAAATTAAGTACTGCAGGTCGAAAGACATTTTTGGACCCCAATTGGACCCCTTTAGGAGTTGATTTTCAAAAAAACATTATTTGCACTTGGATTGCTATAATTTGATTAATGTATTCGCAAAGTTTCAGGAATGCAGTATGATTTTTTTTTCCGCGTTGCATACTCAAATACGATGCTAAAATCCCTATAAAGTTCGATTTTCAAAAAGTGTGATACAAGTGTTTCTTTATTTCTTGTGTTTAGTACACTGGCAAAGTTTCATGTCCGTGTGACGAAAAAAATATTTTTTTTCATACAAACTTTGGGAGCCCATTTGACCCACTTGGGTATGGAATTTCGAAAAATTCGTTCTTATTATTCACCTAGACTATTTGAGTAATGTTGGTTCCAAATTTCAAGATTGTATGCTAAATAGTTTTTGCTGTATCGTGATTCCTAGAAAACATCCTGCTCTTTTAATAATATAGAAGGAAAAAAGATTTTATAGACTTCACAGATAAAGCTGATATAGGACGCAGAATATTATTATCTAATCATAGCACAAATAAGAGGAAGAAGTAGATTTCACTTAGTTCAGAAATGAGGAGTGCTAAGATTACGACGAAAATGAAAAATTTTAACATTTTACTTGTAATATTTTACAGTGTTTATTCTTAAAAATTTGGAGATTTATTGTGACACTTTATAAAATTATATAAAATTTCCTTACACTGGAATATAAATTTGATTACTATAGATAAAAAACTGAACTGATGAAAAACTGATAGATGCGAAATACGGTTTATAATTTTTTTTATTATTAATATTTTTTTTATTAAGTAGTGTGTGTCTATCTGAATGTTATAAGTAGAATGTTATGAGTAGTAGTTTCCCGCCTGCTTGTACATTTCAGCCCGGAGTGTGTGTTATAAATAAAGTTTGATGTTGCGCTTTCCCAGTAGGTTGTCATATTGTAGCATAACACTCTTGAGTAATACAAAAAAACAGCGATTTTGTCAAAATAAATTGTTTTATTTTTTGATGAGCTTGTCCCATTTTTTTTTTTGCTGATATGAAGTCATTATGAAGGCCGAGAATGGCAAAACCGCTGTAAATAGACATTGAGGTTTTCTTCTATGGGCTCTTGTAGTCATTGTCAAGTTGTCATCAGTACTGTAATTTGATGCCGGTGGTTTCTGGTGGTGGTGGTTGGTGGTGGGTGGTCTTCTATTAGTAAAGAATTCAATTTAATGATAGATCGTTTTGTAAAGCAGTTTAGAGTTTTTAGTATAACGACTCGTACATGACCGTCTCATCCAGAATGCAGGTCATGGACCTTTAGCGTAGCCCATTTGGTGGCGAAAAGTGGTCTAAATTCACTAGTACCATGTCATTAACTTCAAAATTTTTGTTGGATGATTATATATCTGACTTGCAATTGCTGTAAGTATTCTGTAGATCATTTTCTCCAAAAGGATTTCTGCAAATTCTTTCAATAATTTGCAACTAGTTTGCTAAATATATATTTTGATCGGTGCCTGTTAAAGGTGCTGATGTCAAAGATGCACCAATCACAAAATGTCTGGATATCAGCTTACCGTCGTCTATGTTTTCAGTCAACCTGTATAGTGGCTTTGAAATCAAACATCCTTCAGTACAGGTTAATAAGTTACAGAATTCTTCAAATGTCAGTTTTTTGTCTCCAATAATACGTTTTATTTGGTATTTATTACTCCTAACCTACTGACCTCCTTCTTCCTATAAGCCTCCAGCACTTGACCAGAGAGGCGCTTTAAAATTTCACGTTACACTCATATTGTTATAATCATCTATAAAGTCCTTTTTAATCATTGTCATTCCTATTTCATATTAATTTCTTAATACGAGTACTCTGGAAGCTCCAACAATGTTAGTACCATTGTCTGAATATACATGTTTAGGTACACCTTTCCTCACATACACACATGTTTAAAAACTGCTTAAAATTATGATGTGAATCACATGGAGTTTTAAAGGATGTTTCGAGCCACATGTCAAATTCGAATGATACAAATATTTGTCAGTAAAAGATTTAAGTTTAAAATGTTG
Organism: Furcula furcula; assembly: GCA_911728495.1. Lineage (NCBI taxonomy): Eukaryota > Metazoa > Arthropoda > Insecta > Lepidoptera > Notodontidae > Furcula > Furcula furcula. Next base: position 12,057,444 of record OU452265.1, on the reverse strand, counting down.
CTTTTTATACTTCTTTTCTTATCTATTTTCAATTTTGAAATATCCTCACCAAGACACAGTTATGTATTATTTTGATAACAGATAGGCCTTTCTATTTCTGCAGTAGTTAAAGGCCTTTCTATTTCTGCAGTAGTTAAAAAAATCCATTTGATAGCTTGATCTTTCTTTTGTAGGTTTTTTATGATTGACAGGAGTGATGGCTGCTCGAGTCAACTCGTGCGCAGGTGCTGCTTGGGGGACTGGTCCGACTACTATCCCTTTGGCCTTTTAGTGTTTTTGTTGTATTTTCATCGTATTTTTTCTCTCAAAAAAAGCGAAAAGCGGCCCATGGGCTCTGCCTACCCCTACGGGCGTAAAGGCGTGAATATAAATATATATATATATATACATATTTTTCTCTCTCTCTCTCTCCGATTTGATCTTTTAAACGGCAGGACACACTGTCGCTGAAGCTGAACTGATAGTAACAAGACAAACACTGTTAAAAAAAGGGAAAAAAATACAAGCCCGCTGAGTTTCTTGCCAAATCTTCTCAGTTGAGGTCGCGTTGTGATTTTTCCCGCCATGATACCCTCAAGTCATGTATCATTGTACTATATTTATCTTATTGCTCAGTAATTAATTGTGGTCTATTTAACTGAACGACGTTCGATTCTTGCTGTTTTTTACACTGGATTTTTGGTGACTCAATTTTTAGGTTTTAGATGTCAAGGTCGTTTCCCTTCAACCAGTGAGGGCCTTCCCACAAAATAGATATTCTGAAAGTTTAGAAAGATCATTCCTCTTGTAGCACAGTCTGTAGCGTTATCCTCGATTTTTGTATGTATTTTGTATTTTGGTTTAATTCTCTTAAAATAAAACACAGTTAATTATAAACTAGCTGTAGCCCGCGGCTTCGCTCACGTTTACTTTGTTACTCAAACGTGGTTTGAATTATGGATCGAGGTTTTTAAAAATATTCTTTACACTAATGTTGTCTTTTATTTATGCGAATGCTACACATTGAAATCATAGTAAATTTATTCGCATTCGCGTTAGTTAAAACGTTCGTTATAAATTATTGTTACTTACCAATCTATCATCCATGTATTTGTTGATTTCAATTAATCCTTTAGGCATTGATAGGCAATGATAATCTTTTTGATGTCGTGCATTCCCAGTTTTCAAGGACAACATTTACCGTTTTTTATATTGTGAAGCCAGCTTTATAATAAATAATAAGCTTATTGTCTTTTACTTACGCGAATATTACACATTGAAATCAACCAGTAGTTTGATTCAAATGTGTAATATTCTCGTAAAAAAATGTGTTATACGGATTTAATTGCGGGTTATTTTAACTTTTACTATCCCGACGTTTTGAATGCTTTGCAGCACTCATGGTCACGGGAGAATTGAGATGTTGAACGTCCATATGTAATAATTATGCGTGTGTACCCTCAGGTCTTCTCAGTTATTATTGTTGGTTCGATCTTCGGACGATCGATTTCAATATTTTCGCACTTTTATTAACCCTGATCTAATCGAGTATGAAGCCTGTATTTTTGGGTAAGCTATCATAAAAATAAAAATCTTTCTGCGTGAAAACTTTGAAACCATTAATTGATCTTAGGGGTTTTATTTTTCGATGAATGTAGGTTTCTTATGTGCAATACATAAAATAAGTCTTGTGACCGTAGTGTAGAACAACAGGATTTGGACCCCAATTAATCACTTTCGGGAATCATTTTTTTAAAATTTAATTTAGAATATTGCACATGGATTTCTTTAATTTCATAAATGCATCCGCAGTGTCATCAGTGCAACATGATTTTTTTTCCGAATTCATACTCAAAAACCGTGCTAAAACCCCGTCAAGGGTTGATTTTCAAACAAATGTGTCAGACGTGTTTCTCAACTTCTTTTGATGACTAAGTTTTGTGTCCGTGTGGTGAATTTTTTTTTTACAAATTTCGATACCCTATTCGACCCAGTTAGGGGTTGATTTCCGAAAAAAACAGAAAATTTGTATCTTGTTATGTTGAGTTTATTTAATGAGTTTTGTGACTGTAGCAACATTATAGCTAAAATTAAAATCCTTCTACGTGCAAACTTTACAACCTAATAAGATGACCTCAGGGATTGTTTTTTAAAGAATGCCTGAAATAAGTTCCTTAGATTATTTTGTGCAATGCATAAAATAAGTCCTGTGACTGTAGGACAAAACTATTTTTTGGACCCAATTAGACCCTTTTAAGGGTTGATTTTCAAAATAATTAAATTGCTTTAACTTAATCAATTTATTCACAAAGTTTCATCAGTGCAGCATGATTTTCTTTCCGCGCTTGATACTCAAAAACCATACTAAAACCCCTTTAAGGGTTGATTTAAAAAAAAAATGTGATACATGTGTTTTTTCATCAGTACATTGATAAAGTTTCGTGTCCATGCGATGAATATATTTTTTTCCATGGTAACTTTGATACCCCATTTGGCCCACTTAGGGGTCGAGTTTTGGTGAAAATAAGTTTGTTAAATTGTTGAGTTTCGTTACTCTAACTAACTGCATTATAACATTCAATGGAAATCGTTCAACGTGTAAACTTTCCAACCCCATTATATGACCTTAGGGGTTGTTTTGCGCTAAATGCCTGAAATGCGTTTCTTAGATTATTGTGTGCAATACATAAATTAAGTACTGCAGGTCGAAAGACATTTTTGGACCCCAATTGGACGCCTTTAGGAGTTGATTTTCAAAAAAACATTATTTGCACTTGGATTGCTATAATTTAATTAATGTATTCGCAAAGTTTCAGGAATGCAGTATGAATTTTATTTCCGCGTTGCATACTCAAAAACGATGCTAAAATCCCTAAAAAGTTCGATTTTCAAAAAGTGTGATACAGGTGTTTCTTTATTTCTTGTGTTTAGTACACTAGCAAAGTTTCATGTCCGTGTGACAAAAAAAAATATTTTTTCATACAAACTTTGGGAGGTATGGAATTTCGAAAAATCCGTTCTAATTGTTCACCTAGACTATTTGAATAATGTTGGTTCCAAATTTCATATCAAAAACCATATAACGTACAATTTATATGGTTTTTGCTGTATCGTGATTCCTAGAAAACACCCTGCTCTTTTAATAATATAGAAGGAAAAAAAGAGTTTAAAGACTTTACAGATAAAGCTGATAAAGGACGCAGAATATTATTATCAAATCATAGCACAATTATGAGAGAGAAGTACATTTCATTCAACCCTGAAATGAGGAGTGCTAAGATTACGACGAAAATGAAAGATTTTAACATTTTACTTGTAATATTTTACAATGTTTATTCTTCAAAATTTGGAGATTTATTGTGACACTTTATAAAATTACATAAAATTTCTTTACACTTGAATACAAATTTGATTATTATAGATAAAAAACTGAAAACGTCCTTCTAGATAAAAAACACAAAAGTTTGGCGTCCGCAATGACAGATGATAAGGTTTATAATTTTTTTATTATTAAAAATACCATACATTTAAGTAGTGTGTGTAGATCTGAATATTATAGGTAGATATACACCCAGAGTGGCACTTTCTGGCAGGGCTATCATGTCGGATCTCAATTCAGACGATCTTACATGAATTCATCATTAATATATTTTGTTTTAATTCTTTTAAAATAAAACACAGTTAATTTAAAAGAAAAGAAGAGTTTATAGACTTTACAAGTAAAGCTGATATAGGACGCATAATATTATTATCAAATCATAGCACAAATAAGAGGAAGAAGTAGATTTCACTTAGTTCAGAAATGAGGAGTGCTAAGATTACGACGAAAATGAAAAATTTTAACATTTTACTTGTAATATTTTACAGTGTTTATTCTTAAAAATTTGGAGATTTATTGTGACACTTTATAAAATTATATAAAATTTCCTTACACTGGAATATAAATTTGATTATTATAGATAAAAAACTGAAAACCACAAAATTTTGGCGTCCGCATTGACGAATGCACAATAAGGTTTATATTTTTTTTAATTACTAATAATACCATACATTTAAGTAGTGTGTGTCTATCTGAATGTTATAAGTAGAATGTTATGAGTAGTAGTTTCCCGCCTGCTTGCACATTTCAGTCCGGAGTGTGTGTTATAAATAAAGTTTGATGTTGCGCTTTCCCAGTAGGTTGTCATATTGTAGCATAACACTCTTTTCCATTGATCTTGAGTAATACAAAAAATAGCGATTTTGTCAAAATAAATGCTCGTCCCATTTTTTTTGCTGTTATGAATTCATTATGAAGGCCAACAATGGCAAAAGCACTGTAAATAGACATTGAGGTTTTCTTCTATGGGCTCTTGTAGTCATTGTCAAGTTGTCAGCAGTACTGTAATTTGATGCCGGTGGTTTCTGGTGGTGGTGGTTGGTGGTGGGTGGTCTTCTATTAGTAAAGAATACAATTTAATGATAGATCGTTTTGTAAAGCAGTTTAGAGTTTTTAGTATAACGACTCGTACATGACCGTCTCATCCAGAATGCAGGTCATGGACCTTTAGCGTAGCCCATTTTGATGGCGAAAAGTGGTCTAAATTCACTAGTACCATGTCATTAACTTCAAAATTTTTGTTGGATGATTCACTTATATCTGACGTGCAATTGCTGTAAGTAATCTGTAGATCATTTTCTCCAAAAGGATTTCTGCATTCTTACAATAATTTGCAACTAGTTTGCTAAATATATATTTTGATCGGTGCTTGTTAAAGGTGCTGATGTCAAAGGTGCACCAATCACAAAACGTCCGGATATCAGCTTACCGTCGTCTATGTTTTCTGTCAACCTGTATAGTGGCTTTGAATTCAAACTTCCTTCAATACAGGTTAATAAGTTACAGAATTCGTCAAATGTCAGTTTTTGGTCTCCAATAATACGTTTTATTTGGTATTTATTACTCCTAACCTACTGACCTCCTTCTTCCTATAAGCCTCCAGCACTTGACCAGAGAGGCGCTTTAAAATGCCACGTTAGACTCATATTGTTATAATCATCTATAAAGTCCTTTTTAATCATTGTCATACCTATTTCATATTAATTTCTTAATACGAGTACTCTGGAAGCTCCAACAATGTTAGTACCATTGTCTGAATATACATGTTTAGGTACACCTTTCCTCACATACACACATGTTTAAAAACTGCTTAAAATTATGATGTGAATCACATGGAGTTTTAAAGGATGCTTCGAGCCACATGTCAAATTCGAATGATACAACTATTTGTCAGTAAAAGATTTAAGTTTAAAATGTTGCTTTTTATACTTATTTTCTTATCTATTGTCAATTTTGAAATATCCTCACCAAGACACAGTTATGTATTATTTTGATAACAGATAGGCCTTTCTATTTCTGCAGTAGTTAAAAAAATCCATTTGATAGCTTGATCTTTCTTTTGTAGGTTTTTTATGATTGACAGGAGTGATGGCTGCTCGAGTCAACTCGTGCGCAGGTGCTGCTTGGGGGACTGGTCCGACTACTATCCCTTTGGCCTTTTAGTGTTTTTGTTGTATTTTCATCGTATTTTTTCTCTCAAAAAAAAGCGAAAAGCGGCCCATGGGCTCTGCCTACCCCTACGGGCGTAAAGGCGTGAATATATACATATATATATATACATATTTTTCTCTCTCTCTCTCCGATTTGATCTTTTAAACGGCAGGACACACTGTCGCTGAAGCTGAACTGATAGTAACAAGACAAACACTGTTAAAAAAAGGGAAAAAAATACAAGCCCGCTGAGTTTCTTGCCAAATCTTCTCAGTTGAGGTCGCGTTGTGATTTTTCCCGCCATGATGGGTATCAAGTCATGTATCATTGTACTATATTTATCTTATTGCTCAGTAATTAATTGTGGTCTATTTAACTGAACGACGTTCGATTCTTGCTGTTTTTTACACTGGATTTTTGGTGACTCAATTTTTAGGTTTTAGATGTCAAGGTCGTTTCCCTTCAACCAGTGAGGGCCTTCCCACAAAATAGATATTCTGAAAGTTTAGAAAGATCATTCCTCTTGTAGCACAGCCTGTAGCGTTATCCTCGATTTTTGTATGTATTTTGTATTTTGGTTTAATTCTTTTAAAATAAAACACAGTTAATATAAACTAGCTGTAGCCCGCGGCTTCGCTAACGTTTACTTTGTTACTCAAACGTGGTTTGAATTATGGATCGAGGTTTTTAAAAATATTGTTTACACTAATGTTGTCTTTTATTTACGCGAATGCTACACATTGAAATCATAGTAAATTTATTCGCATACGCGTTAGTTAAAACGTTCGTAATAAATTATTGTTACTTACCAATCTATCATCCATGTATTTGTTGATTTCAATTAATCCTTTAGGCATTGATAGGCAATGATAATCTTTTTGATGTCGTGCATTCCCAGTTTTCAAGGACAACATTTACCGTTTTTTGTATTGTGAAGCCAGCTTTATAATAAATAATAAGCTTATTGTCTTTTACTTACGCGAATATTACACATTGAAATCAACCAGTAGTTTGATTCAAATGTGTAATATTCTCGTAAAAAATGTATTATACGGATTTAATTGCGGGTTATTTTAACTTTTACTATCCCGACGTTTTGAATGCTTTGCAGCACTCATGGTCACGGGAGAATTGAGATGTTGAACGTCCATATGTCATAATTATGCGTGTGTACCCTCAGGTCTTCTCAGTTATTATTGTTGGTTCGATCTTCGGACGATCGATTTCAATATTTTTACACTTTTATTAACCCTGATCTAATCGAGTATGAAGCCTGTATTTTTGGGTAAGCTATCATAAAAATAAAAATCTTTCTGCATGAAAACTTTGAAACCATTAATTGATCTTAGGGGTTTTATTTTTCGATGAATGTAGGTTTCTTATGTGCAATACATAAAATAAGTCTTGTGACCGTAGTGTAAAACAACAGGATTTGGACCCCAATTAATCACTTTCGGGAATCATTTTTTTTAAATTTAATTTAGAATATTGCACATGGATTTCTTTAATTTCATAAATGCATCCGCAGTGTCATCAGTGCAACATGATTTTTTTTCCGAATTCATACTCAAAAACCTTGCTAAAACCCCGTCAAGGGTTGATTTTCAAACAAATGTGTCAGACGTGTTTCTCAATTTCTTTTGATGACTAAGTTTTGTGTCCGTGTGGTGAATTTTTTTTTTTGCAAATTTCTATACCCTATTCGACCCAGTTAGGGGTTGATTTCCGAAAAATGCAGAAAATTTGTTTCATGTTATGTTGAGTTTATTTGATGAGTTTTGTGACTGTTGCAACATTATAGCTAAAATTAAAAAACCTTCTTCGTGCAAACTTAACAACCTAATAAAATGACCTTAGGGATTGTTTTTTGAAGAATACCTGGAATAAGTTTCTTAGATTATTGTGTGCAATGCATAAAATAAGTCCTGTGACTGTAGGGCAAAAACAATTTTTTTGACCCAATAAGACTTATAAGGGTTGATTTTCAAAATAATTAAATTGCTTTAACTTAATCAATTTATTCACAAAGTTTCATCAGTGCAGCATGATTTTCTTTACGCGCTTGATACTCAAAAACCATACTAAAACCCTTTTTAGGGTTGATTTAAAAAAATAATGTGATACACGTGTTTTTTCATCAGTACATAGATAAAGTTTCGTGTCCATGCGATGAATTTTTTTTTTCATGGTATCTTCGATACCCCATTTGGCCCACTTAGGGGTTGAGTTTTGGTGAAAATAAGTTTGTTTAATTGTTTTTTGGAGTCTATGTACCGAGTTTCGTTACTCTAACTGCATTATAACATTCAATGGAAATCGTTCTACGTGCTAACTTTCCAACCCCATTATATGACCTTAGGGGTAGTTTTTCGCTAAATGCCGGAAATGCTTTTCTTAGATTATTGTGTGCAATACATAAATTAAGTACTGCAGGTTGAAAGACATTTTTGGACCCCAATTGGACACCTTTAGGAGTTGATTTTCAAAAAAACATTATTTGCACTTGGATTGCTATAATTTAATTAATGTATTCGCAAAGTTTCAGGAATGCAGTATGAATTTTATTTCCGCGTTGCATACTCAAAAACGATGCTAAAATCCCTATAAAGTTCGATTTACAAAAAGTGTGATACACGTGTTTCTTTATTTCTTGTGTAAACAAACAAACTACTCAACAACTCTTGTGTACTAAAGTACACTAGCAAAGTTTCATGTCCGTGTGACAAAAAAAAATTATTCATACAAACTTTGGGAGGTATGGAATTTCGAAAAATCCGTTTTTATTGTTCACCTAGACTATTTGAATAATGTTGGTTATCAATTTCATATCAAAAACCATATAACGTACAATTTATATGGTTTTTGCTGTATCGAGATTCCTAGAAAACACCCTGCTCTTTTAATAATATAGAAGGAAAAAAAGAGTTTAAAGACTTCACAGATAAAGCTGATATAGGACGCAGAATATTATTATCAAATCATAGCACAATTGTGAGAAAGAAGTACATTTCACTCAACCCTGAAATGAGGAGTGCTAAGATTACGACGAAAATGAAAGATTTTAACATTTTACTTGTAATATTTTACAATGTTTATTATTCAAAATTTGGAGATTTATTGTGACACTTTATAAAATTACATAAAATTTCTTTACACTGGAATACAAATTTGATTATTATAGATAAAAAACTGAAAACGTCCTTCGAGATAAAAAACACAAAATTTTGGCGTCCGCAATGACAGATGATAAGGTTTATAATTTTTTTATTATTAAAAATACCATACATTTAAGTAGTGTGTGTAGATCTGAATATTATAATTAGATATACACCCAGAGTGGCACTTTCTCGCAGGGCTATCATGTCGGATCTCAATTCAGAGGATCCACACATACACATGACTTCGTAATTTATATATTTTGGTTTAATTCTTTTAAAATAAAACACAGTTAATATAAAAGAAAAGAAGAGTTTATAGACTTTACAGGTAAAGCTGATATAGGACGCATAATATTATTATCAAATCATAGCACAAATAAGAGGAAGAAGTAGATTTCACTTAGTTCAGAAATGAGGAGTGCTAAGATTACGACGAAAATGAAAAATTTTAACATTTTACTTGTAATATTTTACAGCGTTTATTCTTAAAAATTTGGAGATTTATTGTGACACTTTATAAAATTATATAAAATTTCCTTACACTGGAATATAAATTTGATTATTATAGTTAAAAAACTGAAAACGAGTTAAAAACCACAAAATTTTGGCGTCCGCATTGACGGATGCGCAATAAGGTTTATAATTTTTTTTATTATTAATAATACCATACATTTAAGTAGTGTGTGTCTATCTGAATGTTATAAGTAGAATGTTATGAGTAGTAGTTTCCCGCCTGCTTGCACATTTCAGTCCGGAGTGTGTGTTATAAATAAAGTTTGATGTTGCGCTTTCCGAGTAGGTTGTCATATTGTAGCATAACACTCTTTTCCATTGGTCTTGAGTAAGACAAAAAACAGCGATTTTGTCAAAATAAATGCTCGTCCCATTTTTTTTTGCTGATATGAATTCATTATGAAGGCCAACAATGGCAAAAGCACTGTAAATGGACATTGAGGTTTTCTTCTAGGGGCTCTTGTAGTCATTGTCAAGTTGTCAGCAGTACTGTAATTTGATGCCGGTGGTTTCTGGTGGTGGTGGTTGGTGGTGGGTGGTCTTCTATTAGTAAAGAATACAATTTAATGATAGATCGTTTTGTAAAGCAGTTTAGAGTTTTTAGTATAACGACTCGTACATGACCGTCTCATCCAGAGTGCAGGTCATGGACCTTTAGCGTAGCCCATTTTGATGGCGAAAAGTAGTCTAAATTCACTAGTACCATGTCATTAACTTCAAAATTTTTGTTGGATGATTAACTTATATCTGACGTGCAATTGCTGTAAGTAATCTGTAGATCATTTTCTCCAAAAGGATTTCTGCATTCTTACAATAATTTGCAACTAGTTTGCTAAATATATATTTTGATCGGTGCCTGTTAAAGGTGCTGATGTCAAAGGTGGTACCAATCACAAAATGTCCGGGTATCAGCTTACCATCGTCTATGTTTTCTGTCAACCTGTATAGTGGCTTTGAATTCAAACATCCTTCAATACAGGTTAATAAGTTACAGAATTCGTCAAATGTCAGTTTTTTGTCTCCAATAATACGTTTTATTTGGTATTTATTACTCCTAACCTACTGACCTCCTTCTTCCTATAAGCCTCCAGCACTTGGCCACGTTACACTCATATTGTTATAATCATCTATAAAGTCCTTGTTAATCATTGTCATTCCTATTTCATATTATTTTCTTAATACGAGTACTCTGGAAGCTCCAACAATGTTAGTACCATTGTCTGAATATACATGTTTAGGTACACCTTTCCTCACATACACACATGTTTAAAAACTGCTTAAAATTATGATGTGAATCACATGGAGTTTTAAAGGATGTTTCGAGCCACATGTCAAATTCGAATGATACAAATATTTGTCAGTAAAAGATGTAAGTTTAAAATGTTGCTTTTTGTACTTATTTTCTTATCTTTTGTCAATTTTGAAATATCCTCACCAAGACACAGTTATGTATTATTTTGATAACAGATAGGCCTTTCTATTTCTGCAGTAGTTAAAGGCCTTTCTATTTCTGCAGTAGTAAAAAAAATCCATTTGATAGCTTGATCTTTATTTTGTACGTTTTTTATGATTGACAGGAGTGATGGCTGCTCGAGTCAACTCGTGCGCAGGTGCTGCTTGGGGGACTGGTCCGACTACTATCCCATTGGCCTTTTAGTGTTTGTTGTATTTTCATCGTATTTTTTTCTCTCACAAAAAGCGAAAAGCGGCCCATGGGCTCTGCCTACCCTACGGGAAAAAGGCGTACACATATTTTTCTCTCTCTCTCTCTCTCTGATTTCATCTTTTGAACGGCAGGACACACTGTCGCTGAAGCTGAACTGATAGTAACAAGACAAACACTGTTAAAAAAAGGGGAAAAAAATACAAGCCCGCTGAGTTTCTTGCCAAATCTTCTCAGTTGAGGCCGCGTTGTGATCCGGTGGTAGCTTTAAAACCCTATGATACCCTCAAGTCATGTATCATTGTACTATATTTATCTTATAGCTCAGTAATTAATTGTGGTGGTCTATTTAACTGAACGACGTTCGATTCTTGCTGTTTTTTACACTGGATTTTTGGTGACTCAATTTTTAGGTTTTGGATGTCAAGGTCATTTCCCTTCAACCAGTGAGGGCCTTCCCACAAAATAGAGATTCTGAAAGTTTTAAAAGATCATTCCTCTTGTAGCACAGTCTGCAGCGTTATCCTCGATTTTTGTATGATTACAAGACGATGCAGGTATAATGTCATTAATAGCCTTTACGCGGTTAGCTACAAACATATTCGAAGCTTAATATCTCCATCAGATCCGTCCAAGTATTACCATTCAGTCTGTCCATATTTGTATGTTATCATGTAGTAATGAGCTCTACATTTTGTCAATGATACGACTGCATATAACTCTTGTCTGGGTAATGTCACAATCTTATTACCTGGTGCCAATTGGGTTTTTGCTTTCTTGTTTTAAGTTTTTAGATAAAGTGCACACGCTTATACTACTTTTTCCGAAGAATTGAATACACTGTAAATACATATGTCAATCTATTAGATTAGTAGAGACTTATTGTGACGCATCACATAATTATATAAAATTTCCTAACACTGGAATATAAATATGATTATTATACTCGTAGATAAAAAACTGAAAACGTCCTTCGAGATATAAACCACAAAATTTTAGCGTCCGCATTGACAGATGCGCATAAGATAAATATTTTTTTTTATTATTAAAATACCATGTATTTAATTAGTGTGTTTATATCTGAATGTTATAAGTAGGTATACACCCAGGGTGGCACTTTCTTGCAGGGCCATCATGTCTCATCTCAATTCAGACGATCTTAAATGCATTCATCATTTATATATTTTGGTTTAATTCTCTTAAAAAAAACACAGTTAATATAAATTAGCTGTAGCCCGCGGCTTCGCCCACGTTTACTTTGTTACTCAAACGTGTTTTGACTTATGGATCGAGGTTTTTAAAAATATTGTTTACACGAATGTTGTCTTTTATTTACGCGAATGCTGCACATTGAAATCATAGTTTGATTTCATTGTGTAGCATTCGCGTTAGTTAAAACGTTCGTAATAAATTATTGTTACTTACCAATCTATCGTCCATATATTTGTGGATTTGAATTAATCCTTTAGGCATTGATAGGCAATGATAATCTTTTTGATGTCGTGCATTCCCAGTTTTCAAGGACAACATTTACCGTTTTTTGTATTTTGAAGCCAGTTTCATAATAAATAATAAGCTTATTGTCTTTTACTTGCGCGAATATTACACATTGAAATCAACCAGTAGTTTGATTTAAATGTGTAATATTCTCTTAAAAAAGTATTATACGGATTTAATTGCGGGTTATTTTAACTTTTACTATCCCGACGTTTTAAATGCTTTGCAGCACTCATGGTCACGGGAGAATTGAGATGTTGAACATCCATATGTCATAATTATGCGGGTGTACCCTCAGGTCTTCTCAGTTATTATTGTTGGTTCGATCTTCGGACGATCGATTTCAATATTTTCACACTTTTATTAACCCTGATCTAATCGAGTATGAAGCCTGTATTTTTGGATAAGCTATCATAAAAATAAAAATCTTTCTGCATGAAAACTTTGAAACCATTAATTTATCTTAGGGGTTTTATTTTTCGATGAATGCAGGAAACAGGTTTCTTATGTGCAATACATAAAATAAGTCTTGTGACCGTAGTGTAAAACAACAGGATTTGGACCCCAATTAATCACTTTTGGGAATCAAATTTTTTAAATTTAATTTAGAATATTGCACATGGATTTCTTTAATTTCATAAATGCATCCGCAGTGTCATCAGTGCAACATGATTTTTTTTCCGAATTCATACTCAAAAACCGTGCTAAAACCCCGTCAAGGGTTGATTTTAAAACAAATGTGTCAGACGTGTTTCTCAACTTCTTTTGATGACTAAGTTTTGTGTCCGTGTGGTGAATTTTTTTTTTTTGCAAATTTCTATGCCCTATTCGACCCAGTTAAGGGTTGATTTCCGAAAAATGCAGAAAATTTGTTTCTTGTTATGTTGAGTTTATTTGATGAGTTTTGTGACTGTTGCAACATTATAGCTAAAATTAAAATCCTTCTTCGTGCAAACTTTACAACCTAATAAAATGACCTTAGGGATTGTTTTTTGAAGAATACCTGGAATAAGTTTCTTAGATTATTGTGTGCAATGCATAAAATAAGTCCTGTGACTGTAGGACAAAAACTATTTTTTTGACCCAATAAGACCCTTTTAAGGGTTGATTTTCAAAATAATTAAATTGCTTTAACTTAATCAATTTATTCACAAAGTTTCATCAGTGCAGCATGATTTTCTTTACGCGCTTGAAACTCAAAAACCATACTAAAACCCCTTCAAGGGTTGATTTAAAAAAATAATGTGATACACGTGTTTTTTCATCAGTACATTGATAAAGTTTCGTGTCCATGCGATGATTTTTTTTTCCATGGTATCTTTGATACCCCATTTGGCCCACTTAGGGGTTGAGTTTTGGTGAAATTATTTTCACCAAAACTATATTTAACAAACTTATGTTTGTTAAATTGTTTTGTGGAGTCTATGTACCGAGTTTCGTTACTCTAACTGCATTATAACATTCAATGGAAATCGTTCTACGTGCTAACTTTCCAACCCCATTATATACCCTTAGGGATTGTTTTTCGCTAAATGCCGGAAATGCGTTTCTTAGATTATTGTGTGCAATACATAAATTAAGTACTGCAGGTCGAAAGACATTTTTGGACTCCAATTGGACGCCTTTAGGAGTTGATTTTCCAAAAATCATTATTTGCACTTGGATTGCTATAATTTAATTAATGTATTCGCAAAGTTTCAGGAATGCAGTATGAATTTTATTTCCGCGTTACATACTCAAAAAGATGCTAAAATCCCTATAAAGTTCGATTTTCAAAAAGTGTGATACACGTGTTTTTTTATTTCTTGTGTTTAGTACACTAGCAAAGTTTCATGTCCGTGTAACAAAAAAAAATTTTTTTCATACAAACTTTGGGAGGTATGGAATTTTGGAAAATCCGTTCTTATTGTTCACCTAGACTATTTGAATAATTAACCGACTTCAAAAAAGGAGGTTCTGTATTCGACGCGTATGTATGTAATATTAATAGAAATGCGTAATATTCATATATGTTAGTCTATGTGGGCTTCTAAACAAATTTACCAAATTTCACGAGTGTATGTATGTATGTATGTATGTATGTAGGTTTGTCCGCGGATTTCTCAGAAACTACAAGTCCGATTTCGAAAGTTATTTTTGCAATAGTTAGAGTATTTTTCAACTTAGGGTAGAGTACAAGTTTCATCAAAATCGGTCCAGTAGTTTAAGAGATATAAACTTTTTATGTTTTCAATAAGTTACTGTAATGTAGTCGTTCGAGTTGCGTGATAGTGCTGATACCTATCTTGGTAAAATAAGTCACTAAAAAGAATATGTAATATGCAGAATATACACAGCAGGTACGCTAACACCAACTTCAATAATATTTTCGTTATTTTATGCTTTTTAGGTAATTTACTTTGAAGTCGGTTTTTATTTTTTTTTAAATAGTTCATGTTGGTTCCAAATTTCATATCAAAAACCATATAACGTACAATTTATATGGTTTTTGCTGTATCGTGATTCCTAGAAAACACCCACAAGGAAAAAAAGAGTTTAAAGACTTCACAGATAAAGCTGATATAGGACGCAGAATATTATTATCAAATCATAGCACAATTATGAGAAAGAAGTACATTTCACTCAACCCTGAAATGAGGAGTGCTAAGATTACGACGAAAATGAAAGATTTTAACATTTTACTTGTAATATTTTACAATGTTTATTCTTCAAAATTTGGAGATTTATTGTGACACTTTATAAAATTACATAAAATTTCTTTACACTGGAATACAAATTTGATTATTATAGATAAAAAACTGAAAACGTCCTTCGAGATAAAAAATACAAAATTTTGGCGTCCGCAATGATAGATGATAAGGTTTATAATTTTTTTATTATTAAAAATACCATACATTTAAATAGTGTGTGTAGATCTGAATATTATAAGTAGATATACACCCAGAGTGGCACTTTCTGGCAGGGCTATCATGTCGGATCTCAATTCAGACGATCTTACATGAATTCATCATTTATATATTTTGGTTTAATTCTTTTAAAATAAAACACAGTTAATATAAAAGAAAAGAAGAGTTTATAGAAGTTACAAGTAAAGCTGATATAGGACGCATAATATTATTATCAAATCATAGCACAAATAAGAGGAAGAAGTAGATTTTACTTAGTTCAGAAATGAGGAGTGCTAAGATTACGACGAAAATGAAAAATTTTAACATTTTTCTTGTAATATTTTACAGTGTTTATTCTTAAAAATTTGGAGATTTATTGTGACACTTTATAAAATTATATAAAATTTCCTTACACTGGAATATAAATTTGATTATTATAGATAAAAAACTGAAAACGAGTTAAAAACCACAAAATTTTGGCGTCCGCATTGACGGATGCGCAATAAGGTTTATAATTTTTTTTATTATTAATAATACCATACATTTATGTAGTGTGTGTATATCTGAATGTTATAAGTAGAATGTTATGAGTAGTAGTTTCCCGCCTGCTTGCACATTTCAGTCCGGAGTGTGTGTTATAAATAAAGTTTGATGTTGCGCTTTCCCAGTAGGTTGTCATATTGTAGCATAACACTCTTTTCCATTGGTCTTGAGTAATACAAAAAACAGCGATTTTGTCAAAATAAATGCTCGTCCCATTTTTTTTGCTGTTATGAATTCATTATGAAGGCCAACAATGGCAAAAGCACTGTAAATAGACATTGAGGTTTTCTTCTATGGGCTCTTGTAGTCATTGTCAAGTTGTCAGCAGTACTGTAATTTGATGCCGGTGGTTTCTGGTGGTGGTGGTTGGTGGTGGGTGGTCTTCTATTAGTAAAGAATACAATTTAATGATAGATCGTTTTGTAAAGCAGTTTAGAGTTTTTAGTATAACGACTCGTACATGACCGTCTCATACAGAATGCAGGTCATGGACCTTTAGCGTAGCCCATTTTGATGGCGAAAAGTGGTCTAAATTCACTAGTACCATGTCATTAACTTCAAAATTTTTGTTGGATGATTCACTTATATCTGACGTGCAATTGCTGTAAGTAATCTGTAGATCATTTTTTCCAAAAGGATTTCTGCATTCTTACAATAATTTGCAACTAGTTCGCTAAATATATATTTTGATCGGTGCCTGTTAAAGGTGCTGATGTCAAAGGTGGTACCAATCACAAAATGTCCGGGTATCAGCTTACCATCGTCTATGTTTTCTGTCAACCTGTATAGTAGCTTTGAATTCAAACATCCTTCAATACAGGTTAATAAGTTACAGAATTCGTCAAATGTCAGTTTTTTGTCTCCAATTATACGTTTTATTTGGTATTTATTACTCCTAACCTACTGACCTCCTTCTTCCTATAAGCCTCCAGCACTTGGCCAGAGAGGCGCTTTAAAATGCCACGTTACACTCATATTGTTATAATCATCTATAAAGTCCTTGTTAACCATTTTAATTCCTATTTCATATTATTTTCTTAATACTCTGGAAGCTATAACAAATTTAGTACCATTGTCTGAATATACATGTTTAGGTACACCATTCCTCACATACACACATGCTTAAAAACTGCTAAAAATGATGGTGTGGGTGGATAGCTCAAATATCTTTGTCACTTTTATTCCTCTTCCTTTTTTTTCGATTTAATGTCAACATATCCAGTGAAGTATGGGTGGATAAATGATCTTGACGGTGTTACTCTGAATTTTGAAAAGTTTGCCATTTGCGGGAATTAATGATGTGAACTTATACTCCCACAGATAATGCTTTGGCGTATTTGTTTCTTAACAACTGCTTTTCTTACAATAATCCAATATTTATCACGTAGGTATGTTTCGAGCCATATGTCAAATTCGAATGATACAAATATTTGTCAGTAAAAGATTTAAGTTTAAAATGTTGCTTTTTGTACTTATTTTCTTATCTATTGTCAATTTTGAAATATCCTCACCAAGACACAGTTATGTATTATTTTGATAACAGATAGGCCTTTCTATTTCTGCAGTAGTTAAAAACCCACTTGATAGCTTGATCTTTATTTTGTACGTTTTTTATGATTGACAGGAGTGATGGCTGCTCGAGTCAACTCGTGCGCAGGTGCTGCTTGGGGGACTGGTCCGACTACTAACATTGAAATCAACCAGTAGTTTGATTTAAATGTGTAATATTCTCGTACAAAAGTATTATACGGATTTAATTGCGGGTTATTTTAACTTTTACTATCCCGACGTTTTGAATGCTTTGCAGCAATCATGGTCACGAGAGAACTGAGGTGTTGAACGTCCTTAATTCATAATTATGCCGGTATACCCTCAGGTCTTCTCAGTTATTATTGTTGGTCCATTCTTCGGATGATCGATTTCAATATTTTCACACTTTTATTAACGCTGATCTAATCGAGTATGAAGCCTATATTTTTGTGTAAGCTATCATAGCTCCAATTTCTTAAATATTTACTTCTTTATTTAAAAAGTTACTGTACTTATTTTGCAATTCCATTAAAAACGTATGAGGTTGTTAAGTGGAAACCATTTGATAACCCCATTGGTAGATGCCTTTAGCGGATGATTTTCGACAAATGCTGGAAATAAGTTTATTCAACAGTTTTGTTTAGTTCATTCACTGAGTTTCGTTACCATAGGTGTATTATAGCATTAAATGGAGATTTTTCTTCACGCAAACTTTAGGGATTCTTCTATGAAGTACATAAAATATGTCATGTGGCTGTAGGAATAATTATTATTCCTACCACACACACAATAATTATTAATTTAAAATATGACATGGATTGCTTCAATGTGACGAATGTATCCGCAGTGTCATCAGTGCAGCATGAATTTTTTTTTCGCGTTTGATACTTTGATTTGATTTTCAAAACAAATGTGTAAGACGTGTTTCTCAATTTTTTGATGAGTACACTGACAAAGTTTCGTGTCTTTGAAAAAATATTTTCTTACATATAAATTTTGGTAGGGACCTCATTTATCCCATGGGTTGATTTTCAAATAAAATATTGCACACGACATAACAAAAAAAAAATGAACCGACTTCAACAACACTAAACAGCATAAAATAAATTAAATGTTATTGAAGTTTATGTTGACGTACCTACTGTGTATATTTTCTTCAGGAACACTTTATTCGGTCCTTATGAAATTTGCATGAATTCATTACAGTAGTTTACACCCTTGAATAAAAAAAGTCATGGAAATCGGTATTATAAATTCCTCCACATCAATCATGGTTCTCCAGACAGTTCTTAGCCAGATGATATAAAATTTATACATATTCATTACACTTGTTCCTACTTTCGCATAAAAAAGAATAATTGAAATTGGTAAATATTTACCAGAGTGTTGACCATTTTCGTCATTAAAAAGCGATAAAAACGACATTTTTTAGGCATTTCTACAGTTTTTTCTGCGTCGCCATTTTTGTTTATTCAGGAACTGCTTATTTGTAAGTAATATTTTTTTTATGGATCCCAATCAGAGCAGCAGAGCAGCCTATCCGTACCAGAAAGATTTTTTGAAATCGGTTCATAATTGCCAGTCATGCGGGATCATAAATAGAAAAAATTATATATGTACAGACAAATTGAGAACCTCCTCCTTTTCTGAAGTCCGTTAAAAATGCTGAACATTAGTTTGTTAAATTGTTGTGTTGAGTTTACTTACCGAGTTTCGTGACTGTAGCTGTATTATAACTTAAATAAAAATCCTTCTGCATGCAAACTTTGAAACCATTAATTGATCTTAGGGGTTTAATTTTTCGATGAATGCAGCAAACAGGTTTCTTATGTGCAATACATAAAATATGTCTTGTGACCGTAGTGTAAAACAACAGGCTTTGGTCCCCAATTAATCACTTTTATGAATCAAATAAAAAAATAAATTGCACATGGATTTCTTTAATTTCATTAATGCATCCGCAGTGTCATCAGTGCAACATGATTTTTTTTTCCAAATTCATACTCATAAACCGTGCTAAAACCCCGTCAAGGGTTGATTTTCAAAAAAATGTGTCATACGTGTTTCTCAACTTCTTTTGATGACTAAGTTTTGTGTCGTGTGGTGATTTTTTTTTTTACATATTTCGATACCCTGTTCGACCCAGTTAGGGGTTGATTTCCGAAAAATTCAGAAAATATGTATCTTTTTATGTTGAGTTTATTTAATGAGTTTTGTGACTGTAGCAACATTATAGCTAAAATTAAAATCCTTCTTCGTGCAAACTTTGCAACCTAATAAAATGACCTTAGGGATTGTTTTTTGAAGAATGCCTGAAATAAGTTTCTTAGATTATTGTGTGCAATGCATTAAATAAGTTCTGTGACTTTAAGGGTTGATTTTCAAAATAATTAAATTGCTTTAACTTGATCAATTTATTCACAAAATTTCATCAGTGCAGCATGATTTTCTTTCCGCGCTTGATACTCAAAACCCACACTAAAACCCCGTCAAGGGTTGATTTAAAAAAATAATGTGATAGACGTGTTTTTTCATCAGTACATTGATAAAGTTTCGTGTCAATGCGATGAATATTTTTTTTTCCCATGGTAACTTTGATACCCCATTTGGCCCACTTAGTGGTTGAGTTTTGGTAAAAATAAGTTTGTTTAATGGTTTTTTGTAGTCTATGTATGTTTCGTTACTCTAACTGCATTATAACATTCAATGGAAATCGTTCTAAGTGTTAAATTTCCAACCCCATTATATGATCTAAGGGGTTATTTTTCGCTTTATGCCGGAAATGCGTTTCTTAAATTATTGTGTGCAATACATCAATCAAGTACTGCAGGTCGAAAAACATTTTTGGACCCCAATTGGACCCCTTTAGGAGTTGATTTTCAAAACCTATTTAGACATGGTTTGTTTTAGTTTGATGAATGTATTCGCAAAGTTTCATCAATGCAGCATAATATTTTTCCGTGGTTCAAACTTAAAAACCATACTAAAACCCCTTTAAGGGTCGATTTTCAAAAAGTTGTGATACACACGTTTCTTCAATTCTCTTGTTAAGTACGTTGACAAAATTTCATGTATGTGTAGGGAAAAAAAATGATTTTCTTACAAACTTTGAGACCCCATTTGATCAACACAGGAGTTGATTGTCGAAAAATGCTGAAAATTAGTTTATTCAATTTTTGTATTGAGTTTATGTACCGAGTTTCGTTACTCTAGCTTTATTATATAATTAAATGGTAATTGTTCTACGTGTAAACTTTACAACCCCATTAAATGATCATAGGGGTTGTTTCTTTGCAAAATTCCGGATATATGTTTCTTAGATTCTTGTGTGCAATACATAAATTAAATCTTATGACTGTAGATCAAAAATTATTTTTGGTCCCACATTGGACCCTTTTAAGAGTTGATTTTATTTATACAATCATTGCTTTAATTTGATAAATGTATTTGCAAAGTTTCATCAATGCAGCATGATATTATTTGTCCGCGTTTCATACTCAAAAACCATGCTAACACCCCTTTACAGGTCAAATTTGTAAAAGATGTGATACACCTGTTTCTTATTTTTTTTGGCTTAGTACATTGACTAAATTTCATATCCGTGTGATGTAAATAAATTTTTCCCATACTAACTTTGGGAGCCCATTTGACCCACTTAGGGGTTGATTTTACAAAAATGCTCAAATGTTGTGTTGAGTTTATTTACTAACTTTCGGTGCTCTAGCTGCATCATAGCATGAAATAGAACTCCTTCTTTGTGCAAACTTTGCATCTCCTTGATATGACCTTAGGGGTTGTTTTTTGAAAAATGTCAGAAATAGGTTTCTTAGATTCTTGTGTACAATATATAAACTATTATGACTGTAGGCCGAATAACATTTTTTGGACCCCAATTGGACCCATTTCAAAGTTGAAACTCAACACATGATTACTTACACATAGACTGATATAATTTGATAAATATATTCGCAAAGTTTTATCAATGTAGTATGTATTTATACGATGTATACTCAAAAACCATGTTAAAACCCCTTTAATGGTCGATTTTCAAAAAGGTATAATATACGTGTTTCCTTATTTCTTTTGCTCAGTACTGTTACAAAGATTCGTTGCCCTGTGAAGAAAAAAATTTTTTTTCCATACAAACTTTGGAAGCCGATTTGACCCACTTAGGCATCGATATAATATATAAACTAGATTTAGTGTCACGGTTCAAAAAGTGGTAGCGAGAAATAGCGCCCTTGTATCGCTATTTCTTTACAAGCCACATCCTGACAAATTTATTTTTGCCGATAGGAGTGTCACTACTGTCTATATGAATGTGTCAAACTACAAGTCATTATCATTACAAAAGTGTTAATTCACGTTTCCGCCACCAGCACAGATAAGTTTGCAACCTCCGCGACCACATTTAAGGTGTCACTTTGTTCGTGAATGTTATCTAGTTTATATATTATATCGATGCACTTAGGGGTTGATTTTACAAAAATGCTCAAAATTAGTTTTTTTCAATTGTTATGTTGAGTTTATTTACCGAGTTTCATTACTCTAGCTGCAGCATATGAAGAAATGTAAATCCTTCTTTGTGCAAACTTTAAAACCCTATTAAATGACCTTATGGGTAGTTTTTCAAAAAATGCCGGAAATAGGTTTCTTAGATTTTTGTGTGCAATATATAAACTAAGTCTTATGACTGTAGGTCGAGAAACATTTTTTGGACCCCAATTGGACCCCTATAGGAGTTGATTTTCAAAGAAACATTATTTGCACTTGGATTGCTATAATTTGATTAATGTATTCGCAAAGTTTCAGGAATGCAGTATGAATTTTTTTTCCGCGTTGCATACTCAAATACGATGCTAAAATCCCTATAAGGTTCGATTTTCAAAAAGTGTGATACACGTGTTTCTTTATTTCTTATGTTTAGTACACTGGCAAAGTTTCATGTACGTGTGACAAAAATAGAATATTGTTTTTCATACAAACTTTGGGAGCCCATTTGACCCACTTGGGTATGGAATTTTGAAAAATCCGTTCTTATTGTTCACCTAGATTATTTGAATAATGTTGGTTCCAAATTTCAAGATTGTACGTTATATGGTTTTTGCTGTATCGTGATTCCTAGAAAACACCCTGCTCTTATACTAATATAGAAGAAAAAAAGAGTTTATAGACTTTACAGATAAAGCTGATATAGGACGCAGAATATTATTATCAAATCATAGCACAATTATGAGAAAGAAGTACATTTCACTCACCCCTGAAATGAGGAGTGCTAAGATTACGACGAAAATGAAAAATTTTAACATTTTACTTGTAATATTTTTCAATGTTTATTCTTCAAAATTTGGAGATTTATTGTAACACTTTATAAAATTATATAAAATTTCCTTACACTGGAAAACAAATTTGATTATTACAGATAAAAAACTGAAAACGTCCTTCGAGATATAATCCACAAAATTTTGGCGTCCGCATTGACATATGCGCATAAGGTTTATATTTTTTTTTATTATTAAAAATACCATACATTTAAAAAGTGTGTATCTATCTGTATGTTATAAGTAGGTATACACCCAGAGTGGCACTTTCTTTCAGGGCCATCATTTCTGATCTAAATTCAACGATCTCACTTGCATTCATCATCTTTATATTTTCGTTTATTTCTTTTAAATAAAACACAGTTTATATAAAAAAAAAAAAAAAGAGTTTATAAACTTAACAGGTACAGCTAATATAGAACGCAGAATATTATTATCAAATCAAAGCACAAATAAGAGAAAGAAGTACATTTTACTCACCTCTGAAATAAGTAGTGCTAAGATTACGACAAAAATGAAAAATTTAAACATTTTACTTGTAATATTTTATAATGTTTATTCTTCAAAATTTGAAGATTTGTTGAGACACTTTAAAAGAATTATATAAAATTATCTAACACTGGAATACAAATTTGATTATTATAGATAAAAACCTGAAAATGTCCTTCGAGATAAAAAAAACATAAAATTTTGGCGTCCGCATTAACAAATAAGGTTTCTAATTTTTTTATTATTAAAAATACCATACATTTAAGAAGTGTGTGTAGAACTGAATATTACAGATTGGCACTTTCTGGCAGGGCTATCATGTCTGCTCTCAATTCAGACGATCTTACATGAATTCATCATTTATATATTTTGGTTTAATTCTTTTAAAATAAAACACAGTTGATATAAAAGAAAAATAGAGTTTATAGACTTTACAGGTAAAGCTGATATAGGACGCAGAATATTATTATCAAATCATAGCACAAATAAGAGGAAGAAGTACATTTCACTCACCTCTGAAATGAGGAATGCTAAGATTACGTCGAAAATGAAAATTTTTAACATTTTACTTGTAATATTTTACAATGTTTATTCTTAAAAATTTGTCGATTTATTGTGACACTTTATAAAATTATATGAAATTTCCTTACACTGGAATACAAATTTGATTATTATAGATAAAAAACTGAAAACGTCGTTCGAGATATAAACCACTAAATTTTGGCGTCCGCATTGACAGATGCGCATAAGGTTTATATTTTTTATTATTATTAAAATACCATACACTTATGTTGTGTGTGTCTATCTGAATGTTGTAAGTAGAATGTTATGAGTAGTAGTTTTCTGCCTGCTTGCACATTTCAGTCCGGAGTGTGTTTTATTAATAAAGTTTGATGTTGCGCTTTCCCAGTAGCTTGTCATATTGTAGCATAATACTATTTTCCATTGGTCTTGAGTAATACAAAAAAGTGATTTTGTCAAAATAAATTGTTTTATTTTTTGAAGAGCTTGTCCCATTTTTTTTTGCTAATATGAAGTTGTTAGCGTCGGTGATATCTATACTTATAATAAAACTGTAACAGGTCCAATTCTGTACATTGAAGATATTTTGAAAATTATTTTTGGAGGGCATTCTATAACCGATACTGAGGCCGAAAATGTAATTTTTTTAATTTTTGTCTGTCTGTCTGTCTGTCTGTCTGTCTGTCTGTATCACGGCTGAGCATCACGCCTAAACTACTGAATGGATTCAAATGAAACTTGGCATGATTTGAGATCTTACTACGAGGTAGGACATAGGATACTTTTTATCCCGTAATCTAGCACGGTTCTTTTGGGAGAGGGGATTAAAGTCAAAATGGGTACTTGGTTATACGCTTGGTCAGATTGTATCAATTTTTCTTTATAATATAATAAATGTTAGTAAGGGAACACTCATATAGAGTTGTTATCAAGGTTTTGTAATCGATCGGGTTAAGCAACGTTAGGTAAGGTCATTAAATAGATGGGTGACCGTTTAACGCCATTTGAACTAAACGGGTCCGTGCTTCGGAAAGCAAGTAAAAAGTGGGTCCCAGTTCTTAACCGACTATAAAAAAGGAGGTTATGTATTCGATGCAAATGTCTGTTATTAAAAGTTTAGTTAACGTAAAAATAGCGCAGGCGGAGCTGTGTGGGTCAGCTAGTTTTAATTCAATTCAATTCAATTCAATTCCTTTATTTGCCTGAATATTGTAAGATTAGGTGTTATTTACAATCAGAAGCCCAAGATATTCAACCTAAATTAGGCATGCAAATTTTACAATAATAATATTACATTAATTTAATTATTACAAGCAAAAGTTAAATTATACAAAGCAATGTCAGAAATAATGTGATAATAAATTATGAAATAATAAATAATATGGTTAGTCAACATTATATAAAACAGCGGTATAACTTATTGCGATTATTAAATTCTATTACGATTGCAATATGATTTACAACAAATTAATATTGATTAAATAACACTAATTCACATTCTCTTGCCATTATTAAGAAATTCTGCAACTGAGTAAAAGTTTTTTTCCAATAGCCACCTTTTTAATTTTCTGTTAAACTCGTCGTACGGTAGGGCTTTTATTTCTTTGGGAATATTATTATAAATTTGTCCACACATTGCTGAACAGTTTTTTTGAAACATGGCAGTTTTAGGAACTCTCGACAGTACGATTTGATCTGGGTTTCGCGTATTTCTGGGATACTTATCACGAGCACTTGTAAATAAACTACGATTTAATTTTACAAATTTACCTATTTCTAAAATATATAAACTCGGGAGTGTAAGCAAGTGCAATTCTTTAAATAAAGGTTTACATGATACCCAAGGTGCCACCCCATAGATTGCACGTATGCATTTTTTTTGTGCAATAAATGCTTTTCCGTTATTTGTTGAGTTACCCCAGAGGATTATGCCATATCTGAGAACTGATGCAACGTAGCCATGGTATGCAGCAACTACTGTTTTTTGAGCTGATATTCTTCTTAGCTTAGCGAGCACGTACACAAACCGGTTGAGTTTGCTGCAAACCTTTTCCACATGAGATTTCCAGTTGATATGTTTATCTAAAATAATACCTAAAAATGTTGCTTGGTCTACTTCAGTTAGTTCAGTGCCATTATATGTAATATTTATATCTTTTCTTCTGCGTCCATATGTAATAAACTGAATATATTTAGTTTTCGTCAAATTTACTTCTAAGTCATTCTCATCTAGCCATTTTATTATACATTCAATAGTTTTATTAATGTCAATATTGTATTTTTTTATGTCATTTACATTGGATGTTATTATTACGGAAATATCATCTGCAAATAGGGTAAACTGGTTGTCCGTTACATTTGGAAGGTCGTTAACGTATAGCAAAAATAATAGTGGACCCAGAACACTACCTTGTGGAACGCCAGTTTCATTAATTCTGAACTCAGAACGAAAGGTCTCCATTTCTTTTCTCTCATTTATGTTACTAATTTCCACGCACTGTTTGCGATTTTCTAGATAAGTTTTTATCCATGTTAAAGCGGTTCCACGAATACCATACCTTTCTAATTTATTTAGAAGTATACTATGTGAAACTAGGTCAAATGCTTTCGTCATATCAAAAAAGACTACGCAGGTTGCTTTACCACTGTCGACATTTTCAATTACCCGAGAGATAAGATTGTAACAAGCTGTCGTAGTTGATTTACCTTTTTGAAATCCATGTTGTACTTTCTTTATTAGCCCAACCTTTTCAACAAATTCAGTAATACGCCTCAACATAGCTGCTTCGAATATTTTAGAAATAATTGATATAATTGTAATTGGTCGATAATTGTCTAATAAAGATTTGTCCCCTTTTTTAAACAATGGTTTGACAATTGACAACTTTAATCCTTCTGGGAAGCAGCCTTCGACGAAAGACATATTTATAAGATGGGTTAAAACTGGTGCTAATTCTATTGCACAAGCTTTAAGGACTCGAGTGGCAATTCCATCAAACCCCTCAGATTTTGTATTTTTTAAGGACATTATAATTTTGATAATTTCAGAACTATTATAGGGCCTTAGGAAAATGCTACTGCAGTGATACTTTATATAAATATGTATAGCAAATATTATTATAAAGTAATTTATTTGGTTCATTTATGTTTCGTCAGCGACGACTGAGGGTAGTAGATATTGATTATGCTTTGAAAATGTGTTGTATTAATTAAATATCTTATTATTGGTAGTATTTAACTATTGATTAACAAATGTAAAATTGTTATTTGAAGCCCAATGCGATTAGAATAATTTATTATTGATATTGTATAAAATATTGTAAAACGAGTAATGAAACTGACAATGTCACCCCCACTACTTCAGTGGTTGAGATTGCTATAAATACGTTGTAACCGTT
Source organism: Furcula furcula (assembly GCA_911728495.1). Taxonomy (NCBI): domain Eukaryota; kingdom Metazoa; phylum Arthropoda; class Insecta; order Lepidoptera; family Notodontidae; genus Furcula; species Furcula furcula. The sequence continues at coordinate 12,030,413 of OU452265.1, read as the reverse complement.
TAGAACGGACAGTCTTAAAAGAGTCTTGAACAGTCTTCAGTCGGCGACGGATCTTTAGAAAGCTAAGTATCTTTAGTATTGTTTAATTTATATTGTTATGATGATATTGTGTTATGATGTTATTATGTTGTATTTATGATAAGTCATATAATATGATATATGACTTGGAGCTGGTGCTGGAAGTGGTTGTAGGGGCTGGCGGAGACCACTTGGGGAGTCCCATACATTTTTATATGGTTCTCACGTCATTTACAGTATTAAGAAATAATTACTTTATGTTCTGAGATAGCAAATGTGTCATAATCGACATTGTTAATTAATAAATATTATATACTGATATTTGAGACTTTTGTGTTAAGGTACCTACCTCCACACCAGTAATAAATATCCGATGATTTGATAAAGGATACTTTTCATAAGGTATTTATAACCTTAGTCATGAATAATGTAGGGTACATTATTCATGACTAAGGTTATAAATGATCTAGACTATTACATAGTCGGCTATACATCCTGATCTATTAATACATTTATACAGCTATATATTGTAATAATTTAACAAAGTCATTATGAAAGCCGACAATGGCAAAATCACTGTAAAAAGACATTGAGGTTTTCTTCTATGGAATCTCCTAGTCATTGTCAAGTTGTCATCAGTACTGTAATTTGATGCCGGTGGTTTATAATAGTTTTCTATTAGTAAAGAATACAATTTAATAGATCGTTTTGTAAAGCAGTTTAGAGTTTTTAGTGTAACGACTCGTACGTGACCGTCTCATCCAGAATGCAGGTCATGGACCTTTAGCGTAGCCCATTTTGATGGCGAAAAGTGGTCTAAATTCACTAGTACCATGTCATTAACTTCAAAATTTTTGTTGGACGATTCACTTATTCGTCTGACTTGCAATTGCTGTAAGTAATCTGTAGATCATTTTCTCCAAAAGGATTTCTGCATTCTTTCAATCATTTGCAACTAGTTTGCTATATATATATTTTGATACAAAAAATACAATACAAAATGTTTTTATTGAGCAAAAAAGTGTGTTTTACAAATAAACATACACTAGACCCCACACTAGGATACCCTGTGTTGTGGGATCTAGTCGTTTTTTTTTGGGAATGATAGACGTTGTTGGCCGCAGATGGCCATTACAGCTTCACCGGACAATAGGAGGCGAGTGCTTAAAGCAGTAGCAACGAGCTCAAGGGCACCTCAGGAAGGCACGGCCTCGGCTTGACCGTCGCTTAAGAGAGGGCTGAGTTTACCACCGGTTCACAACGCGTCCCCACTGAGAAGAACCGGCAAGAAACTTAGTGGGGTGATGCACGTCGTTGAGGTCGCATACGTACGACCCTTTGGCCTCGCCGGCGAGACCGGTGTCTGAAAGCTAGTGTAGCATACGGTTGTCGGGGAGGGTTCGGCGCATCCCGGTCCAATAAGACCGTCATGGGGTCGAGCAGTACGTGCGTACGTGACAATGTTCTGTAATCTAAAACTATGCTGCTCCACATGCCACAGCATCTCGCACCATTGAAATTAAACAAAATAATAATAATAATATCTAATAATATAATATCTAATATAAATAATATATAGGTACAAATAAGAAAGGAAAATTGTGACAATGAGAGTTTACTTACCTCTGAAATGAGCATTGCCGAGATGGCGAGCAACAACAAGAATTTGAACATTTTTTATTGCGTTAGAACGTTAAGTATGACGTCAGATATTATTGCTCTTCAAGAGACTTGGTTGTTGCCACACGAAATTCCAGAACTGAGTGTTAGCGAAACATTTGGTTATTATGGCAAATCAGCTGTTGACACTACGAAAGGAATTTTGCGAGGGCGTCCGTGCGGAGGGGTTGCGCTCTTATGGAACAACCGTAAGTTTCCTAATGTATCAGTAATCTTATGTGAAAGTGATCGCATTGCGGCCATCAAAGTAAATGTGTTAGGACGAGCTATGCTTGTGTTTTCTGTCTATATGCCGACTGATACTAGTGATAATTTAGTAGAATATGTTCAATGTTTAAGCGAGATAGCGGCGATTGTTGAAAGTAATAATATTGAACTTGTATATATTTTAGGAGAATTTAATGCACATCCGGAAGAACTTTTTGGCACTGAATTAATTCAGTTTTGTAACGATCAACACTGGGAGTGTATTGATTTTAAAATGTTAGGTTTATCATCTAACAGTGTTACACTTTTGTCAGTGATGCACATGGCAGTCACCGATGGCTTGATCATTGTATAGTAACGGAAGCAGCGCGGAAAACAGTGACATCAGTAAAAAATTCATTATGATATTTACTGGTCGGATCACTTTCCGCTGGAGATACAATGCAATATTACTACTGTAAGGCCTACCTCGGAGTTGCCGCGCGTTTCGTATAACAGGGTTTTATGGGGGGAACGGAAATACAATCAAATTGAATTATACACAAAAAAACGTAATAATAGACTAAAAGAAATTAATATTCCTATAAAGTTATTAGGGTGCTGTGACAATATGTGTACTAATAAAGATACAGATCATACATTAGCTATAGATATTTGGTATAATGAAATAATAAAATCGTTACAGGAGGCCGCTTTGTGTAGTTATGTAAATGACAGGAGAGGTGCGTTACGGGGTCGTCCTATTGTGGGCTGGAACCTACATGTTCTTGATGCTCACCAGGATGCTAGGCAAAAGTTTTTAAATTGGGTATGGCATGGGCGCCCTCGATACGGCTGTTTATATGAGGAAATGTGGGAATCAAGAAAAATATTTAAAACCAAATTAAAGTATTGCCAAAATAATCAAGAACAAATTAAAATGAATATATTAGCAAATAGACATCAGAATAAAGATTTTCGTGGATTTTGGAAGGTGACAAAAAAGTTAAGTCCCATGCCTTGTGTCCCAGGGAGCATAGATGGTGCAAGTGAGCCTAGGGACATAGCAAACATGTTCAGGTCTCATTTTCGGGTGGATTCACCACTGCAAACAGTAGAGGAGAGTGATGGTGAGGAAATAGTGTCTGGTATAGCAGAACGTGTCTCAGCAAAAACAGTTGCTTCGATTATAAAGGAAATGTCAGGCAAGTCACCTGGACATGATGGCCTTAGTATTGAGCATTTTCAATACGCTGGCCCTCACCTCCTGAGGCTGTTGGGCACGCTCTTTACTATATGTATAAGGCATTCATATCTACCAGCCAGTTTGATGGATACCGTAGTAGTACCGATAGTAAAAAATAAGACTGGGGACTGTTCCGATAAGTGTAACCAATCCCATCGACCAATCTCGCTTGCTACAGCCGCATCTAAGGCCCAATTCACACCAGAAGAGCAGCGGACGGAAGCGGCGCGGCGCGCACTTTCACTGTGAAAGAATTTTAGACTTTATCTACAATACGTAAAAGACCAGTGTCGCTTGAAAAGCTCAAAGAAGCCGCGCGGCTGCCAGCGCCTGCGCGAGCAGTCGCGGGCGGCCGCGCGACTCATCAAAGCGGCCGCCCGCGGCTGCTCGAGCGGCCGCGCGGCTGCGCGGGCATCCGCGCGACTGCGCGAGCGGCCGCGCGACTGCTCGAGCGGCCGCGCGGCTGCGCGGGCATCCGTGCGGCTACGGGGACTCGCGCCGCACAGTGGACGGAAAAACGAGGTTCCCTTTCATAGGATTTTTGAAAAATTATAATAGTAGTGTATGATTTCTTGGTAAACCGTACGATATTAAAGTTTTGGAAATGATAAGCTTAGTTAAGATAACAACTGAATTTATTATATAACTTAGCTAAATTAATGAATTGTATGAATAAAATGAAATAAATTTCTGCTTTGCTTTCTTTTTCTTTCTTCTTCTTCTTCTTGTTCAGAAAGAAGTGCTATGATAACCAATTCCATTTTAAAAAGTTTTTTAATCTTAGTTTATTTACTCCAAAACAAAAAAAAAAAACACACCGTGTGTCGAACGAATCTACAAACTAGACTGAGCCAGCGGCGGCCGGTAGCGGCGCGAGGCGGCTGCGAGCGGCCGGGCGCGGCCTCTTGCGCCTGCTCTGCCGGCCGCGTCGCGCCGCTGCCGGCCGCTTCGCGCCGCTTCTGGCCGCTTCCATCCGCTGCTCTTCTGGTGTGAATTGGGCCTAAGGTGCTTGATGGTTTACTTGAGAGGCAACTTAAAATACATTTAAAACTTAATGATGGTCAGTTCGGCTTTAGGCCTAGATTATCGACGGAATGTGCCATCATGACTCTGAAGCATACCGTCAAATATTATACGGACAGAAACACTTGTGTATGTGCTGCATTTCTTGGCCTCTCCAAGGCATTTGACTTGGTTAGATATGACATTCTCTGGGCTAAATTAAGAGATACAGGTATGCCTGTTGAGTTTGTTAACATCTTTAAATATTGGTATGGTCATCAGACTAACCGGGTCAAATGGCGTGGTCAATTTTCTGATGAGTATAGGTTGAAGTGTGGTGTGAGACAAGGAGGTTTGACTTCTCCTTCACTATTTAACCTGTATGTTAACGATTTGATTATTGAGCTCAGTAACACACGCGTTGGCTGTTCTATTGATGGACATTTTGTAAACAACATCAGCTACGCAGACGATATGGTGTTGCTGGGCCCATCAGTCACTGCGATCAGAAAGTTGATTGCCGTTTGTGAGATATATGCTTTTAATCACGGTCTTCTGTATAACACTAGCAAAAGTGTATGTATGGTGTTTCGAGTGAGAGCTCGAAGCACAGTTCGCGTGCCACCTATAATGTTGAGTGGTGCCAACCTCGGTAGAGTTGCGTCTTTCAAGTACCTTGGTCTCATGGTTAACGAGGACTTGAAAGATGACTTGAAATTGAATAACACTTTTTAAAGCTTTTTGCCAAAACCTGTACACCTGTGGCTTGTGGGTTAATTACACGCAGAGGGCTATCAACGCACTCCGAGTACAGTACAATGATGCCTTCAGGGTGATGCTGCGGCTCCCTTGATACTGTAGTGCATCTGCCATGTTTGCGCTGGCTCACACAGATGGTTTCCATGCTGTAGTGCGCAAACGTATTGCATCACTGATGCGTACAGTGCGTGGGAGCAGCAACACCATGCTGAAGGTTATTAGTAGTAAGCCAGATTGTCCAATTATGAGGCACTGGGTACATTCACATGTGCATGTAACTGGTGTGTCAAATAGCGCGGGCAGGTACTTAAACAAAAATTATGTATTAGGTAAGTAAGTAAATTCTGTATATGTACTCGTATAACCCATTATGGGCCTTTTTCTGTGTCTGAAATAAATGTATTTTATTTTCATTTTTTTTTTTTATGTTATTTAGATCGAAGTATGGAATCTTCAAAAGGATGCAAGCGCTTTTTATACAGAATTTTGTAACACTTGAATAAACACTTATTATTATCATTGCAATTTCAATAAGGAAATGTTTCATAATTTCATACAGTTAAAAGTAAATATTGATTCGAGCTGCGAACACCTATCGGTCACGTTGCAGCTTTCCAATATTACCATATATACGGAACTGAAGAGGAATCGGTGTACTGGTAGAAAACAGAATGATTCTAGTTTCACTCACCTTACAAACCAAGGATGGACTGTGTAGTGAAAATATTAAACCTAAACATATCACAAAGTAGGCACCTAATAGTGCACATTTTAGGTGCCTAATTTGAGATATTATGTGCCTGGGGATTTCATCAGCTACAGTGTTTTTCACATCATAACACAACAATGCATACATATTGCTGTTGGAGGCAGAATACCTGACAGTGCGGTGTTCCCACCGGTGGATGGTCCCTTGCACAAGAAGGGACCTAATATTATTATTATACTAATATTTTACTACGCACTAGTTTGCCACCTTTAAGAATTAAACAAACTTATCTACATGTTAATAATAATATTGTTATCCAGGCCGCCCAGGCCACGGCAGCCAATCTTTTTTTAACACGTTTAGCCAACTATGCTGGAGATATTATAGTACACAAGTGCTTGCGTAGGCACAGGTGCACTCTGTCTTCTTTAACTCCGGTGGGACGGAAGACCGACACGACCGGGGAGAGGTCAGACGTAGGGTGGATGTTTTATATGCATATCTTTCGCATGGATCATCTTTCTTTTCAGACAGTCAGGTGATCGGCATGCATTGTCCTATCCAGTAAGGAACAATTAACATAAATTGTTTCTCCTGTGGGATTCGCCGCGAGCTCCGGTTTGCAAAGCGAACGGCTTCCCGTTGCGTCACGGAAGCAAAGGACCTCATAATTATGTGACAACAACCTTGAGATTGCTATGTTTTTCGCGTTCTTTGTAAACGGAACCCAAATTACATCTTCCGTATTTAAACAACTGCAGAAACGTTCTCGAACATTACATGTCATCGCCAGACTTTACTTTTCATTAATATGCTAAAGTAAATAAGTGTTGTGTGCAACAGCCATCGTTATGCACTCGAAAATTAATTTATTAATTCAAATTACAAACTGTTCCCGACGATTCTTAATTCCTTCGATATTGCGCAGGTTACTTCAGGAACAATCAAATAATAACTGCAAGGTATAATTCACTCGCGTATATTTAAATAAAGATAACGTAAATTAATACAAATTATTTAGAGGCGTGATTATAGACACGTCCTAGTGCAAAGGTAATGTAATTAGGTAATGAGAACAGGAAGTACCAATAGATACAAGTATAGAATGATCATAGACATATCATAATTTTATGGTTTACTAGCTGACCCACGCAGCTCCGTCCGCGCTGTGTTTACGTTAACTAAACTTTCAATAATATACATTCGCATAGAATACAAAACCTCATTTTTTAAAGTCGGTTAAAAACTTGGACCCACTTTGTACTTGCCCTCCGAAGCACGGAGACGTTTAGTTCAAATGGCGTTAAGCGGTCACCCATCTATTTAATTACCTTTCCTAACGTTGCTTAACCTGATCGATTTCCAAACATTGTTAATAACTGTCTATGAGTGTTCCCTTGCAAATATTTACTATAATTATAATGAAAAATTGTTAAAATCCGAGCAAGCATATAACCAAGTACACATTTTGACTTTAGTCCCCTCTCCCAAGGGAACCGTGCCGAATGTCGGGATAAAACATATCCTATGTCCTACCTCAGAGTATTAACTCAAATCATGCCAAGTTTCGTTACAATCCATCCAGTAGTTTCGGCGTGATGCTCAGCCGAGATACAGACAGACAGACAGACAGACAGACAAAATTAAAAAAAAAAAATTTTTGGCTTTAGTATCGCTTATAGAATGCCCTCCAAACATAATTTTCAAAATATCTTCAATGTACAGAATTGGACCTGTTACAGTTTTATTATAAGTATAGATAAAAAATTATTTACACTAATGTGAGATGTTGTATCTAACACAAACCGTCCACGCAGTACGATCACTTCGGTAGGTACTAGGATTTCAACATCGGTACCTTCGCGAGGTGTACTGCGTACAGGCGGCTCCTGTGCAATAGCGCTGTCTGCCCTACCTTATGATGTGCAAGGAGGTGCAAAGTCCAAGGGTTATTCGTCAGTTGTTCGATGACAACCTGGTGTCAGAGTTGTTCAAGCTGCCCCTATGCCTCTGGCTTTGCTTAACGACTGCTGTCTAGATACAACAACGGGGACTGACTTTTTACGTGCCCTCCGAAGCACGGACACGTCCAGTTCAAATGGCACTTCGCGGTCACCCATCTACGAACTGACCTGGCCTGTATTTGTCATTTCTCGAATAGTGCTACTATGCTCCCAATAGAGAAGTTCCGTTGTGCAGTGGAGATCGCGGGCGCAAAACCTGAGCACTTTGTGTAATTATTTTACTGGCTTGGACAATACAGGCCGATCAACTTCTTTGGAGTTGCTGGCGAAGGCGTACCAGATAAAAAGTTCGGAGAAACCACAAATCAACGTAACGTTGCGTTGTCAGTTTTTCGCACCGGTCATTTGTCATGAACGCATAAACAGAAACTCACTGACATCGGACTTATCTGCTTTTTCCTATTGTCCGAATTTCATTAGCTACAGTGTTTTCAACTCGCTTTTATTAGCTTGGCCTGTATGTATGTACATGTATGATTATAATGGAATCTTGCGATGCAATTTTCACCCACTTTTACAGGTCCGAATCATTTGCACGTATATCAAGGGCAAGCACATCATGTTAACTAACAGCTAGCACCAGCTGACGCCGACTTCAATATATTTTCGTTATTTTATGCTTTTTAGATAATTTACTTTGAAGTCGGTTTTTTTTTTAATAGTTTATTTAACACTTTTTAGTGACTTATTTTACCAAAATAGGTATCAGCACTATCACGCAACTCGAACGTCTACGTTACAGTAACTTACTGAAAATATAAAAAGTTTATATCTCTTAAACTACTAGACCGATTTTGATGAAACTTATACTCTACCCTAAGTTGAAAAATACTCTAACTATTGCAACAAGAATTTTTAAAATCGGACTTGTAGTTTCTGAGAAATCCGTGGACAAACCTACATACATACATGCATACATACCTACATACATACATACATACACTCATAAAATTTGGTAAATTTGTTTAGAAGCCCACATAGACTAACATATATTAATATTACGCATTTTTATCAATATTACATACATACGCGTCGAATAGAGAACCTTCTTTTTGAAGCCGGCGTCTTTTAAAAACAGATGCTAATACGCCAGAATACTGTAGGAAAAAAAAATACAAATTTAGAGAAATATTCATAAATGCTGTATCTTAACTGCTAGAAAGCCAGTAGATAATACTAACAATGGATGGCCCTTTACATTCTTATTAAATAATTATAAACTGATTTTTCTTTAACTATAGTTTTTTTTTAACTAGTAAACTCCAATAATATTGTCAACTTTGATATTTTTTTTTAGCAAGAACTAATCATAATTGGCACTTGAGTGTTCTACTCTTGCATACTAAATAGTAGGTAACTGCCCAGTTTGTGTGCGAAAACGAGGATGTCATTTTTTTGGGTTCTGTAACATACTGTGCGCCACGAGTAACTAAGGAGAAAGCGCAGCACACCTCTCGACATTCCTTAGCCAGTCACACCGGTGTGGCACTCCGTCGTCTTCTGACAGCCATATGGAGAGCCCATCTAGTGAGTGGCAAGTCACCACTTGCCACAATACAATTAGTGAACTAATTATGGTCAGTGACCCCGGCCTTTTGCAATATCCCAGTGTTCAGTCCATCAAATGCTCACAAAAAATAAACTCTTCCCACATACTTACAATAGTCTCAACACCTGCCAGAGTCAGCTGCTGTTTATATCTTATTTCCAGCAGTTGACCCTGACTGATGTGTTGCATGTCATTAATTCCTTCCAACAGGCCTCTACGTGTTGGATTCGTCCCCACGCAAGCCCTTTAAAAGTCCGGGTGAATATAATAACATTCTGGGACAACTCCACACACAATCATCTGATCACAAACTAGGCAGAGTCTGTTCTATGGAAACCAGATAACTGATATTAATACTTATATACTTTTTTCAATTTCAATTTATTTGCATAAATGTGGTGCTTTTAAAGATGGTACATTAAAAACATAGCGAGCAATACACATTTGCCATTAAGTAGCATGCAAAGTTATATACAAATTCATATTGGATTTTTGTAAATACATGCATAAATAGACAAATAAAACCCAGACACTTGGCGGGAATCGAACCCACGACCTATTAGGTAGAGGCCAAGGTGTCTAAATACTAGACCAATAGGCCGGTCAGTAATAAATATACGTACTTTAAAGCTCTGTCACTTAAACTTTATATCTGGAAAGTAAAGTTAAAATAATATTGCTATTAGAGGCGATGGTACAGGCCCAGGTAATATTTATGCCTAAGAAATGGAAGAAATGGAAGAAATCATATAAAATGTATTATAAAGCATGTGAATTACAACAAATTTTCGGAAACAGTGTTAATTATTATTTTTACCCGACTACGGAACGGAGGGAGGGTTATGATTTTAACAAGAATGTATGTATGTATGTATGTATGTTCATCTGTTCCCGAATATCTTCTAATCTACTTAACATAATTAGACAAGAAGGGTGTCGTTAGAAGCGCCTTGATTGTCCGCTGGTTATAGGCTATATAATATTACATTAAATTCAATGTGGCGCCATCTACAGGACAAAAACTTCTGAAGTAAAACAAAAATATTTTTTGATTAAGTTGAAATTAGGTACACATGTGTATTTGTGTTGCCCAAGCATGATCGTGTAAAGTAAATAATCATCATCATCAATATAATTATATAAAAGGAGATGTCCTGATTGATTGACTTACGCCCGGTTTCCGAAAGGATGATCAACGCAAAAATCAACTAACAAGATGTCAAATCTCCTGTCAAGCGTATTTTGGGTTGCAGAAAGCATGATCAACTATTTTAATTTGAACATCCTGTCAGTTGACACGGCTGTTAAATTTTGCTTCAGAAAGTTCATGTCAAAGCCAATTTGGGTTTCAGAAAGGCTAATTAAGCCATGATCATAGATTATTCTCTTGTCAAATACAATGTCAACTAATCGGTGTTGGTCGACCAATTAAGTATTAAATTATGCTATTTGTTTTGGATAATCTACTAGTTTAACGGCCGGTTTCCGAAAGGATGATCAACGCAAAAATCAACTAACAAGATGTCAAATCTCCTGTCAAGCGTATTTTGGGTTGCAGAAAGCATGATCAACTATTTTAATTTGAACATCCTGTCAGTTGACATGGCTGTTAAATTTTGCTTCAGAAAGTTCATGTCAAAGCCAATTTGGGTTTCTGAAAAGCTAATTAAGCCATGATCATAGATTATTCTCTTGTCAAATACAATGTCAACTAATCGGTGTTGGTCGATCAATTAAGTATTAAATTATACTATTTGTTTTGGATAATCTACTAGTTTATGACAGATTACGTAATTATTAGGCATAAAAAGTCCTTTGCAACAAAAATACCAAGATTGTATTAACAATTGCTACTTTTGAAATTTACGATAGTGAAATGTGCACTCCACATCCGCGCGGGATGAAGGCCCACAAAATAAGAGTGTGGAGCCGCTTGACAATCAAAAATATTTTCTCTATGGGGTACCACTGGTGCTTTTCCTTCTAATCTTGACACATGGTGAAGGACAAAAAATACTCTGTTTCTTTCTATCACATGTAACCTATATAAATTCATTCTTTTCTTGTGCGAATGAGAAAGAAAGTGACCATCCCTCCTGTAGATCCTCCATCTATGGTTAAAGATTATAATATCTTTGAATTGGATGAGCTATTGAATGAAATATTGAACTAAATAGGAAATGTAGCCATACTTAAATAATATTCTTCATATCAAATTAAAATGATCATAGATTAGTAAATTTTTCTCTAATTAACGTTTCAGAAACCCGAATTGATTTGAACAAGCTGTCAAGTTAACAGTCATGTTAGTTGAATATCCATTTGAATAGCCTTTCAGAAACCGGGCGTTATTGACTGACAGACAACGCACAGCCTAAACTGCTCGCTCTCGAGACTTGAATTTAGGGAGGTGTATTCTTCACAATACGTAAACGCACACTAAGAACGGAATTATCAAAATTCGCATCCTAAGGGGTCCAAATAGGGGGTTTTAAGTTTTATAAAAAAGCGTTATAATTCATGAACGGTTGGTAATAGAGCCTTGAATTTTCACACACAGATGCCTCAAAGCAAATAAACAATAACGTTCTTTTGCATTTCTCCAAATTTTCTAAGTAGAAGTCACAGGACCTAAATTTTTGTGTAAAATAAATATTTTACAATTTCTTAACACATTTCACTGTTTTCCGATACAATATGATAGATAGGATTAGGACGAAGTCAGGTTTAAGAAATTATGAGGGTTTTAAGGTCAAAATAGGACCCCTAAGTTAAAAATCTCACGTGTGGTGTCTTTTAAAAGGTAATTGGTCGTTTTTTTATGATATAAGCAGTAGGCATGAGTTATATCATGGGTTTTAAAACTAAAATACGTCATCGATGTTTAAAATTTGAATCTGATATGATTTGAAAAGTGATGGGAAAAATCATACTGTTTAGTTAAACTATTTTGCTAACTGCTGCGTTAGCTCAAGTGTGGCTTCTAAGTACACGCAAGGTTACAATTCAATAAGAGGCTGCCGAGAGTGTCCGCAAATGCGCGCTCCCGCGTCATGCTGACACCTAAAAAAAAACAAGCTGCCGCCACGCTCCTCAGCCATACGCCCGGACAAATAACGGGCAACCTTCGGAGTTGTCGGTTGGACGTTTGGGTTGTGAGCCCTAGATGTCCATTGAGTACGGGGCGTTTTAGTACGTAAGATACTCCGCTTTGGAGCTATGTACCGAATCAAACCAAAAAAAAAAACCGGTCAAGTGAGAGTCTGACTCGCGAATCGAGGGTTCCATACCTTCTTTGCGCGTATCAATGTTATTGATTTCAATTCAATAAGAGCTGCCGAGAGTGTTCGCAAACGCGCGCACCCGCGTCAATCTGCGACCTAAAAAAAAAAAAGCTGCCGCCTCGCTCCTCAGCCATAATCCCGGACAAATAAAGGGCAACCTTCGGAGTTGTCGGTTGGACGTTTGGATTGTGGGCCCTAGATGTCCATTGAGTACGGGGCGTTTTAGTAGGTAAGATACTCCGGTTCGGAGCTAGGTACCGAATCAAACAAAAAAAATCCGGTCAATTGCGAGTCTGACTCACGCATCGAGGGTTCCATACCTTCTTTGTACGTATTAAAGTTATTTTAATCAATATATATAAAATAATAAGTCCTGACTGACTGACTGATTGACAGACAACGCACAGCCCAAACCGCTAGCCTAGAGACTTGAAATTTGGAATACGAAAACACACACTAAAAACGGAATTTTCAAAATTAGTATCCTAAGGGGTCCACATAGGGGGTTTTATGTTTTATACAAAAGCGTTATAATTCGTGAACGGTTGGTACTAGAGCCTTAAATTTTTACACGCAGACTCCTCAAAGAAAATTAATAATTACGTGTATTTGCATTTCTCGAATTTTTAAAAATCTCGCGTGTGGTGTCTTTTAAAAGGTAATTGAAAACCGTGTTTTTATGACATAAGCGGTAGGTATGAGTTATATCATAGTATGAGTTATATATTGTGTTTGCCCCCTGACATAATGCTGAGCTTGCGACCTTTTAGCTACGACTATTAATATATTATATAATTGTTAGTAACTAAGTCCTTCTTTGTAATTAAGTCAGTGAGCTAATAAATGTTTCTTCTTCTTCTTTTTCTATGGGTTTTAAAACTAAAATACGACATCGATGTTTAAAATCTGAATTTGATATGATTTTAAAAGTGATGGGAAAAGATTATATTGTTTAGTTAAACTATTTTGCTAACTGCTGCGTTAGCTCGAGTGTGGCTTCTAAGTGCACGCAAGGTGTCAATTCAATAAGTGGCTGTCGAGAGTGTTCGAAAACGCACGTATCCTGCACCGTGCGCAACCGCGTCAATAAGCTGTCTAAAAAAAAAAAAGCTGCCGCCCCGCTCCTCAGCCATAAGCCTGGACAAATAACGGGCAATCTTCGGAGTTGTCGGTTGGACGTTTGGGTTGTGGGCCCTAGATGTCCATTGAGTACTGGGCGTTTTAGTAGGTAAGATACTTTGGTTCGGAGCTAGGTACCGAATCAAACCAAAAAAAAAAACAGTGTAGTGCGAGTCTGACTCGCGCATCGAGGGTTCCATACCTTCTTTGCACGTATTAAAGTTATTTTAATCATCAATATATATAAAAGGAGATGTCCTGACTGATTGACTGACTGACAGACAACGCACAGCCTAAACTGCTGGCTCTAGAGACTTGAAATTAGGGAGGTGTATTCTTCACAATACGTAAACGCACACTAAGAACGGAATTTTCTAAATTCGTATCCTAAGGGGTCCAAATAGGGGGTTTCATGTACTATAAAAAAGCGTTATAATTCATGAACGATTGGTACTAGAGCCTTGAATTTTCACACGCAGATGCCGAAAAAAAATAAACAATTACGTGTTTACGAAATATATTTAGTAAAACTAAGTAATTATTATAGCGATACTAACTTAATTCTAATAATTCTACGTGATTTGTAACGAATTATAAAGCCCCAAAATAAATAAAATAAAAAATAAGTTTTAAAAGCTAAAACCCGACTACGGATAAAATCGCAGTCTAAAAAGTAGAAAACAAGGAAATATTTCTTGTCAGATATACTTATCTACCAACGCCTTAAGCAATTAATTATCGTCTAGTAAGTAGATAATTTGTATATTTCAATTTAACGTATTATAAGTATAATTACTATAGATTGTAGCCGTAGTCACATGCCACCTTGCTAATGTCGAATATGGCCAATGTTATATTGTCGCGTTGGGAACACAAAATTCAGGATGCACTTCGACGACTAGCAGCTGACCAGAGGGCCTAGACAAGATGCAATCGCTTCATAGCGAATCTATTTCTTCATTCGCTAATGGTGTCAATTCCCTACAATATGTCACGTGATTTTTCGATGACTTATGTCATTCTCATACAATTTTAAACTTTCTATTAGCGATAGCACTTGTAGAATGTTACATTGTCTAGGGGGACAGATCGCCGACTTATGTATAAACGACAACGCCACGACGGATCATCAGGCATCAGTGGCATGCGACTACGGCTACAATCTATAGTAATTATACTTATAATACGTTAAATTGAAATATACAAATTATCTACTTACTAGACGATAATTAATTGCTTAAGGCGTTGGTAGATAAGTATATCTGACAAGAAATATTTCCTTGTTTTCTACTTTTTAGACTGAGATTTTATCCGTAGTCGGGTTTTAGTTTTTAAAACTTATTTTTTATTAATTGCAAGTGTACTGTTTTTAAGTTCGACCTCGGTGTTCGTAACGCGGCTGAATAAACACTGCTTTATTTATTTATTGCAACAAAACACAATGTGAGTGCAATACGTGGTCCAATAGTGAAACTGCACGTCTTTCATGTGTGTGTTCCAAGTATACATGGAATTTTCCACTGGACTCATGTCGACTATCTTAATATGTACCTACATAAATGTGTTGGGAGAGTCGTTAAATTTAAAAAGTGGCCAACTCCATCATAATGTATACACAGAAAACTTGCATTCCGATTATTATATATTTTGAACGGCTATTCACACCAGCGTTGCCAGGTCTGTGCTGTTTTTTCAGGAGATCTCGTGATTCTGAGGTGTATCTCCTGATCTACTGATTTTTGACAGATTTTTAGAAATAGTTGATGTTTGTAAAAATTTCCTTATTTTTTTTTCAAATTTATAACATGACGAACACTAGTTTGGTCACGGACCTGTAAAACCTATTAAGAAATCTCTGGTTTTTAACTTTTCCTCTTTTTCGTCATTTTTGGGAATCTACTTTATGTTTAGTATTCGGTAAAGCACTTATTACACTACACGGTTTTCAGGGAGTAAGGCCCTGATTTAGGGTGGTGTAATAAGAGTTAGTGAGTTAGGCTCCCTAACTAAGGCGACCGGAGCGGCCCGGTCTACCGACCTCCCTAACTCCCTTGCTACCGGGCAGTGTAATAATGTTTAGGGCGTTAGGGCGGCATCAGTGTGACCAGATTCAGTATTTTATAACTTTTTCAGTATTTTTAAACTTCGTTTTTGAATATCAGTATTTTTATCGGTATTTTGCTGGAAGTCCGTATATTACAATATTTTGAAAAAAAATAATGCTAACACTGTAAGCCGTTTTGCTAGCGAACATTGACGTTAATTCGATGGATTATTTCGACCCTCGGAGTCACTTCCAGTGTAATAGTAAAAATTATTTTCATGAACTTCATTAATGTCAATTAACTTTAATTAGCGTTCGGGATTGCGGCAATTAAAACCATGAAATAAAAAATTCCGATATTTACATAACATAGAAGGAAATTAATGAATGGCCAAACTCCCCTGTTCGGTTCCCGCCTATTCACTCCAAATATAGTATAAAAAAAATCTTATGACATTCAACGTTTATGGTTAATTCTACTAGCAAAAACTTTGCCAATACGAACTTGTCGACGCTTATGGAAATGGATTTAAACAATTTACACCCGGTTTCTGAAAGGCTATTCAAATGGATATTCAACTAACATGACTGTTAACTTGACAGCTTGTTCCAATCAATTCGGGTTTCTGAAACGTTAATTTGAGAAAAATTTACTAATCTATGATCATTTTAATTTGATAAGAAGAATATTATGGCTACATTGCCTATTTAGTTCAATATTTCATTCAATAGCTCATTCAATTCAAAGATATTATAATCTGTAACCATAGATGGAGGATCTACAGGAGGGATGGACACTTTCTTTCTCATTCGCACAAGAAAAGAATGCATTTATATGGGTTACATGTGATAGAAAGGAACAGAGTATTTTTGTCCTTCACTATGTGAAGAAAATGCACCAGTGGTACCCCATAGACATAATATTTTTGATGGTCAAGCGGCTCCACACTCTTATTTCGTGGGCCTTCATCCCGCGCGGATGTGGAGTGCGCATTTCACTATCGTAAATTTCAAAAGTAGCAATTGTTAATACAATCTAGGTATTTTTGTTGCAAATGACCTTTTATATCTAATAATTACGTAATCTGTCATAAACTAGTAAATTATCCAAAACAAATAGTATAATTGGGTCATAAACAGAACATCTAAAAAAACTGCGCTTTCGATGAAATATAATCACAACACCCTTTTACCTTATTATTATTTATGAAATATATAGCTTTTTAAACATTATTTTAGTTTACCTACCGATTTATTTTATAAAAAAAATTTGCATGTTAAAAAAGAAAACAAATGAGTTCCTTGTGTCTCCTTTCGTGGACCGTGTCCAACCTATGCTCAGAAGTTTAAGTAAAGATAAAAAAAATTAAACCAATATTTTGAATATATTGTTTACTTCTTTTACTTACTTACCTCTTATAGATTATATTAAACGTTATTTAGAAAAAATTACACGCAATAAACGGGAAATACTAGACATAAACACCCTGTTACCAATACTCTGTCCCCTTCCGTGGTCCACCAAAAATTTATACAAAATGCTTTATAACTTGAACGCAACCTATGTTTGTTTAGTTTAACTGGCAACATTATATAACTGCCATTTGAAGCTCAACGTTCGCCGTGGTACGTCTGTTCTGTATGAAAATTAATCAAATTTTTTTTTACGTATGTATTGTGAAGTGGTTTTTGTCAAAGATCGTTGCAACTTTTCTGTTACGTGGATATTTCGCTAAGTATTATCATAAAAAATTCATAGATCAATTAACTTGGTGCAACGTGGGAATTGCAAAGTAATATTTATGCTTTTTTCTAAACTCAAAAAAAAAAAAAAAAAAAAAAAAAAAAAAAAAAAAAAAAAAAAGACGGGTAGGCGTCACGCAAAGTATTGATTGTGTTAATTAAATTAATTAAATATAGTTAAACTGCTAAAATTACAGTTGTGTTTAGTAATAAAATCTTTTTAAAAAAAAATTGAACCGACTTCAATATCACTGAAAAGTATAAAATAATTTAAATATTATTGAAGTTGGTGTTAGCGTACCTGCTGTGTATATTTGGCACCAACTTCAATAATATTTAAATTATTTTATACTTTTCAGTGATATTGAAGTCGGTTCAATTTTTTTTTAAAAAGATTTTATTTTAAACTTTTTAGTGATATTTTCATATATAAAGATTGAACCATCGAAAACCGTAAAATTATCTAGGTAGGTTATGATCACATTATCGTCTACATAGTTTTACATAATTCATGTTTCTTCAGAAAATAATATCCGGTCGTAATGAAATTTGCATGGAAACATCATAGTAGTTTACTCTCTCGAATAAAAAAAGAATCATCGAAATCGGTTCATAATTGTCAGAGCAATGTAATGGAGAACATCAGTTTTATGGTTTTTACCAGATAAATTCCTCCACATCGTTCATGGTCCTCCAGGAAGTTCTTATCCGGTTGTAATAAAATTCATACAGATTCAATACAGTGGTTTCTTCTTTCGAATAAAAAAAGAATCATTGAAATTGGTAAATATTTGCCAGAGTTATGACCATTTTTGTCCGACCGAGCGAGTCCGAGCGACTAAAACGTCATCTATATAGGCTTTCTTGCAACTCTCAGTGCGCAGTCACCATTCTTGTTTTTTTAGGAACTACTTATTACTAAGCAATAATTTTTTTATGGGACCCAATCAATGGATTGCAGAATGGATGGAAGAAAGATTTTTTCAAATCGGTTAATAATTGCCAGAGTTATGCGCGAACATACATAAAAAAAAAAAAAAAAAAAAAATATATATACAGACGAATTGAGAACCTCCTCCTTTTTTGAAGTCGGTTAAAAACAGTGCATCTACGTGGGCTTTGCCTGTGACAGTGTTATCTAATCAAAACCGATGTTAATTGCCAACAAAATAAAAAATATCAAACGTTGTGAACATTATTTTAATAAACTAATTTGCTTCTGAAATAAAATAGAACAGTTCTTAATAGTGACATTTTGACAGAATATGGTGTAAATAAGTAACATACGCTCCATGAAGTCCTTTATTCAGTCTTTTAAAGGAACAGGACTTCATTTGCACCAATATAATCAACAAGTTTCACATATGAGTTACTTGTTAACATAGCTCAGAAGGAACGACGGAGGTTTAAATCGCCGCATTCGTGTGGTCGGACGTTCAAATCTCGCCGGCCAAGGAGTTTTTTTTTTGGCGTAAAATTATTATTTCGTTTTCTTCTATTATTTATCATGGCTTCCAACAAATGCGCCGGTTGTCACAACTCAATAAAATCTAAGGACATGTTGACATGTTCCGATTGTACATCTAAATATGATTTGTTTTGTGCCAATGTTCCCGAGAAGCGCTTTGGGAACATGAACAAGGAACAGAAACGCCTATGGAAGTGCCCCGAATGCCGCAACAAAATACCAAAGACGGACAATACCGACACACCAGTTAGGTCAGGCCTCCGTCCCGTTTCCCCACCTGTTATGGGGTCTGAAAATATCGAAGAGTCACTGGGTTCATGCAATGTTACCTTACGAACTAAATCACGCTTAATGGAGCCTCAGGACTCCAACATTACGCTAGAGAATATCAGAAACGTAATACAACAGGAAATGATGGCAATTGTCAGGGCGCAGGTAACCGAAGAACTGAAAGCAATTAAACAACAGATGTCAAATTATCACGACTCTATGAATTTCATCAGTAAACAGTATGAGGATTTGAAAACTAGCTTTGAGGAAAGAACTGCTACTATACAGAAGCTGCAGTCTGACAACGAGTCACTAAAGTGTACTATTGTGGATCTGTCTACGCGCCTCTCTTTAACAGAGCAACATATGCGTGAATGTAACCTTGAGATTAATGGTATCCCAGAACATCGCACTGAAAATTTAGTTAATACTGTAGTCCAACTGACTAAGACTGTGGATTACCCCCTCCAAGACGAAGATATATTAAATGCAACACGAGTGGCGAAATTCACGAAGGACAATGACAGACCCCGATCGGTTATTGTCAAACTCCGGAGTCCGCGCCAGAGAGATTCCATTCTTGCTGCAGTGTCCAATTACAACAAGAAAAAGCCCGATGACAAACTAAGTTCTTACCACCTAGGCATTGGAGGCTCTCGTGTACCAGTATATGTTTCTGAACACCTTACGCCGAGCAATAAATCTCTGCATGCTGCTACACGCAAAAAGTTCAAGGAAAGTAAATACAAATTCGTGTGGATACGAAATGGTCGCATTTATGTAAGAAAAGACGAGTCCTCTCAGGCGCTGTTTATACGTAATACAAACAGCCTAAAACTTATCGTTTAATTTGTTTTTGTTCTATATCATCTCAATTGTATACATACTATATAAATGTTTTGGTCTGTAAATTTAAAATTCAATCAATTAAATATTTATTATCAAAATACTCGCGGAATCAGAACAAAGACAAACAGTGTTTTTGATAATATTCGATTATCCAATTACAGTATTATTGCTTTTACGGAAACTTGGCTTAATCCAAGCATAAATAGCAGCGAATTTATTGACTCGAGATACGTCGTTTACCGTAAGGATCGTTGTTGTACTGATTCCTCGAAGAAGGATGGTGGCGGGGTGCTCTTAGCTGTAAGCAAAGATATATCTTCTACTAGGGTCCACGCTTGGGAGAGTGACAGCGAGGACTTATGGGTATCTCTAAACCTTGACGTAAATGGAAAATACTTTAGGTTGGCTATATGTGTTACGTACTTACCTCCACCACTTCGTCTGACAACTTTTAATAACTATCTCGATAAGGTGAACAACGCGCTGAATTCTGTGGACGATGTAATGATACTGGGAGACTTTAATCTTCCGTCTATTCAATGGTTAAAAGACAAAGAATTTTCTTATATGAACCCTACCAATTATAGCAATTCACTGGGTTGTTCACTCGTTGATTTTATGTCTGCTAATAATCTATGGCAATTTAATAATGTTTCGAACTGTGATGACAAGATGTTGGACTTGGTGCTCTGTAATTTGACGGATGTGGTGGTGGAGGAGTCTGTCGATCCCTTGTGTAAACTTGATTCCAAGCACCCGGCGCTATCAATTAGTATAACATTATTGAATAAGAGAAAATTGTCGACGTTAAAATGTAGCAATTATAATTACTTTAAGGCTAATTATGACAACATGTCAAATGATTTAAGAACAATTAACTGGAATAATATTTTTTCCATCTGTTATGACGTGGATGCAATGGTTTCTGTATTGTACGAGAATGTTCGCAACATAATCGAAAAACATGTACCAAAGCGAAAGTCAATTAAGTCCAAATATCCGCCCTGGTTTAGCCTTTCCTTGATTAGAAGGCTACTAGAGAAAGATAAAATAAGACAAAGATATCGTAAATACAAAAATCCCTTGGACTTGTTGTCTTACAGGGCTGTCCGTGAGCACTGTCATAAACTATATCATACTTGTTATACGCGATACAAGCACGCCATAGAAACTGATATAAAGAAGCATCCGAGGGCATTTTGGCGATATATCAAAAACAAGAGAAATAATGGTTCCCCACCAATACCAGCTGCCATGCACAGTGGTAGTGCAACTGCAAACACTGGACCAGAGATCGCTAATCTTTTTTCGTCTCATTTCTCTTCCAATTATACCAGCGATGATTGTACAGGTACAGGAGTAGGATCTTATAGCTTGCCTAAACCAGATAGGTGCCTTAGTAATATATGTCTTACAGAGCGCGCTGTCTTGAACAAGATTAAACGTCTTGATACGTTTAAAGGTGCTGGCCCAGATTGCATACCCACAGTGTTTGTGAAACGGTGTGGTTCAGCTTTGTCACTTCCGCTTTCTCTGATCTATAACCGATCGCTGCGTGATGGTTGCTTCCCAGAGGAATGGAAGAAGGCAAGAGTAATACCATTATATAAAAAAGGGGATTCAGATAGTGTCTGCAATTACCGCCCAATTGCTATTTTATCATGCTTTTCAAAGCTTTTTGAATCGCTTGTCTGTTCTGTTTTGACAAAACATGTTGATGGCATTTTATCACCGAAACAACACGGATTTAGATCAGGTCGTTCTACCGTAACTAACCTGCATACTTTCTTAACCGATTTGTCAAAGGAGGTCGATCATGGCAACGAAGTAGATGTAATTTATACCGACTTTGCTAGTGCATTCGATAAAGTCAACCATTCTCTGCTCATAAAAAAACTAAGGCACTTTGGGATTTTAGGCTGTCTGTTAAATTGGTTCCGATCGTACTTGGCAAAGAGACTTCAGGTGGTTACTGTTAATGGTCATGACTCTGAGCCTTATTATGCTATTTCTGGTGTCCCCCAGGGATCTCATCTAGGGCCAATTCTCTTTTCTATTTTTATCGACGATATCAGCTCACACATACACAATTGTAAATTTCTACTGTTTGCCGATGACTTGAAACTTTACAATACAGTTCAGTCGCCGAATAATGCCAAGGAGATTCAAGAAGATCTGTGTAGAATAAAGGTTTGTTGCGACAGCAATAGTATGGAGCTTAACGTAGAGAAATGCTTCCACATGAGGTATTCTAGAAAAATAATACAGCTTCAGACCGAGTACAGTATTGGTGGTAAGAAACTGCAGAAAGTTAAAGAAGTACGAGATCTCGGAGTAATTATGGACACAGAACTCCGTTTTTCAGCACATATTACCTCAGTAGTCAAAAAGGCCGCACAGATGTTGGGTTTTTTGAAGCGTAACACAAAGGGTTTTAAGGACGTACACACTAAGGTTATCCTATTTAATGCATTAGTAAGAAGCCATTTGGAGTACGGTTCTGTTATTTGGAGTCCATTTTATAGTGTACATTCGCAACGTATCGAAAGCATCCAGCGGGCATTCACTCGTCATCTAGCGTTTATGTCTCAAGGGATCACGCATCGCTGCAGCTACGATCAGCGTCTAGCCTTTTTTAAAATGCTATCGCTGGCTAATAGAAGAAAAGTGCACGATCTGATTTTCTTGCACAGGATTCTGAACAATGATATGAATTGCAGTGACATTGTTAGTAGTATCTCCATAAGTGTGCCTCGCAAGCTGCCGCGTTACCCTATTAAACAAATCTTCTCAGCACCATTAGTTAGAACCAATCTTGGCCTGAACTCCCCATTAGTGAGAATGTGCAACGAGTACAATCGACTACACGACGGACAAACGGACGTAGATGTGTTTTTTGACCCTCTGTCTACATATAAAAGAAAGTTACTGAAACGATTTGCATCCACAAATAATTAAATTTATTGGTTCAATTATTTCTATTATACATCATTTATTATATTTTAATACGTTTATGTTTTTTAATGATATTGACAATGAATTTACTTTACTAATTTTACTGAATTTATAAATTAGGTTTGTTGCATTTATTTATTATATTTCAATAATTATATGTTATTAATGTAAAATTTAATTTTTGTCGTTTTTACGTAATTTGAATTTTTAGCATTGTTTTTATTTTTTCTAAATATTTTTCTTACTTTATCAGGACATTACTATATAATTAATTTTAATCTTATTTTAATTTTCTTTGTATATTTTCTATGCGTGACAATTTATTATGGCAAATTTTGTACATACCTAGAATAGGTTGATATAAATGGTAAGAGATCCCCAGGATCTGTGGTTTCCTTAGGCGTCCCTCAAGGTTCAATATTAGGCCCATTTCTGTTTTTAATATACATTAATGATTTACCCTACTTCGTGGGGGATAAACTTAATGTTGTATTGTTCGCGGATGATACCTCTCTTTTATTTAAAGTTAAGCGTAAACTCCATGATTATGACGAAGTGAACAACGTCCTCTCTAAAGTCGTCCACTGGTTCAATATTAACAATTTAAAACTGAATGAGAGCAAAACTAAGTGTATAAAATTTGTAACACCTAATGTAAGACCGGTGGCTACCAATGTGGAAATTAATGGAGCATCGTTGGACCTTGAGGTTTCGACTGTGTTTCTTGGTATAACAATAGACGCTAAGCTACAATGGGGCCCACAAATTGAGAAACTGTCAGGTAGACTAAGCTCCGCGGCTTATGCAGTGAAAAAAATTAGACGCTTAACTGATGTTGAAACCGCTAGAATTGTCTATTTCAGCTATTTCCACAGTATTATGTCTTATGGTATATTACTGTGGGGATCTTCTGCAGAACTTAATGCTATTTTTATTCTGCAGAAAAGAGCTGTGAGAGCCATTTATAATCTGACTCCTACCGATTCACTTAGAGAAAAATTCAAAGAAATAGATATTCTAACGGTTGTTTCACAATTCATATTTGAAAATTTAGTTTATGTTCAGAAAAATATTGGATCTTTTAAAAAATATAGTGATATTCATGGTGTTAATACCCGGAACAAACACGATCTTGTTTTGCATTCCACGCGTCTCCACAGAACAGGCAAATCTTTTATGGGTCAAAGTATACGCTTCTATAACAAACTGCCACAGGATATCCGAGATCTTCCACTGAATAAATTTAAACCTTTGATAAAAAGCCGATTGTCGAAAAAGGCTTATTATAAAATCTCGGATTACCTAGAGGATAAAGCTGCGTGGGCTTGAACTGCCTGACTCATGCAAGCTTTGAATGAATTTTAAGGCTTACAATTTGTAACACCATATAAAGTGTTGGATAACTGATGGCTGCTGCACTAGTCAATTAATTGATGACATCAATAATATGTTAAAGTGCTTTGTGTCTTGCCTGACGAGGCACTGCTTAACAGCAGAAGTTAAATGTTAGACGTGTGCCACTGTGATATTGGATTGGTCATGCTCGCCATCGAAAGGTCTTTGCTTGTGGCGGCTTCGTGTGGCGGGTCACCCCCTTCCCTCCAATATGGTTGAGGGGAGTGATGGCTGCTGCTCGAGTCAACTCGTGCGCGGGTGCTGCTTGGGGGGACTGGTCCGACTACTATCCCTTTGGCTTTTTAGTTTGTTGTACCTACTTTCGTCGTATTTTATTATTTTTTTTCCCTGTATTATTTGATCTTTTGAACGGCAAGACACACTGTCGCTCTGATCTAACTGTAACATGACACACTGTTTAAAAAAAAAAAAAGTGATAAAATGACAAGCCCGCTGAGTTTCTTGCCGGATCTTCTCAGTTGAGGCCGCGTTGTGATCCGGTGGTAGCTTTTAAAAAAAAAAAAAAAATACATGACCTTTCAAAAGTGCTAGCGTTAAGCCTATTTGAAATAAACTATTTTTGACTTTGACTTTGACTTAGGCGTGCATATCAGATATGGACTTTATCTTATGTTTTAGTGAGTGATTGATGTGTTCGCTGTTGGTGTGTCAAATAAAAATAAATAAATAAATAAATAAACTCAAAATTTTATGTTTTATATGTATTTTTTGGCATGTTTTCCCTTCCGTGGACATTCTTTTCTGTGGACACTGTGTCCACGGAAAAGACAATGTCCACAACAGTGACCCCTAATGAGCTGAACTTTTTGCACAAATCTATTTAATAGATTATTACTATTGAGCACGTGTTGCTTAGCTAATCTTATATTATATCTGTGATGTATTTGTTTATTTGGCGTGATTTAATTAGAATTGTTAAATAAAACCATTAAGTACAATGTTTTGCTTTTTAGTAACTATGATCTTGCTATGCTTGCATCGGTGGGTATGGGCTATTTCTATCACTGTTTCAGTTCATAATGCCAATAGGAAGTAGGTCTAAGCAGCAGCTTAGTGGTGAAGAAAAAAAGATTAAACGACGTGAACAAAACAAAATAGTATTCGGCGAGCGCATAAAAAACTAAACGAAGTGGAACTTGAAATACGCAAGAAAGATAGAGAAGAAGAAGAAACGATTATTTGTGACACGTAGAAACAAAACAGTGAGTAAGTATAATTAAAAAGGTCGTGTCACAAAAAGGTCTTAACTCGTCATATTGTTAGTTGGGGGAGAGAGGTACCATAAGAAGAAAGAGGAGGAATCAAGACTATTGATCAATATTCAATAGAAGAAATTAGCCCAAACTTAACAGAGTTACATATACTAAGTGATGGTCCAACTACGCAGTACCAGAACAAGTCAATGTTTATTTTTAATAGCAAACTTTATAGGTAATGAATTAAAGGATGTAAGGAATATTTTTTGGCACTACAGTCAAAAAGGGCTTGGAAAAGGTGCCCCTGATGGAGTAGGTTGATGCGTCAAAAGGGTTTGGGGCAACTCGTTAGCAATGGGCACGGATATTTCTAATTACGATTGTCTTTTGTCATGTGTAAAACAAAATTGCAAAGGTATAGAGATTTATGGAATTGGTGACCCGAATGTTCAAAATATTCAAGATATTATGAATGATGAAGTACACAATGAGGCCTTTTAAAGGTTTGTCAAAATACACTAACTATCTTGGACTCGAAGTGAACCAAATATTTTACATGCTAGAAGATTAAGTTGTCTTTCTTGTGCAGCAAATAAGATTTGTCCACATTTCGAAATTGAACAGATGAACGAAAATACACGATCAAATAGTCCTTTAAGTGTAATTTCTGATGTAGGAAGCTTATCTCCAATAATCGTAGCCACACCAGCTGCTTCTACAGTATCGTATAGGTCAAGTCCAGGTACACCTGAATATTCCCGAGATTCCCTCCTCGTCCAATGAAAAGATAAAGACTCGATTCAAATTCATATTCAGATCATCATTTTTCTTTTATAATATATTTAGGCACAGAGTTAAGGACCTAGGTAAAACTTTCGTGTTTTATTTTACTTCTTTTCATTTATCATAATTAGGTCAACGGAAGAGAAGTCACTTCTGTTGACATAACTGTTTTTATTTTTGGTTATGTAACGTTTTAATATTTTATTTGGTTTTTATTACACGTTAGTCCAATAAAGCGTAATTATTAAAATTCTGAAGCTTACAGAGTTTTTTAATTAGAATTTTGGATTATAATCCTAATTTCAAACTTTTCCGTGGAATTGAGTGTATTTTCGGTGGATACAAAAAAATTAAAAAATGATATATTTCCTAAAAAAATGGTTTTGATCTCTGATTTTATTATTAATATGATTCGGTTACTATATTCTAATAATAAACACAAAAATTTAAGTAAAGAAGTGCCTTTTATTTATTTTTAATTTTTAATTCACCATTTGTTTATGACCCAATTTAATACTTAATTTGTCGACCAACACCGATTAGTTGACATTGTATTTGACAAGAGAATAATCTATGATCAAGGCTTAATTAGCCTTTCAGAAACCCAAATTGGCTTTGACATGAAGTTTCTGAAGCAAATTTTAACAGCCGTGTCAACTGACAGGTTGTTCAAATTAAAATAGTTGACCATGCTTTCTGCAACCCAAAATACACTTGACAGGAGATTTGACATCTTGTTAGTTGATTTTTGCGTTGATCATCCTTTCGGAAACCGGGCGTTAATCTTGAAGAAAGAAAAGTTGAGATGACAGTTTGACAGTTGTTTGTTTAAACCCGGACGACATCTTTCACTCTGATCGGTGTTTATTACAAAATGGCGATTAGCTGTATTTTAGTAATGTAAGTATTTAAATATCACGAAATTCTCAAATTTTTTTTTAATTGTATGATTCATTATTTTCCGTTACAGCTGTACGATTGTGGAATGCATTGTCTGTTCCAATCAGACTTAATCTCTACCATCTTTTAAAAAGATGGTCAGAGACCACTATTACAGTCATTTAGATTATTAGTTTATTAATATTTGCTTATCTATAGGTATGTATTTAATAATATTAAGTATACATATTTAAAAAACTAATTAACTTAACTATTTAACTAACTTAGGTTGATTATATATATTATATTATACATTAATAGGTACACCACCATCTGCCCGTATTTAAAATAGTTTCTTCCATTTCATTAAGGTTGTCTGGAATAAATCGCTATTAGCGATAAGGCCGCCGTTTGTACTATTCTTTATTGTTTGTTCTATATTGTTGTTATTTGTTTTTTTTAACCGGCTTCAAAAAGAAGGTTCTCTATTCGACACGTATGTATGTAATATTAATAAATGTTAGTCTATGTGGGTTTCTAAACAAATTTACCAAATTTTATGAGTGTATGTATGTATGTAGGTTTGTCCGCGAATTTCTCAGAAACTACAAGTCCGATTTCAAAAATTCTTTTTCTAATAATTAGAGTATTTTTCAACTTAGGGTAAAGTACAAGTATCATCAAAATCGGTCCAGTATTTTAAGAGATTTAAACTTTTTATGTTTTCAGTAAGTTACTGTAACGTAGACGTTAGAGTTGCGTGATAGTGCTAATACCTATTTTGCTAAAATAAACGTCACTAAAAAGTGCTAAATAAACTATTAAAAAAAAACCGACTTCATAGTAAATTATCTAAAAAGCATAAAATAACGAAAATATATTGAAGTTGGTGTCAGCTCGTGCTAGTCTTAGTTATATAACATGATATGCTAGCACCGACTTCTATATATTTTCGTTATTTTATGCTTTTTAGATAATTTACTTTGAAGACTTTTTTTTTTTAAATTGTTTTGTTTGTATTAAGTCGTACCATTTTCTTGTTCATTTGTTTGGTGTACAATAAAGTATATTCTATTATATTCAAAACCCCAGATACATTGGTATTGTGTTGCAGTCATCATGCCTATTGCCTATTACACAAAGTACTGCGCGCAGGGTTTGAACCTGTGATCTCTACTGCCCAACGGAAGCGAACTACTCTATTAGGAGCATAGTAACACTATTCTAGAAACGACAATTTGGTTAAGTAACATTAGGTCAGGTCAGTTCATAGATGGGGGAACGCGTAGTGCCATTTGAACTGAGTGTGTCCGTGCTTCGGAGGGCAAGTTAAAAGTCGGTCCCCTTTGTTGTATCTATACAGCAGTCGTTGTGCCAATCCAGAGGTATAGGGGTAGCTTGAACCACTTTGACACCAGGTTGGTATCAAACAGCTGACGAATAAAGTCCTGACTTTGACTTCCTTGCACATCACAAGGCCTACCTTGTACCCCTTTATCTCTGGATTGGCTTAACGACTGCTGCCTAGATACAACAACGGGCCGCGGTCTGCCATAACAGACCGCGCCGTTGCACAGGAGCCGCCTGTACTCTGTACACCTCGCGAAGGTACCGATGTTGAAGTCCTAGTACCTACCGAAGTGATCGAACTGCGTGGACGATTTGTAACTTGAATTCATAAATTAATTTTAGAGTGCATAACGATGGATGTTGCACACGGAACTTATTTACTTTAGCATATTAATGAAAAGTAAAGTCTAGCTATGAGATGTAATGTTCGAGGACGTTTCTGCAGTTGTTTAAATACGGAAGATGTAATTTGGGTTCCGTTTACAAAGAACGCTGAAAACATAGCAATCTCAATGACGAGGTCCTTTGCCTCCGTGACGCAACGGGAAACCGTTCGCTTTGCAAACCGGAGCTCGCGCTGAATCCCACGGGAGCAACAATATTATGTTAATTGTTTCTTACTGGATAGGACAATGCATGCCGATCACCTGACTGTCGAAAAGAATGATGATCCATGCGTCGTATTGGCATATAAAAACTCGGCGGTTTCAGTATTCCGTCCCATCGGAGTATAGGATGAGAGAGTGCCTGTGCCTACACAAACACTTGTGTACTATAATATCTCCTGCATAGTTGGTGTTTAGTTTGTATCTTTGCTCAGTCATTTGAAACGTCGTCAGTGTCAAAGTCCGTTGTATATTGTTGCGATTCCGCGCGGCACGTGCGACGGACCCTTGCACAAAAAAAAAATTGATTTGTAATTCGAATTTGATTGTCGGTTGAATATAACTGATTTTGGGTTATACCCATTTGCTTTGTGAATTCTTATTTATTTATTTATTTATTCTTATTGTACACAAAGAAACACAGATACAGTAATTAAAAGATAGTAAATGCATGTACATTCTTCTTAATTGAATACTCGTATTATTGTTGCGTTATTCGTCCATTGTGTAAGGACCATGAAAATTTTCGCCTTGCGCCGTGGAATTGGCGAGCGCTTAAAAAGTGCCGGTTAAAGAACTTACCCGTGCCTATTAGCCTGTTAGACCCTTTTATAAGCAGAGAGCGGCAGGACAACTTAACTATAAAGGTCCAGTGTGCCATGTCGGTGATTGTAGGCGTGACGGTGTGATCCTTTTTACCCGACTACGGAACGGAGGGAGGGTTATGATTTTAACAAGAATGTATGTATGTATGTTCATCTGTTCCCGAATATCTTCTAATCTACTTAACATAATTAGACAAGAAGGGTGTCGTTAGAAGCGTCTTGATTGTCCGCTGCTTATAGGCTATATAATATTACATAAAATTCAATGTGGCGCCATCTACAGGACAAAAACTTCTGAAGTAAAACAAAAATATTTTTTGATTAAGTTGAAATTAGGTACACATGTATATTTCTGTTTCCCAAGCATGATCGTGTAAAGTAAATAATCATCATCATCAATATATATAAAAGGAGATGTCCTGATTGATTGACTTATTGACTGACTGACAGACAACGCACAGCCTAAACCGCTGGCTCTAGAGACTTGAAATATGGGAGGTGTATTCTTCACCATACGTAAACGCACACTAAGAACGGAATTTTCAAAATTCGCATCCTAAGGGGTTCAAATAGGGGGTTTTAAGTTTTATAAAGAAGCGTTATAATTCATGAACGGTTGGTACTAGTGCCTTGAATTTTCACACGCAGATGCCTCAAAGAAAATAAACATTGACGTGTTTTTGCATTTCCCGAAATTTTCTAAGTAGAAGTTACAGGACCTCAATTTTTGTGTAAAATAAATATTTTACAATTTCTTAATACATTTCATTGTTTTCCGATACAATATGATAGATAAGATTAGGACGAAGTCAGGTTTAAGAAATTATGAGGGTTTTAAGGTCAAAATAGGACCCCTAAGTTAAAAATCTCGCGTGTGGTGTCTTTTAAAAGGTAATTGGAAACCGTTCTTTTTATATTTTATAAGCGGTAGGCATGAGTTATATCATGGGTTTTAAAACTAAAATACGACATCGATGTTTAAAAATTGAATCTGATATGATTTCAAAAATGATGGGAAAAATCATATTGTTTAGTTAAACTATTTTGCTAACTGCTGCGTTAGCTCAAGTGTGGCTTCTAAGTGCACGCAAGGTTTCAATTCAATAAGAGGCTGCCGAGAGTGATCGCAAACGCGCGCACCCGCGTCAAACGCGTGCATTGTCTAGGGGGACAGATCGCCGACTTATGTATATACGACAACGCCACGACGGATCATCAGGCATCATGCGACTACGGCTACAATCTATAGTAATTATACTTATAATACGTTAAATTGAAATATACAAATTATCTACTTACTAGACGATAATTAATTGCTTAAGGCGTTGGTAGATAAGTATATCTGACAAGAAATATTTTCTTGTTTTCTACTTTTTAGACTGCGATTTTATCCGTAGTCGGGTTTTAGTTTTTAAAACTTATTTTTTATATTCTTTATTGTCATCCTTACCCCTTAAGGTACGCGTCCATTGGCCCGCGCCGGACGTGCCGCACGCACGGCACGCAACGGATTTTAGATTGCTTTCTATGATTTTACATAGCGCTGCGTCCATTATCCGCGCCGTCATTTTCCGATGCGGGCCGTCAAAATCATAGAAAGCGAACTAAAATCCGTTGCGACTCGTACCTTTATACCTACAAAAGGTAACGCCGGCTAACCAGACCATCATCGACGTGCTCGGTAAGTGGCCAATATTCATTTGTATTTGGGGCTGTGTCACTGCAAGTCCACGTGGGCATGCAGTTACACAGCCCCAAATGTAGGAACGTTCCCAGCCTACTGCCCGCAGTTGGTTGGGAACAGTTGGCAAAACTTTTTCAAAAAATATTGGCTGCTGTGGCCTGGGCGGCCAGGAGAACAATTTCACTATTATCGTGAAGATGGCTTTGTTTTAAGCACTACTACTGTTTACTATACACTTGTATAGTAAAATATTAGTATAACAAGAATATTAGGTCCCGCGTGCAAGGGACCATCCACCGGTGGGTAACACCGCACTGTCAGATATTCTGTCTCCAACAGCAATATGTACGCATTGTTGTATTATGGTGTGAACAATATTGTAGCTGATGAAATCACCAGGTTCATAATATCTCGAATGACGGGCGACAAAAAAATTATATAAATATAAAAATACTTGTTTATAGCCCTCCCTTTCGAACGGCACAATGAACGACGATTGACTATTTGCATCTACCGGTTGCTTACGACGCGCACGATCTCGTCAGTGGGAGGCCTACCTACGCTGCGTCTTTCTTTCATGACCGCCACTCGAGAACATTTTTTTTCCATCGGTTACCGGTTCTTCAAGCGATGTGGCTTGCTCATTGCCACTTCAAATTGCAGATCCTGAGAGCTATGTCGTTGACTTTAGTTATTCGGCAAATCTTCTCATTCTTGAGTAAATCGCGCAAAGAAAATACGAGCATAGCCCTCTCCATAGCTCGTTGCGTGATTCTGAGCTTCTCTAAAAGGCCAACACTGAGGGTTTAATCACCTGTAGTGTTTAATTATCACCACCGTGGCGGTGCCACTCCGAGAGTCCCTCAGCCGCTAGGAAACCGAGCCTTCATAAACCTTACTGACCTTGAGTTCAGAAACAAAACAAAACAGCCTCAAGAACCTTTAAGTAGGGTTGTTTTCTTGCGACAACTATATTTGCAAGTGCTCTACGAAGAGTTGTCACATGCCGCCAGAAAGCAGCCAGAGTTATCCTGTCTGCTGCCAGCACCGATCCATCTGTGGTTCCGTATATATATATGGAAATATTGGAAAGCTGCCACGTGACGGATGGTGTATGCAGCTTGTATCAATATTAACTTTTGTGAAACCCTGAATGCTGTGTTAATGACAAATTATTAAAAATTTTATTAATATTTGTTTATTCAAGTGTTTATACTTCTGTATAAAAAGCGCTCGCTGCCTTTCAAAGCCACAGTACACCTTCAGAACTTTGAAGACTTCATACTCGAACCAATAACCCTAAAGATGTTCAAACTATTCATAGTCCTCGTCATCGCTGCAATGCTGGTTTCAGACGTAAGTAAACTCTCTTCTTGGCAGAACTTTCTTTATTGCTTGAATAATTATTTTAATGTTTAAAGTTTCAAAGGTGTAGTCAAGGCTGCAAAAGTTCGCAGCGTTGCCGTAGTTATATCAGATTGTTAAAATCTATCGATAACTCTCGTTCGACGGTAGTTTTCTTTTTTCTTCTTATTTTCTAATAACAGTACAATCCATAAGGTTAACGCGTCGACAGGACAGCGCTGGTAGTATTAGCGAGAACACAACTTGTAGTTACAACCTCAGTATTTTTTAACAATACGCATTTGTTTAAAATAATTGTTCATTACCTATAACGAAAAAATGCGGTTTCGACTAGAGCACAGAGAAGTACTTATTGAAAATATCATTTTTATAGCTTCTTGTGGTCTATTTGTTAGTGGAATCGTCTACACTATAGACGTGGCACAGCTCAGTTTTAGCTTACAGGGCATTGTCACATTGTGAGAGTTTCAGTATGTTTATTTATAAATATAGCGGTAATTCATTAACATTTCTCTATTTTTCAGAGCATGCAAGCTTCCAGAAGTGAGTAATTTTTTTTTAATTATATTAAGTATATAAAGTATTTATTTTCATGTTTGAGATTTCATTTCTTTATTAAGTATGACACAAAGTGCAGCTTTCATTCCCAGTAGTATTTTTTGTTGATATTTGGTTCGTTTGGCGTCGTATCCGTAGTTAGTTATCCAAGGTGCATGTTTGGCGATCGAGTGATGGCCAATATTGGGTGCCCAACAAAATACCAATGACAATTTATGAAGACTTATATAAGCGATAAGGTGTTGTATGTTGATATAGATCGATTGAAACTGACTTCAATTTACAATGCTACAAAAAGAAGTAAAACCTAAAATACCACCACTTACCCAGATATAAGAAACATTAATTTGTTCCAAAAGCTATAATAACTATTGTACTTAAACTGTGTACAAGGTTCATATAGAGCGATATACATCGATGACATTTGAATTTCAAAGAGTAATAACATCTTCAGTTTTAGCGTACGACGGGTAATGGTGATATTATTAGCAGTAGCAATATCAGACTCATGATAGGGTATTCAAATTCAAATTCAAATTCAAAATTCTTTATTATGCATAGGCCTCACGGGGGCTCTTACATATTGTCATTTTTTACAACTACCACCGGATCGTAACGCGGCCTCCACTGAGAAGATCCGGCAAGAAACTCAGCGGGCTTGTCTTTTTTCAATTATATAAGATTTTTTTTAAACAAATTTACAATAAATATATCCTAAACTATAAGCTTGCAAGAGTACTGCAGTTCAAGCCCACGCAGCTTTATCCTCCAGGTAATCTGAGATTTTATAATAGCCCTTTTTAGACAAATGGCTCTTAATGGTAGTTTTAAATTTTTTTATTGGTAGATCTCGTATATCCTGGGGCAGTTTATTATAAAAACGTATACCTTGGCCCATAAAGGAATTACTAATTCTGTGGAGACGCGTGGAGTGTACAGCAAGATTGTGTTTGTTCCGAGTATTTATATTATGTCGATCACTAACCTTTGCGAAAGTACTTATATTCTTTTTTACATACATCAAATTTTCATAAATGAATTGTGATATAACCGTTAGAATGTTTACTTCTTTAAATATTTGTCTTAATGAATCCGTAGGAGCCAGATTGTAGATAGCTCTCACAGCTCTTTTCTGCAGAATAAAAATAGTGTTAAGGTCTGCAGAAGATCCCCACAGCAATATGCCATAAGACATAAACACTGTGGAAATAACTAAAATATACAATTCTAGCGGTTTCGACATCGCTGAAAAATCTAATTTTTTTAACTGCATAAGCCGCTGAACTTAGCCTACCCGACAGTTTCTCAATGTGTGGGCCCCATTGTAACTTTGCGTCTATAGTAATGCCCAAGAATGTCGTAGAGATCACAGGGTCCAATACCGCTCCATTAATTTCAATATTGGTTCCCACCTGTCTAACATTAGGTGTAGTAAACTTAATACATTTAGTTTTAGTTTCATTAAGTTTTAAATTATTTACTTCGAACCAATGGACCACCCTAGAAAGCGCATTGTTCACATCGTCATAGTCCTGCAATTTACGTTTAATTTTAAACAACAAAGATGTATCATCTGCGAACAATACAATGTTATGATTGCCCCCTACACAGTAGGGTAAGTCATTAATATATACTAAGAATAGAAAAGGGCCTAGTATTGAACCCTGTGGAACACCTAAAGTGACCTCAGATCCAGCTGATCTTTTTCCATTGATATCAACCTTCTGAATTCTGTTACACAGGTATGAGGTCAGAAGGTTGAGAGCTCTATTCCTTATACCATAGTGGTGTAGATTCCTGGCTAGCGTGTCATATACCACTATTATCCCAATATTAATACCATAACTGAAATCCCTGGAGAAATAACCCACTTATAGCAGGCCCATTGTTAGCTTACATTTGGGTAAAATGTGTAAATTGAAGTGTTGATTGATTTGTCATGTCGCCGATTGAAGTGGTGTTTTCTGATATATTTACTAATATATAGTCTAGTCTACTGTAGATTGAATTATTATTTCAGTATATTATTTCATCAGGTAAGCCATCATACTTAGTCAGGCAAAGGCTTTAACACGCTTCGTAATACTTAAAAAAAAAACTTAAAATTAACTCTGACACTTTTCACATCATAGACAATTTTTTGCAGAATCTGATGGTGATATAGTAAATACGACCGCGATCGGCAAAGGTCATCCTGGAAGAGCCGATTCAGACGTGGTCGGCAAAGGTCATCCTGGAAGAGCCGATTCAGACCTGGTCGGCAAAGGTCATCCTGGAAGAGCCGATACAGACGTAGGCTACTAAGACCTCAGGTGACATTAAGACAAATTTTTTTTATATATCCAGTGCAACATTATTACACAGTGTCCTGACAAAGGTGACTTTGCCGGTTTTAACCATGTGTACCACAATATTTCGTTTAATCTTCCAACGCTTTTGGTCGAGAAATGTGGGTTCGCAACTGCGGTAAGGGGATCACACCATTAAAATCAAAAGAACAAAAAATATTGATGTAACATCGTATTGATATTTGTACGTTGCTAAGCTTACCGCGTTTATAATCTGACCAGTGAGTATGGGTGGCGCAAGTGTCACTGCTACGGCTCGAAACGGTGGGCGGCGGCCGCGAGTCGGCCGGTTTGACAATATTATAGGAAATAGGATCGTGTGTCCTATGCACCTATGTAGCCACGCGACATATCCAAAAGTGCGCCCTGCATTGTATTATAAAGAAACTAGAACATATCTAATACGTAGGTTAATTTATACAGATCCGTCGAAAGTTTTTGTAATAGTTTGCTTGTTTTGTTTACAGCCATCGCATACACAATCACTTGGACAACGAACGATGATGACCACGAATAAATAATGGCGGACGATTCTACTGCTTTGATATATTATATACCTACCGTGTTTATTGTTTACAAACTGTTTACGTTTTGAGAAATTTTAACCTAAGGCTCTTATGAAAATAAGAGCTGACAACGGTTCAGTGGTACATAGGTAATAGGTTCCTTGTACTTACCTACTTTTTTTGTACAACAAGAAAATAAACACGAATTAGTTGCTTACTAATAATGTTTTATTTTATTTTTAAATAATGATCTACTGTGGCTTTGTCCTGCATAAGTTTTTAAGTCAGTATTATAGATGGGTCTCAGAGTAACTAGAATGGAGAGAGAATGACGCGCTAACCCCTCTGCCAAATATTTGTTCATATGTTCAGGTCATTTTATAAAAACTAGTTCACGGGCGATTTTTGTACAGTCCGAATCAGGTCGTCATGCATTATACAGCTCCGTGAAAATGGCTGTTTGAGGAATATTTGACTGTTAAATTCGATTTGGTACCATAAATCGGCGAGAGAGTAGAGTTTCCTATCATTTGTAACTATTATTTTACGAATATGTTAGTATTCAAAAAATAGAAACCAAATATTGTTATCTCCGTATCAAAATTTCGCGCCATGTTTTATCCTAGTTACAGTGTAGTGCGAGGACAGGATTGAATGTACGAAAAAAAATTAGTTAATTCTAGGCTAATGTAGGAAATTCTAATAATTATGAGTGATGCATATTCTAATGAAGTTATTGTTTTTGAAATAGATCAATGTATCGAGAGTATCGTGATAAATAACATTAATCTTCTTCTCCTTTTCTTATTATATAAAAATCTCGTGTCACGGTGTTTGTGGTCGAACTCCTGCGAAACGGCTTGACTGATTTTTATGAGATTTTATTTTTATGTACATTATATTTAGTTGGTATGAGGATAGGTCTTAAAGTATATTAAAGCAAACAGCAAGGTAGGTGAACCAGCGTTAGGCAAGGTAATTATATAGATGGGTTACCAGACGGTTAATCACCGGTCAGCATAAGACAATGCTGCTCTTTGAACTAAACGTATCTGTGGGTCCCGGTTATAACCGACTTTAAAAAAGAAGGGTATATGTATTCAACGCTTATATACATAGGCGGATAGTACTATTAAAATGCAAAATCCATATATAAATCTTGTTGCACGGCCTTCGCACTTCTCCAAAACAGCTCGACTGATTTTTTTATGTGTATACATAAAAATATGGTACCTAGGTATGAGAATAAATAGATGGGAGACGTTTGAAGTAACCGTATCCGTGCTTCAGAGGTCAACTAAAAAGTTGGACCTGGTATTTAACTGACTTAAAAAAGCAGGTTATGTTCTCGACGCGTCTAAAGCGGTAACGAATAAAAACTAAAAAAAAACTAAACCTTTTATTCGGGAATTAGCGCGATTTACCTTATATTTATCGGAAGAATCCACTTGGACTGTACAAGGAACACACCACATATTAAACCCTACAGAAACCCACGCGGATGTCGCATTAGCACATGAGGACAACCTGGTTTCTCGTGGGATTCCCATCCTCAGTGCCTTGCCTTTGACTATTATAGCCCCCGGGAACCGGTCACGGTGCTCACAGAGACGGAGTCGAAAACCCGCCGATGCACCGTGCCGTCTTCATCGGAATCGGTATCAACGCATACGATTGTGCACTATAATGCACAAATTATACATACTGTATACAAATAATACGCAGATCATCGCGTACCGGATCATGGGAAATGGAGCAACAATGATTTACGTATCCACAATCCAGCTAGCTATCGTGTTCTGAAGAGTGTTAGGGCTGCTCCGCGCCCTGCGCACCAGGAACGCACACCTCTTGCGCATAGTAGCGTAAAAGCAATCTACGTGTGCGTCCACGAACATCCTAGATGCGCTGCGGAAATGAGGCAACCACACCAGCACTCTCTCGCACTCTCAATGCGTTATTGTATTGGATACGCAGGGAGTCGTAGGATCCTTGCGTGTAATTTCCCCACAGGCTGTAACTATACAAGCATAAATTTAAAAACCCCCGACTTCTTAGGTAAACGAACTCTTAATATGACTTTCCTGTGCTATTATCAGACCCTGATCAGTATCTGTCTAACTACTCGTCAAGATTTAACCATAGATTTAGAATTCGTTGGAGTCCTACATTTATTGAAGCAGAGTTCCTGTTTCCATCTTCCTGCTTGGTCTCATCATCAGACTCTGACCAACATTTTTCTACCTACTACTGGCAGCAACCTATCCAACGATTCAAATTCGATGGGTCTACGTTTATTAGTGCAGAGATCATCTCACATGACGAGGAGCATTTAGTAATTATATAACCCATAATTAATATATATTAAAATACTTTAACTTACGTTAACTGCAGTTTTGGCTGGTTCTCTGATCCGCAGTCGGGTCAGCACATGTTGTAAAAAACAACCAGAATTAAATTACAATAGCACAGAACCAACAAGAAATAAATTACAATTACTTAGCACCAAAACCCGAAGCAATAAAAGTCTTGGATTTAATTTGGAGTGTGCGCAGTGCGAATATCTCCCGCGTAGATGGCTGATCTTGTGAAAGATTCGCCGCTGTGATTGTATCAGGTCGGAGAACATTAATTATAATCTCCTAATTATAAGATCGTAGCCCAATGTTAAAAGAAAACAAGGCTGACTGTAACTATTGATTATAATACGTAAAAAAATAAGTAATGTCCTCTGGGACAGTGTTGCCCGCTCTACGATGGCAAAATTCCTATCTTCATGCGTGAACAACTTCCCGCCATTGAAGAGATCCAGTAGGATATGTTCAAGAAACCGATAATGGGCAGATGTTATTGTAGGCTCTCCGCATGGTTCCTCTTTTAGTTTTTATGTCTGTCTCTCGTGATGCCGTCTGCTCCCGGAAAAGTCAGCACAATCCGTCCATGAAACCATAAAATTGGAGGCTGCGTTATATCACGAATGAAAACCGAGAGTCCCTTCCGTAAGTGTTACTGCAGAGCTGTGCCACTTGGTCCGTTGCTGAAGCAGAAAAACATACTCGAGATTTAATCGCTGCCAAAAATGTTGCTGGATGTATTTCATCCGTTCGTAGCGCTCCAGCCGGTTAATGTTGGAGTCGGTCACTTGTGGGGAACTGCTATCAGTGGTCGTCCAATTAAAAAGTGAGAAGGAGTTAAAGCCGTATAGCTGGAAGGATTAGAAGAGAGAGGTCAAGGGACAAGAGTTTAGAACTGCCTCAGTACAAGCTAGGCATGCTGCCATGTCATCATATGCGGAATGAGTTAATTGCAATAATTTTCTTTACATCTGCTTAGTGCTGCGTTCGGCGGCTTCAGCAAGGCCATTAAAATGTGGGGAATAAGCTGGAACAAATATGAAATTTATGCCCTCTTAGGCCATTTTAGTAGTAAGATAAGATTTTAAGTATTTGAGACTGACTGACAAAATTACTAAGACGAGAAAATATATTCGCAATTTTTACTAATTTAAATGTACAGGAACTGTAATGTTTTTTTATAAAAGTCTACTATTATATAATTATTTTTTGAAATTTTATGCAAACAATATAGCTATGCTACAGTATGCTTCCTCAGGTTTGTCGGTAATTATTTCGTTTGGTACATATTATAAGGCTTCAAATTTTGAGTCTTCCCTCTAGATCAATTTTAAAGAGGTCCGATAAAGCGGTTGTATCGTATCTTTGCTAAATGCTATTTAATAATCAAATATTGTAAGTTTGCCTTTCATAGAACTTAGTTTTCTTTGTAACTTAGATTCATCATCAAAACCTTGCATAGCGGAACTACCAGCTGATATTTCAGGCATGATAGATATAAAATATACTTATGATATAAGCAAGGTTATATCGAGAATAGTTTTAATGTAAGTATGTAAAATTGCAATATTTCGTGTTATGAAACAGCGACTACAGGTTACTCGTATGTAAAGATGAGTCGTAATAATTAAGCATAGGCGGTAATATGGTGCTATAAAATAAATGACCTTGCTTGACTCGGTGCACCGATGGCAACAGCTGTGTTGATAAGGAATTACCGTTAGTGCATAAATGTTCTTTTTGTGTTTTTAGATGTAAATTACATAATTAGATGCTTATTTTCGCATAAACAATTATAATTTCGGTAAAGGGTAAGACATAAGACATGAAAAATCAAATGATGGTATAACGAGAAATGATATGGAATAAGAAAGGAAATAATTGGAACGAACTCACTGAGAACGATTGATTTTGCTCCACAAGGTGATCTTTCACTGTAATCCAAAATCAGCGTAAAAGACAGCACACTTATTCTTCAGAGGTCGAAGTCCACCAACTATCGACGAGTACGTCGCACCCAAAGCTAGTTCTTGAAGGTGGTTTAAGGTTTTACTTTCCCGGCGTTTCGAATGCTTTGTAGCACCCATGGTCATGAAAGGAATGAGATGTTGAACGTCTTTACCTATGTGACAATTATGC
Source organism: Furcula furcula (assembly GCA_911728495.1). Taxonomy (NCBI): domain Eukaryota; kingdom Metazoa; phylum Arthropoda; class Insecta; order Lepidoptera; family Notodontidae; genus Furcula; species Furcula furcula. The sequence continues at coordinate 11,989,720 of OU452265.1, read as the reverse complement.
CAGTGTACCCTCTGGTCTTTTATCATTATTGTTCATCTGATCTTGAGGCCGTGCAGTGTTTTGCTTGGTTTTAGATTTTGTTATATTTATCAAAGGATCCCAAGCCGTAATAATTATCTTTGAGATTTGTTCCAGTATCGACATTATTATTTAATGTATTTTAAGAACTGGATTATTAAAATTGACGTTAATTGTGAGTGTTTCAGTAAGTAAATTGTTTTAGTATTGGTTCGACTACTATTCCTTTGGCCTTTTAGTTTGATGTAATTTTGCCGTTTTTTTATCTTTTCTCTCTTGTTTTATCTTTCGAACGGCAGGACACACTATCGCTGATGTTGATCCAATTGTAACAAGACACAGCTTGTCTTGTTTAATAAAAGTGAAAAAATGACAATCCCGCTTAGTTTCTTGCCGGGCTTCTCGGTTGAGGTCGCGTTGTGATCAGATGGTAGTTTTTTTTTTTAAATGACCATTAATATTGAAAAAATATTTTTGACTTTGACTTTGAGCTATATATAGTTATTATCATCATCATCAGCCGGAAGACGTCCACTTTTGAACAAAGACCTGTCTATGGACTGCCACAATGAAGAACAATTATCCACTTAAATCTATTAGTTGCGAGCGCACAATGTCGTCGGTCCACCTAGTGGGAGGACTGCCTGCGCTGCGTCTTCTGGTTCGTGGTCGCCACTCGAGAACCTTTCTTCCCCATCTGTTCATCATCATTTATCATTAGCATCCAAAAGACATTCACTGCTGAACAAAGGGAATGGAACACCCCTTAGAAGAGAGGGGTTGCCATATTCCCCACGCTTGGCAGGCGTCAAGGAGATCGCAGTGTAGGTGGTAGCTAATCCAAGCAAGAAGACGCTGCTGCCCGTCTTCTTGCTTGCACTTGCAAGCCGTAAGAAGCAACTAAGTAGTCGCTTCTTACGGACACCCAACGGGAGGAGATGAGAGGGTGCTATTATTACCCGGACACCCCACGGGTAACTTTATATTATGTATCATGAACGGTTTGCAGTCTCCAAAACACCAAACAATGTATCTGAAACATTAATAAATAGTTTATTATGGAACCTATCTGTATCTGTTTCCAGTTTTTGTAGTATCACTATAGTTTACGAATACAGTGACTATATATAACGACACTGAGTGAATATATAAATAAATCTTTATTTGTGTTAGTACAAACATCTTAAAAAACTAGTGTTCAAATTAAATAATATAAATTATAACACATCCACATCTAGGAAGGCCATGAGCTAGAGCACTGCACACCTAGGATCAGGCGAATGTAGCTTCATATAACGGTACTGAAGGGACGGTGCATTTTATGGCGTTATAGAGAATTATCGTTAAATGGAGAGAAGAATAAGAATTATAAATAAAAAGTTTATTGCAGACTAGTATTAGTAGTTATGAACATAAAAAATCATTTGCGTATAGTCTGTTATTTTTGTAGGGCGTCTTTAGCCGTGTACAGATTTGCGAAATGTAGCATGCAGTGTAACACGTAATGAAAGAATTTGCCGTCCACATTGTCGCAATGTATTATGCAATGTAACAGAATTCCCATAGTGTGGACTGCTTGCACGCACGAACCGTGCTCACTATGCGCACGAACAGAGCATTTCAACTCATACGCGTCGCGATCCGCCATTGTGCACGGGTTGTGTGTGTCTGTACTGCGGAACGCGCGCGAACCATGGAAGAAAACACATCTACGGCAGAGGCTACAGTTGAATCATGGAGTGAAGCAGACAGAGCCATGTTGCCATAACATGCCATCGCCGCGGGCATGCCGGAAACAGATGTGAGCACGTACATGCTCGGTTCGTGCGCGTCTCCTCAAATGCTCCTTTCATGTTACATTGCATGCTACATTTCGCAAATCTGTACACGGCTTTTTGCTGCACCAGTAATTTTGTTGTAAGTTTGTGAGCAACTAAGAATATGATAACCTATAGATAATTCATGACTCCTACTTATTAGTCATGTTCAACAACAGTCTACACGTGCAAGCAATCCCAATTTATAAACAAAAGAACGAATTTCTTAGAAACTTTGGTATGCATGATGCCGACAGTCGAGTTTATTACAGGCTAGGATAATAAAGCGACTAAAGAACGTACACAGCTGCGCAGTTTTTAGTAATTTTGGCAACTTAAAAGGTACTTTTCAGTCATTACTTGTTGTCGTTATTGAAAGTGGGTGTAATGCTATATAGAGTGTATCATTGTGTGGAAGGCAAGCAAAACCAAACAAAGCCAAGTGGTGACGCTTTAGGGAGTTTGTCGTTCAATCGAGTGACGTTAAATGGAGTTTACACTGTACATATATTATTAGGTCGTGCGTTCGATTTTCTGTAGACGGCCAGGGCAAAAAATATAGAGAGTACAGAAGGCAAGCTTCATACAACGGGCGCTCGGGTAACGCACACATAGAAATCGCTCACCGACACGATATCTCGGTATATCTCGGTTTAGTGCTAGCGCGAGTGCCGTCCGTTTCAGACACTCGTCTTGTTTTTGTTGCTCCGTTTTGTTTTTCGTGCAATCAAAAAACTAGATACAGGTGCTAGAACCACGATAGTGTTTGGATAAGCCAGAGTAGATAACCCTAGCGCGATCGCCGAGCGTAGGTATGAAAAGCGAGGTACATACATAAGCTTGCTTTCTGTACTCTCTATATTTTGTGGCCAGGGCACAAAATAATCAGTATACAGAAATCAAGCTGTATACAACGTGCGCTCAATCAACGCACACATAGACATCGCTCACGGGCACAATATCTAGGAACGGTTTGGAACAGTGGAAGCGCGAGTGCCATCCGCCTCAGAAACGCGTCTTGTTGTGTTATTTACAAGCTTTTATTTACTTTCACCTGTCCCGTTGTCTGTAATCAAATCTTGCAAGTTAAATTTGATCCACTTCCCGATTTCCGATGGAGTTGAAATTTTGCATGCATGTATAAATCGGATGACAATGCAATATTATTGTGACATAGAGCTGATCTGATGATGGACCTGGAAGCTAGCCAAAGGAACTCCGTAATTAAACGACGCATCCCCATCGAGTTTGGGCTCATTTGATTCGTCTTGACGAGTACTTTGATACTATATGGTAACCAGGGTCTGATGATGGACCTGGAAGCTGGCCATAGGAACTCCGTAATAAAACGACGCAACCCCATCGAGTTTGGGCTCGTTTGATTCGTCTTGACGAGTATCTTGGTTGCCCTGAATATGCAACTCCAACAAATTTGGGAATAAAAGTTCGTTCCGTTTGTTTTTAATGTGGATTATGTCTGATTGATCTAAATACTTGTAAAAAGTAAAAAAAAAAAATTAAAGATAAATAAATATTTTTTAAAAATAAGCTTTTATTATTTAAATAAATTAAAAAAAAAATTTAAAATCAATAAATAAACCGCGATAAAATCCGTAAAAGTAGTTTCATTTCAATCTTTTATTATTTGTTAATAAAATGAACTATTAGTTAAAAATAAATTAATTCTAATAAAAGCGTGTTACATTTTGATGGTATATAATTAAAAACATTTAGCACCTTCTTTTTCCTCTTGCTATCACAATGTAACACGATTTTATTAGAGTTCGTTTTAGTTAATTTTATTAACAAATAATGAAAGCTTGTTTTTAAAAAAGGTTTTTTTTCTATTTAATTTTATTTTTTGTGCAAAGATTCTTGATTTTACTTATAATTGCTTTTTTTCCGTTCTTCCTGTTAAAAATCAAGCCAAAAACTAGATACGTGTGCCACTATCACGATAGATTTTTTTACATAAGCCAGAGATGATAACCCTTTTTTTTTTTATCGTGGGGATATCCTCATGGATACCCGCACCGCTACCGGGTTAGCAATGCGGGTTATGTCGGACTCTTACCTACTAAAACCCCACGGTGTTCTCAACCCACTGTGTCGACGGGCCCCGGGAACGTACCTCTTACTCGTCCGGGTCCAGAGATGATCACCCTAGCGCGACCGCCAAGCATAGGTATGAAAAGTGAGGTACGGTAAATCTACAATCTTTTTGGCTTCTCTGAACACAGCCGTTTGAACTTGTGCATGCACAGTCGAGTGGGCAATACCTAACCACGATTAATATTCTAGATTCAATAAATTCGTATTCTTTTTCATTAGTATTACCAAGGAAAATAATATAGGAAGATAAAAATAATTGACTGATACCTACGTCGTAGTTGTAGTACTGCGTGGTAGTTGGTTTAAATTAAATTCTCATAACGACAAAATTTTTGAGCGCATCTGTACTGCGAAAAAGCGCGGGTGTGTAGTACGTGTACGGATGTAGCACTCACACATGGACATAGAACTCCATCGAACGAGGCATGCGTGTGTTAGAATGTGGTTAATACTACATACACGTAGTATAGTATATGGGTATGTAAAAGCTATGTAAGTTATTAGTAAAAATGGTGGTGATATAAGTTATTACTTTATTTGTGAATAATGTAGGGTACTTTATCAAAAGTACCCTCTACTAGAGTATCAGATATTAATTATTTGGAGGTAGGTAATTTTAACAGAAAAGCAATAAATATTAATGGACATGGATTTATTCAACCGTCATTACAATTATTCCTCATTATTTCAGATATAATCACAGATAGTAAGTATGTTCTAAGAATATTATGATATAGGAATATAATGAACATTAAAATATTAGTATTTTTACAATGTCAGGAAACTATAAAAATATAGGGGTTACCCCCTATGTGGCCACCTCCAATTCCCCTTGCCACAACCTTCGCCATCCAAGTCATATATTAAATGACTTATTAATCGTTAACATATAAATTATGACATTATCATAGTGACATCAAACACAACAAGTTATTATTACAACATGATATACAAAGTACTTAACTTTCAGAGTTCCGTCGTCGATCTACAACCCTCTACTAGGATTACTGTCTATGTTACTGACTGAACACTTTTACAAGACTGTTATTGCTTAGATTCCTTAATACTGTCGAAGATTATTGAAGACTGTCCGTTCTAAAGGTTACATCGTATTTTTATAGCCATTTGATATATAATGTACAAGTACCTCCTCTATCCACTGACGTGGCGGGGCGACAGTCATTCTCTTTACTAATAATAAGTAATAATATTCCTAAACAATAATTAATTGATAGAACATTCCATAACATAATTTGTTAGTGACTAAATGAATAATTACATTATGATTAGTTATTTAACACTGATAATAACAAGCAATTGTAGTAAGAGAACATTATTTTGTCTAAAGCATTGTCACCCATGGGGAGTCCGGGTAAGAATAGCACCCCCCCCATCTCTTCCCATTGGGTGTACGTAAGAGGCGACTTAGGGAAATCAAGAAGACGGGCAGCAGCGTCTTCTGTTTTTGTCATCTCATCACTTATACTGCGATCCCCAAGACGCCTGCCAAGCGTGGGGATTATGGCAACCCCCCCCCCCCCCCACACAATGATTGATAGTATTTGTTTACGGCCCCCAGTCCCCGGCAGCTCCTCTATTCCTCGCCTTGGTAGCGGGCGGGGTTACGGTCGAGCAGGGGGTGCGAAGCATCTCCGGCAGATGCCCCGCTACCACCCCCACCGAACTTTGGCCCTGGCAACACACAACGTCCGCACTCTTAGGACCGATGAGAAGATTCTCGAGCTGGAGGAAGAATTGAGCAAGTTACGTTGGGACATCTTGGGTTTATCTGAAATCCGACGAGAGGGACAGGATACGATAACCCTTGATTCCGGAAACTTGCTCTTCTTCCGGGAAGGAGATCGAAAATCCCAGGGTGGTGTCGGGTTTCTCGTCCGTAAGTCCCTTATTAACAACGTGGTAAAGGTCGATAGTGTGTCGAGCAGGGTAGCGTACCTTATACTCAGAATAACCGATCGGTATTCGCTGAAGGTCATACAGGTATACGCGCCGACCTCGGCACACCCTGACGATGAAGTAGAGGCTATGTATGAGGAGATAGCAGAAGCCATACATACCTCCAAAACATACTTCACCGTTGTTATGGGGGACTTTAACGCAAAGGTGGGCACTCGGAATGGCGATGAGTTGAGAGTGGGGTCGTATGGGTATGGGCAGCGGAACCAAAGGGGCCAGCGGCTGGTCGACTTCATGGAGAAGGAGGGACTCTTTGCGATGAACTCCTTCTTCAAGAAGCGACCATCCAGGAAGTGGACGTGGATAAGCCCCGATGGTTCAACCAAAAATGAGATCGACTTCATCATGACGACCAAGAAGCATATATTCGATGATGTCTCCGTGATCGGCAGGGTGAAAACCGGGAGTGATCACCGTATTGTTAGAGGCACATTGAATATCAATGTTAAGCTCAAAAGGTTTCGTCTGATGAAGTCCACGCTCCGTCCAGGATCCGCCCAAATCCAGAACCCCGAAGACTTTCAACTTGAACTGCATAATCGCTTCCAGTGCCTCGCCGACTGCGAAACTGCGGACGAGATAAACAATGGGTTGGTGCAAACTGTCCACGCAGTGGGGTCCAAGTTCTATAAGACCCCACGCCGTAAAAAACCTCAAAAGCTCTCCAATACAACCATTAAGCTAATGGAAAACCGGACTGAGATGAGACTGCAATCTTCAGCTGATATGTCGGAATATGCTGAACTCAATAGACGAATCTCGAAATCCATGCGACACGACTTGCGTTCCTATAATACAGCGTGTATTAAGGACGCAATTGAGCGGAACCAAGGCTCTAAAGTGTTCGCACAGAATTCGTCTATTGGGCGTAGTCATATGACGAAGCTGAAGATCGATGACGGCAGTGTCATCTCATCGAAACCGGAGATATTGAGAGAGTTCGAGAGATTTTACGGACAGTTATACACCTCAACACGGGAACCCATTGATAGAACAGCTCAAGACACCAGAGCCAAACTAACCCGACACTACACTGAGGACATCCCAGACATCAGCATGTACGAGATTAGAATGGCTCTCAAACAGCTCAAGAATAACAAGGCGCCGGGTGAAGACGGAATCACATCAGAACTTCTGAGAGCGGGTGGAAAACCGGTACTTTTAGTCCTCCAGAAGTTATTTAATTCCGTCTTACTCGAGGGTACAACGCCAGAAGCATGGCACAGGAGTGTGGTGGTTCTTTTCTTCAAAAAAGGTGATAACACTTTATTGAAGAATTATAGACCTATCTCACTCCTGAGCCATGTATACAAGCTGTTTTCGAGAGTCATTACGAACCGTCTCGAACGCAGGTTTGATGACTTCCAGCCTCCCGAACAAGCCGGGTTCCGAAAAGGCTTTAGCACCGTAGACCACATACATACGCTCCGCCAGATTATACAGAAGACCGAGGAGTATAATCGGCCATTATGTCTAGCGTTTGTGGACTACGAGAAAGCCTTTGATTCAATCGAGACCTGGGCAGTATTGCAATCTCTCCAGCGGTGCCACATTGACTATAGGTACATCGAAGTGTTGAAGTGTTTGTACAACAACGCCACCATGTCGATCCGACTACAGGACGAGAGCACGAAACCAATCCCATTGCAGCGTGGTGTGAGACAGGGAGACGTTATTTCTCCGAAACTGTTCACAAACGCATTGGAGGACGTTTTCAAGCTCTTGGACAGGAACGGATTCGGCATCAATATCAATGGCGAATACATCACTCACCTTCGTTTTGCCGATGATATAGTCATTATGGCAGAGTCGCTGGAGGACCTCAATACGATGCTCAGCGACCTCAGTAGCGTTTCCCAACAGGTGGGTCTTAAAATGAACATGGACAAGACGAAGATCATGTCTAATGTCCATGTTGCACCCGTACCGGTAATTGTTGGGAACGATACACTCGAAGTTGTTGACCACTATATATACCTAGGACAAACTATCCAGGTAGGTCGGTCCAACTTCGACAAAGAGGTCGCCCGAAGAATCCAACTCGGATGGGCAGCGTTCGGGAAACTACGCGAAATCTTCTCGTCCAAAATACCGCAGTGCCTAAAGACGAAGGTTTTTAACCAGTGTGTGTTGCCAGTGATGACATATGGTACTGAGACGTGGTCCCTAACTGTTGGCCTTTTGGATAAGCTCAGAGTCACACAACGTGCTATGGAGAGAGCTATGCTCGGAGTTTCTTTGCGCGACAGAATCCGAAATGAGGAGATTCGCCGAAGAACCAAGTTCACCGACATAGCTCTTAAAATCTGCAAGTTGAAGTGGCAATGGGCAGGCCACATCGCTCGGCGAACCGATAACCGCTGGGGAAGAAAGGTTCTCAAGTGGCGACCACGAACCGGAAGACGCAGCGTAGGTAGGCCTCCCACTAGGTGGACAGACGACATTGTGCGCGTCGCAGGTAACCGGTGGATGCAAATAGCCAATTGTCGGTCATTGTGGCGTTCGAAGGGGGAGGCCTATGTTCAGCAGTGGACGTCTTCCGGCTGGTGATGATGATGATGATGATGATTGTCAACGTCTACCCACAATAATAATTGCCAAGGCAAAACATGCCGAAAAGAGTCATAAAACTACTTTCATATTATTACTATCTATATTTACGTATATTATATATCATAATATACTAACACGTGCGCGGGCCCGTCCCGTTGATACCTAATTTCGTGTTCTGCGCAGCGAAACGGCCATAAAGTTTGGAGAGTACTGTACCAACTTGAGCTTGACTTCTGTACATTGATTATTTTGTGGCCAGGGTGACAAACCACTTTACCAACCAGCCTGTTATTAATTAAAGGATACCAGCACCGACTGGTTGGTCTGTAATTTATAATTGTACAGTTTTTTAATCCTGCTTTAGTTTTTCTAAATTATTTTTAAGTCTTATTGATTTTTCTTGGGTCTGAATAATTTTGTAAATAATTAGTCTATGTTATGTAAAAATAATAGAAATGTTAGTTCACGTTTCCGCCACCAGCACAGATAAGTTTGCAACCTCCGCGACCATATTTTAGATGTCATTTTCTTCGTGAATGTTTATCTAGTTTATATATTATATCGATGCCACCGGGCCCTGAATGCCGTGTAGTGTAATTGATCAAGTATCATAGCAACGACAACACAAGGTCGATCCTTTCTGCATCAGGGGTCAAGAATAGAGGAGATTTATACATATACTGGACGTCAACCAAGGACACCCTTGCAGCCGGTTGCTCTCACCAACACGGTACCGTTCCGTGCATCAGAGGTCAGAAACAACGTGGGCCTCGACTACTTCGGGCCGGTTACCATATCCGTTCTCCGTTGACGAGAAAAACGATACGTCGCATTATACACCTGCTTAGTAACAAGAGCTGTTCACCTGGAAGTGGTTGCTTCACTATCGACAGATGCCGCAATTATGAGCCTAAGACGCTTCATTGCCCGCCGAGGAGAAACCGCATGAAGAAATAGGGTCAAAGTGGAGAAAACACTCCCAAATACATGACTGAGGTCAACGATATCCCTTTCATTGAGGTCGAATCTCCCTTTCTAAGAGGGTAACCTTGATGTTTCATGAAAAATCAGGACATCTTTTTAACTTCGTCGCTTAATACGACTTACCTGGCTTGTTTAAGCTTTAAGTTTAAACCGATTAAATATGTCTAGTTGCTTCCGTTTACCTCTCAAAATACGACGGGACGAAAAACCGACACGACCGTTGAGAGACCAGGCGCAGGACCAACATTTTACATACCTATCTGACGCATGGAGCATCTTACTTTATCTTAGAGGAGATACCACTGGAGATAGCATCATGCGCTAACCCCTCTGCCAAATTTTGTTCATATGGTCAGGTCATTCTTTATTTGTGTGCGTATCTTTTTGAATATGTTGCGAGTTTATTATAGTGTGGTTATGCGTGAAATTGTATCTGTGTGTGTTTACTTCGCCTCCCGCACCCCTCAAAAGTGCCACGAAAAATTTGTTCGGCAAATCGACGCGATACTAGCTCCATTCTAATTACTCTGAGTACTTTACAGACAATCAAGTAATAAATAAATAATAAGTTAATGGTTGTGAAAATAAAAGCATATGAAGTTATGATAAAAAGAAATTGTATTACAAGATCATTTATTCAGTACGTTTAACGATTTCCGATTAATCACAAGATATTGAATAGCAATTTCCATTATATGCAAACAACTAAAACACCTTGTAACCCACACATTAGACGATAGAAAAAGCATTTGCAGTAATTTAGGTTTCCATTGGACCAACTGCAGATCATTGCAGCTTCATAAAATTTCTTTTCGAATGGGACAATGGATAGTCATAATATTCCTTCGCTCAATATCTTTAGGAAATCTACAAGAAAATAAAAAATGTATTAATATTGACCACGGGTAATTAAAACAGTATATATATTGACAGGTGACAGGTATAGTGACAGGTTAAGAAATAGTGACATAAGGAAACGTCGTGGTATGAAAGAAGATGTTGTGACAAAAATTGAGGTATGCTGAGATGGTTTGGCCATGTCGAGAGAATGAATGAGGAACGATTGACGAAAATAGTTTATAAGGCGAGTGTGAATGAAAGTGGCGGAAGGGGTAGACTTAGGCGGACGTTTCAAGACCAAATCAGGGACGTCTTGAAAAAAGGCCAGGTCAAGAGTACCCTAAACCGAAGAGCATGTATGAAGGGAATAATGAAAGTGGACGAAGCGAAACAAGTATGTAAGGATCGTAGCAAGTGGAAAGAAGTGGTCTCTGCCTACCCCTACGGGGAAGAGGCGTGATTATATGTATATTTATAGAATGATATAGGTACTCTCGCCGATACGACCACAGCGGCCAATCTTTCGCAAGATCAGCCATCAGCCAGTGCACAAATGCTTGCGTAGCCACAAGTGCACTCTTTCTTCCTTTTACCTCTCACAGTTTAGTGATACGAAAGATCAACACGACCGGGGAGAGGTCAGGCGCAGGACCGACTTTTTATATGCCTATCCGACGCATGGATCATCTTACTTTACAGACAATCAGATGACCAGCCTGCATTGTCTTAGCCAGTAAGGAACAAATATACAAAGTTGTTGCTCCCCGCAGGATTCGAACCTGCGACCCCCGGTACGCAAGCAAGCAGTTTCCCACTGCGCCACGGAGGCTACTAGACGCGACAGGACTAGGAGGCGACAAGAATAAATATGATTTTAATAATATGTTTAAAACTACATACACACTTGAACATACAATATTTTTTCCATATCAATCCTTTGAAGTAAATACCTACATCGTATATTTTTTATCATAAAGTGGCGGTAAAAAAATCCCCAAAACGGAAAGTCTTCAAAAAATCTTTACCATGGTTACTCTATGAAAACAATGTAAAATATTTTAAATTAGATAATTCAACTACCAATTAATAGAAAGTTAAACCCAATACTAACAAACGAACTGAAAACGTGTTATATGCCTATCGAAAGAAGAACTGATCGAAAATATGGTGCATAATCCAAAGGGATCATCGGTAGGTACATTATTGAACAAATCGGACTTACGAGTGATATTCGGTATCATCTAAGGGGTACAACATATTTTTGCAACTAAGTACTACACATTTTATCACCATTCTTATTAGTTTAATTCACTTTATCGTGAAATTATGGTATTTAAATGTTGGATCGATTTAAATGACAGACAGTTTCATGCTGACAATAAGCGCCAGTGTTGCCACAAAATACGAACCCTTAAAATCGGTATTTAAAATTGCATTTGAGTACAATTGGCGAAAACACAATATAGCATTATCCTAATCGTACTCGCAGAACAATACCAAAAAAAAATTATTAGACATGATTGTCATCGTATTTTATGTTTTCGGGTGGAAAACAATCTTTTGATGTTGAAGTAGAGCATTTCTATATTAGGGTATCCATTTTTCGGGTAATTTAAATTATTACATGGACCACACATTGGACCACTTAGAAAGAGAGATCCGGCCTCAATGAAAGGGATAGCGTATGCCTCAATCAATTATTTGGAGTTTGGACTCCACTTTGATCCTATTTCTTCATGAGAAACCGTTTATTTTCTATTTGACAGATCTAATTTGACAGTTATAGTGTTGTGACCAAGTGATTATAGTGGACACGATATCGATTCATTTTTCTATCGAGTCTGTGCGGAAAGAGAACAGTCGTAGGAATGGCGCTAGTAAGTAGTAGAACGCATTCTATTATCACTTTTGTTACATTGACACGTAATAATAATCTTCCTAAATATTAGAGCGGGGTTTTTAAAACGTTCTATTACTTACCCCATTTTTTGTCTATGGGTAAGCAGTAGTATTTTTTGAAGGTAGCAACACTCAATGGTCCACCGCCATTTTGTGTTTGTCACTGTCATCTGTCACTCGCAACAAGACGCCCGTGCTAGTCATTGTTTGCTGAGTTTTGTATTGTTTTATATTCGAACTATAAAATGCCGAAAGGATCAGTGCTGAAAGGGCAGACGAGAGAAATGGTGGTGAAAAGCTTCGTAATTACTTTGAAGCAGAGTATCAAAATGGCGGCCCGCTTTTACCATTGTCGCAAGTGCGAGAGCGCGTTGCGGCCGCGTTAGGTACTAGTGCACCTACGGTTACATAAAATTACTACCGAAGTCTACGGAACAAGCGGCATGCATGAGAATAAGCTTCGTACGCCGAAGAAAAAACGCCAACCACGTCGTGTGACATCGGTTGACAACTTAGACGCAGACGCTATACGCCGTCATATATATAACTATTACTTACGTAAAGAAGTTCCAACACTTAAAAAACTTGTTAATTCTTTGCGTGAATGTGATTTGTTCCGAGGCCAAAAATCATCATTGGCAAAGGTCTTGAAAGAAATTGGATTTACTTATAAAAAATCGGACAAACGCAAAATATTGATGGAGCGTCGCGACGTAGCTTTTGCTCGTTGCAAATTTTTGAGCGAAGCCAAAAAAATTGCAGATTGGTCAAATGTTGTTTTCACTGACGAAACTTGGCTGAATGCGAATGCCACACAGTGTCTAAGAACTGGACTGATGACACCGCTGCTTCCACTAGCTCAGTGCCGATGGGAAAAGGAGAACGCCTAATCATTTGCCATGCAGGGTCTATGAAAGGATTCATGCCAGATGCTTTGTTGGCCTTTAAATCTAAAAAAACAGTTGAGTACCACGAAGAAATGAATTCTGAGGTTTACGAAAGTTGGTTTAAGGAAATGGTGCAATCATTGGAAGAACCGTCAGTCATTATTATGGATAACGCATCCTATCACTCACGCCAAATTGATAAAATGCCGACCCAGGCCGACAAAAAACAAGTAATCATTGACTGGCTTCAACGACATGGCGAAAATGTTGATAACTCTTTACTAAAAGTACAATTACTAAAAAACACTTCCCAAAACGATATGTGATCGACGAAATAGCTGCAGAACATGGTCATTGGGTTCTTAGACTTCCATTCTAGAATGATAGGGTATCATTGTCAATACAATGCCATTGAATTAATATGGGCTCAAGTAAAAGGACACGCCGCTCGAAATAACACAAAACCCCCATTCACGGCAAACAAAATGCTTGATTTATTAAAAAATGCAAGTGTGGAAGTAACTGCGGAAAACTGGCAAAATGTAATTCAAAAAACACAAGAAACTATAATGGCAGATTGGGATAAACACGTGGCGATAGATAATATGAATCAACAATTAATTATAAATGTCGGCGATAGCTCGAGTGACAGCGACGATGAATCTGATTTTGATTAATCTATACTTATAATAAAACTGTAACAGGCCCAATTCTGTACATTGAAGATATTTTGAAAATTAATTTGGAGGGCATTCTATAACCGATACTGAGGCCGAAAATGTAATTTTTTTAATTTTTGTCTGTCTGTCTGTCTGTCTGTCTGTATCACGGCTGAGCATCACGCCGAAACTACTGAATGGATTCAAATGAAACTTGGCATGATTTGAGATCTTACTACGAGGTAGGACATAGGATACTTTTTGTCCCGTAATCTAGCACGGTTCTTTTGGGAGAGGGGATTAAAGTCAAAACGGGTACTTGGTTATACGCTTGGTCCGATTTTATCAATTTTTCTATAAAATATAATAAATATTAGTAAGGGAACACTCATAGAGAGTTGTTATCAAGGTTTTGTAATCGATCGGGTTAAGCAACGTTAGGTAAGGTCATTAAATAGATGGGTGACCGTTTAACGCCATTTGAACTAAACGGGTCCGTGCTTCGGAGAGCAAGTAAAAAGCGGGTCCCAGTTTTTAACCGACTATAAAAAATGAGGTTATGTATTCGATGCGAATGTCTGATATTCAAAGTTTAGTTAACGTAAAAATAGCGCAGGCGGAGCTGCGTGGGTCAGCTAGTAAATAAATAAATGTAAAAGTCACAATAATTGTTTCATATCATTTCATACCAATCTATATTTATACTTCATTAGAATGCTACATTATACCCGTGTAAAAATAGTTAATAAACAATATCGATATCTCAATCGTAACATCACTATGTTGATACCCATAGAACGTAAATTTTTAAAAACGTTTGTTATTTTATGTAATTTATAAAAAAACTACTGCACTTATGGACTCAATTTGTCAAAGATGATTATTATACGGGATCAAGGAGCAAACTTAGGCAGTTGTCATATTTTTAAAACCTCGTTAAAAGGTTTAGACGCAAATGGTCCACTTCGCATATTGTCAACTCGACGTTTTCGCAAATAGTCCACTTCGCAAATGGTTCACTTCGCATATTGTCTACTTCGCAAAGCGTCCACTTCGCAAAGCGTCCACTTCGCAAAGCGTCCACTTCGCAAAGCGTCCACTTTTTTACATTGATGTATACTTTACAGTAAACTACAAAATATCTTGTTTTTATTCAATCTTAGTGATGGGAAATGCAAGACTCTGCTTATAGAACGCTACACTGCACTGCCGTTCAACACCCGAGACGTTAGTTATCAAGTTTCTTGAGCCCGGTAAATAAGGATTATTTTAAATATGTATATTAGAAAATTCCGAGGGGTGTCCGGGTAAGAATAGCACCCACCCATCTCCTCCCGTTGGATGTCGTTATAGGCGACTAAGGAAAAACAACAGGGGCAGCAGCGTCTTTCGATTGGATTACCTACCACATATACCTACTGCGATCTCCAAGACGCTGACCAATAATTTACTTTGAAGACTTTTTTAACCGACTTCAAAAAAGGAGGTTCTGTATTCGACGCGTATGTATGTAATATTAATAGAAATGCGTAATATTCATATATGTTAGTCTATGTGGGCTTCTAAACAAATTTACCAAATTTCACGAGTGTATGTATGTATGTATGTATGTATGTATGTATGTATGTATGTATGTATGTATGTATGTTGGTTTGTCCGCGGATTTCTCAGAAACTACAAGTCCGATTTCGAAAATTCTTTTTGCAATAGTTAGAGTATTTTTCAACTTAGGGTAGAGTACAAGTTTCATCAAAATCGGTCCAGTAGTTTAAGAGATATAAACTTTTTATGTTTTCAGTAAGTTACTGTAATGTAGACGTTCGAGTTGCGTGATAGTGCTGATACCCATCTTGGTAAAATAAGTCACTAAAAAGTGTTAAATAAACTATTTAAAAAAAAATAAAAACCGACTTCAAAGTAAATTATCTAAAAAGCATAAAATAACGAAAATATTATTGAAGTTGGTGCAGAATATACACAGCAGGTACGCTAACACCAACTTCAATAATATTTTCGTTATTTTATGCTTTTTAGATAATTTACTTTGAAGTCGTTTTTTTTTTTTTTTTTTTAATAGTTTATTTTTTAAATTGTTTTGTTTGTATTAAGTCGTACCATTTTCTTGTTCATTTGTTTGGTGTACAATAAAGTATATTCTATTCTATTCAAAACCCCAGATACATTGGTATTGTGTTGCAGTCATTATGCCTATTACACAAAGTACTGCGCGCAGGGTTTGAACCTGTGATCTCTACTGCCCAACGGAAGCGAACTACACTATTAGGAGCATAGTAACACTATTCGAGAAACGACAATTTGGTTAAGTAACATCAGGCCAGGTCAGTTCATAGATCGGGGGTACGCGTAGTGCCATTTGAACTAAGCGTGTCCGTGTTTCGGAGGGCAAGTTAAAAGTCGGTCCCCTTTGTTGTATCTATACAGCAGTCGTTATGCCAATCCAGAGGTATAGGGGTAGCTTGAACAATTTTGACACCAGGTTGGTATCAAACAGCTGACGAATAAAGTCCTGACTTTGACTTCCTTGCACATCACAAGGCCTACCTTGTAGCCCTATGCCTCTGGATTGGCTTAACGACTGCTGTCTAGATACAACAACGGGCCGCGGTCTGCCATAACAGACCGCGCCATTGCACAGGAGCCGCCTGTACTCTGTACACCTCGCGAAGGTACCGATGTTGAAATCCTAGTACCTACCGAAGTGATCGAACTGCGTGGACGATTAGTAATTTGAATTCAAAAAATAATTTTAAAGTGCATAACGATGGCTGTTGCACACAGCACTTATTTACTTTAGCATATTAATGAAAAGTAAAGTCTGGCGATGACATGTAATGTTCGAGAACGTTTCTGCAGTTGGTTAAATACGGAAGATATAATTTGGGTTCCGTTTACAAAGAATGCTGAAAACATAGCAATCTCAATGATGAGCTTTGCCTCCGTGACGCAACGGGAAACCGTTCGCTTTGCAAACCGGAGCTCGCGCTGAATCCCACGGGAGCAACAATATTATGTTAATTGTTTCTTACTGGATAGGACAATTCATGCCGATCACCTGACTGTACGAAAAGAATGATGATCCATGCGTCGTATTTTATTTTATTTTTATTTTATTTTTATTTTATTTTTATTTTATTTTTATTTTATTTTTATTTTATTTTTATTTTATTTTTATTTTATTTTATTTTTATTTTTATTTTATTTTTATTTTATTTTTATTTTATTTTTATTTTATTTTTATTTTATTTTATTTTTATTTTATTTTTATTTTATTTTTATTTTATTTTTATTTTATTTTTATTTTATTTTTATTTTATTTTTATTTTATTTTATTTTTATTTTATTTTTATTTTTATTTTATTTTTATTTTATTTTTATTTTATTTTTATTTTATTTTATTTTTATTTTATTTATTTGGGAATGCAAACAATTGTACATTATATATTAATAACATAAGTAAAGAAAAACCATTATAAACTAAATGTACAATCCACGGCGCTATCCACAAATTACTAGTAAGTAAGTATAGGTATTTAAGACGACAATAAACAAACATAACGTAAAAAGTGAAGAAGGAAATAAGAAAAGAAGATGCATGCGAAGAAGAAATACATTATGACGGTAAATTAGCGAATTGACTGACTCTAAAATACATTTTTTAAATTTAGAAAGATTTAAATTAAATATGTCTATATGTTCAAAATATGTGTTATAATTTTGTACTAGCGACCGAAGCGGGGAACGCACACCAGCATTCGAGCGACAAGATATTGTACCAAAAAAATTATAAGTGCGTGCTCCGCGACGGTTTACAGTTATATATAACAACTAGCGACCCGCCCCGGCTTCGCACGGGTGTAATTAAGAATAAAAAAATGAATAGGTAATTTAAAGTTACTGCCCTTGATTATAGAATTTCTTCATAAATAATGTTTGTAGCTGACTTTTCGTAACGTAATATGAACAAATTTTGTTTAGAAGAGGGCTACGTATAGCTGTCTGTCCATGGGCAAAGAACTCAACGCTTAGGTTAAGCCTGTAACGTTGAATCTCTGAGCTTGTGATTTGTTAATTGTATTTATAATTTTATTAGAAACTGCAGACGTGTACCTGTGCACAATTTGGGTGGATTAAGGACAGGAACAGGACACCATTTCTTTAAAACCAATTTATGGAAACAATACGGGCTTCCTTGTTCGGTTTCATCGTTAAGACGTAAACGGGGGTCAACCGGGAAATTCTTACCCACTAAAACCCCCGCAGCTATCACATCGGCACATTAGAGGGCAGACCTGGGCTATCTGTCGGGATCTGCACCAGCTGATACCACTCAGTGCCTTGACTTTGAACCCGCCGCCGGAGAAGCACATTATAGTTCCCCGGGAACCTGTCACGGTGCTCACGGTTACGTGGGTCACGGGGGAAGCCTTTAATGGGATTTATGGGACCCTGTTGGTGGTCAAACGGATATGTAGGATTCTTATACACTAAACCCCCAACGGCCGTGCAATCAGCACATAAGAACCCCTTTTGGGCTATCCGGTAGGATCTGCACCATGATACCCTCAGTGGCTTGCCTTTGACCCCGCCACCGGGGGCACAATAAAGCCACCCGGGAATCTGTCACCGTGTTCACGGTTACAGGGGTCACGGGGGAAACCTTCAATAGGTGGGTATCCTGTGGGAAAGTCAACCTGGGTATTTGGGATTCTTACCCACTAAAACTCCCCTGGCTGTCACATCGGCACATGAGAAGGAAACCTGGGTTCTCGGGTGGGATCTGCACCAGGTGTCCCTCAGTGCCTGGGCCTTTGAGTCCGCCGCCGGGCCGGGGGGCAAGCATATTATATCCCAGATTTAACTTACATATATTATATGGAATGATACAATGATATATAGATCAACTTCTCTAGTACTTGATTGTTAAGTATGTATGTACCTCATTAGGTTTAGTCAACGTAAGCTAATTAAATTTATTTACTTAGATAAAACTTCTAAATAAATTCAGTTAATATATAAACCTTCAGTGAAAAAAAAATGTGCGTGCGTGGAGTCCCTCCGCGCGGAAGAAGTGAAACTTTATTCTAGCTCTGTCTCATTCTATTCCCCCTCCCCAGGAGCGATGAACGTAAGTCGCTTAAGAAGTTTCACTTCATTGTCTCGGACTAACTGACTGACTGACTGACTCGGACTGACTGAATCCGAGTCAGTCCGAGTCAGTCCCGGTCAGTCCCGGTCAGTCTCGGTCAGTCCCGGCCAGTCCCGGTCAGTTCCGGTCAGTCCCGCTCAGTCCCGCTCAGTTCCGGTCAGTCCCGGTCAGTCCCGCTCAGTCCCGCTCAGTCCCGCTCAATCCCGCTCAGTCCCGGTCTGTCTCGCTCAGTCCCGGTCAGTCCCGCTCAGTCCCGGTCAGTCCCGGTCAGTCCCGCTCAGTCCCAGGCAGTCCCGGTCAGTCCCGCTCAGTCCCGATCAGTCCCGCTCAGTCCCGCTCAGTCCCGCTCAGTCCCGCTCAGTCCCACTCAGTCCCGCTCAGACCCGGTCAGTCCCGCTCAGTCCCGGTCAGTCCCACTCACTCACCCACTCACCCACTCGCCCACTCACCCACTCGCCCACTCGCCCAATCGCCCACTCGCCCACTCGCTCACTCGCCCACTCACCTACTCACTCACTCGGTGACGGCGTCACATAAGCGCTTTCATAACCATAACAAATTTTACGCTTAACGTTTAACACTTAACGTTCAACACCTATCATTTAACGCGTAACGTCAAACGCGTTAAATGATAACATTTTTGGAAGTCACATAAGAAGTTTCACTTTAATAAAAAAAAATAATAAAATGATCACAAATAAAATGTATAAAAGTACACAAAAACAACCCCAAAGAGAGATTTGAACCCGGACCCTGCTGTGCTTAAAAGACGTTTCCGTAACCTCCAGACCACGGCTACTCTTATTTAATTAATCGAATTACTTGATCATATTATTGTTATTATGTCTGCTGAGTCCCATAAAACCGAATTAGGTTTTCTATATAAGTACATAGGTAAACCTTCAATGAAAAATTATATAATGGTGAAAACCGCTGCGTGGTTTAGGAGGTGCTATCGGATATAGACAGACTCGGATAGTGACTTTGTTTCACACTATGTAAAGATACTTTGACGTCGATAGGGAACAACACCAGCCAACCTGTAGAAAAAACCCTGACTGACAGACAGACAATAATTCCAATAAAGTTTTGGCTTTTATATCATACGTACAATACATGCATATTGTATTCCTACCGAAACAGACATTTTGGAAATATATTTGGGAAACAAACAAATTATACCACTTATTACTAATATATCAATTAAGTTTCCTAACTAATAACTAAATCGTAAACGTATGCCTGATTTTAAATAAAAATAAAAGAATTAAATATAAAAATATAGTAGAGATAAAAATGCTGGAGTTAATAATTATGAGTTAAATATTTAAAACAATTTAAAACATTGAATCTTAATATAAATAAAAAAATCAAAAACAAAGTTTAAAAATACAAAAAGGAAATCCGCACGCGGGTAGCGAACCCGGACAGACCGCGCTTAGAGGACGCTTCCGTAACCACTTGGCCAAGGAACTTATGTTTTAACGTTCGAATTATCGTATCTTATTGTTGTAATATATTTGTACCGCCATCGGTTGAGTAATAATACTCTTTTTTAACTCTGATCAGAGACAAATTAAAAAAAATATGAAATACAAATTCAATTAATTTTGTTAAAGAATGTCTGTGCAAAATTTCAAGTCAATAGGACCAAGGAATCGCATTCTCCCATACAAACTTTACCCCCCTGTTTCACCCCCTTAGAGGTTGAATTTCACAAAATCCTGTCTTAGTGAGCACCTACGTCCTAAACGAAACCCCCATGCAAAATTTGAGACTCCTAACACTTGTAGTTTCTGAGATTTCGTGATGAGTGGGTTTTTGTCTACTCTTTTATATAATAAGAAAATAAATTCAGTTAATATATAAACCTTCAGTGAAAAAAAAATGTGCGTGCGTGGAGTCCCTCCGCGCGGAAGAAGTGAAACTTTATTCTAGCTCTGTCTCATTCTATTCCCCCTCCCCAGGAGCGATGAACGTAAGTCGCTTAAGAAGTTTCACTTCATTGTCTCGGACTAACTGACTGACTGACTGACTCGGACTGACTGAATCCGAGTCAGTCCGAGTCAGTCCCGGTCAGTCCCGGTCAGTCTCGGTCAGTACCGGCCAGTCCCGGTCAGTTCCGGTCAGTCCCACTCAGTCCCGCTCAGTCCCGGTCAGTCCCGCTCAGTCCCGCTCAGTCCCGCTCAGTCCCGCTCAATCCCGCTCAGTCCCACTCAGTCCCGGTCTGTCTCGCTCAGTCCCGGTCAGTCCCGGTCAGTCCCGGTCAGTCCCGCTCAGTCCCAGGCAGTCCCGGTCAGTCCCGCTCAGTCCCGATCAGTCCCGCTCAGTCCCGCTCAGTCCCGCTCAGTCCCGCTCAGTCCCACTCAGTCCCGCTCAGACCCGGTCAGTCCCGCTCAGTCCCGGTCAGTCCCACTCACTCACCCACTCACCCACTCGCCCACTCACCCACTCGCCCACTCGCCCAATCGCCCACTCGCCCACTCGCCCACTCGCCCACTCACCTACTCACTCACTCGGTGACGGCGTCACATAAGCGCTTTCATAACCTTAACAAATTTAACGCTTAACGTTTAACACTTAACGTTTAACACTTAACGTTCAACACCTATCATTTAACGCGTAACGTCAAACGCGTTAAATGATAACATTTTTGGAAGTCACATAAGAAGTTTCACTTTAATAAAAAAAAATAATAAAATGATCACAAATAAAATGTATAAAAGTACACAAAAACAACCCCAAAGAGAGATTTGAACCCGGACCCTGCTGTGCTTAAAAGACGTTTCCGTAACCTCCAGAACACGGCTACTCTTATTTAATTAATCGAATTACTTGATCATATTATTGTTATTATGTCTGCTGAGTCCCATAAAACCGAATTAGGTTTTCTTTATAAGTACATAGGTAAACCTTCAATGAAAAATTATATAATGGTGAAAACCGCTGCGTGGTTTAGGAGGTGCTATCGGATATAGACAGACTCGGATAGTGACTTTGTTTCACACTATGTAAAGATACTTTGACGTCGATAGGGAACAACACCAGCCAACCTGTAGAAAAAACCCTGACTGACAGACAGACAATAATTCCAATAAAGTTTTGGCTTTTATATCATACGTACAATACATGCATATTGTATTCCTACCGAAACAGACATTTTGGAAATATATTTGGGAAACAAACAAATTATACCACTTATTACTAATATATCAATTAAGTTTCCTAACTAATAACTAAATCGTAAACGTATGCCTGATTTTAAATAAAAATAAAAGAATTAAATATAAAAATATAGTAGAGATAAAAATGCTGGAGTTAATAATTATGAGTTAAATATTTAAAACAATTTAAAACATTGAATCTTAATATAAATAAAAAAATCAAAAACAAAGTTTAAAAATACAAAAAGGAAATCCGCACGCGGGTAGCGAACCCGGACAGACCGCGCTTAGAGGACGCTTCCGTAACCACTTGGCCAAGGAACTTATGTTTTAACGTTCGAATTATCGTATCTTATTGTTGTAATATATTTGTACCGCCATCGGTTGAGTAATAATACTCTTTTTTAACTCTGATCAGAGACAAATTTAAAAAAATATGAAATACAAATTCAATTAATTTTGTTAAAGAATGTCTGTGCAAAATTTCAAGTCAATAGGACCAAGGAATCGCATTCTCCCATACAAATTTTACCCCCCTGTTTCACCCCCTTAGAGGTTGAATTTCACAAAATCCTGTCTTAGTGAGCACCTACGTACTAAACGAAACCCCCATGCAAAATTTGAGACTCCTAACACTTGTTCTCTCAGAAACTAGATTTCGTGATGAGTGGGTTTTTGTCTACTCTTTTATATAATAAGATTCGTTAGTATGTAACATACAATCTAATTTACTATGACATAAATTATAAAGAAAATTAGCTCCAAGTAATATTCTTCTACTTTGAAGCGGAATTATGTTAAATAGTTTACACAGTTTTTCATAGGATGTATTCCTTCGAAATTGCCTGTAATGAACAGTACGGAAGAACTTACGTTGGACAGCTTCAATAGAGGTTATATATTTTTGGTATATTGGGTTCCAAATGGCAACTGCATATTCCAATTGTGGTCGAATAATTGACATAAATATTTGACGATACGTTGATAGCTGACGAAAGTTTTTAGAATTGGCATATAAAAACTCGGCCTTACGCCTGACATCTCCCCGGTTGTTTCAGTATTCCGTCCCATCGGAGTATAGGATGAGAGAGTACCTGTGCCTACACAAACACTTGTGTACTATAATATCTCCTGCATAGTTGGTGTTTAGTTTGTATCTTTGCTCTGTCATTTGAAACGTCGTCAGTGTCAAAGTCCGTTGTCTATTATTGCGATTCCGCGCGGCACGTGCGACGGACCCTTGCACAAGAAATTTTTTAATTTGTAATTCGAATTTGATTGTCGCTTGAATATAACTGATTTTGGGTTATACGCATTTGCTTTGTGAATTCTTATTTATTTATTTATTTATTCTTATTGTACACAAAGAAACACAGATACAGTAATTAAAAGATAGTAAATGCATGTACATTCTTCTTAATTGAATACTCGTATTATTGTTGCGTTATTCGTCCATTGTGTAAGCACTATAAAAATTTTCGCCTTGCGCCGTGGAATTGGCGAGCGCTTAAAAAGTGCCGGTTAAAGAACTTACCCGTGCCTATTAGCCTGTTAGACCCTTTTATAAGCAGAGAGTGGCAGGACAACCTAACTATAAAGGTCCAGTGTGTCATGTCGGTGACTGTAGGCGTGACGGTGTGATCCTTTTATTCTTTATTGTCATCCTTACCCCTTAAGGTACGAGTCCAAAGGACCGCGCCGGACGCGCCGCACGCGCCGCACGCACAGCACGCAACGGATTTTAGTTTGCTTTCTATGATTTTACATAGCGCTGCGTCCATTATCCGCGCCGTCATTTTCCGATTCGGGCCGTCAAAATCATAGAAACTCAAACTCAAAAATTGTTTATTTCAAATAGGCTTAACGCTAGCACTTTTGAAAAGTCATGTATTTTTTTTTAAAAAAAGCTACCACCAGATCACAACGCGGCCTCAACTGAGAAGATCCGGCAAGAAACTCAGCGGGCTTGTCATTTTATCACTTTTTTTTTTAAACAGTGTGTCATGTTACAATTAGATCAGAGCGACAGTGTGTCTTGCCGTTCAAAAGATCAAATAATACAGAAAAAAAAAATACGACGAAAGTAGGTACAACAAACTAAAAAACCAAAGGGATAGTAGTCGGACCAGTCCCCCCAGAAAGCAAACTAAAATCCGTTGCGACGCGTACCTTTATACCCACACCAGGTAACGCCGGCTAACCAGACTATCATCGACGTGCTCGGTAAGTGGCCAATATTCATTTGTATTTGGGGCTGTGTCACTGCAAGTCCACGTGGGCATGCAGTTACACAGCCCCAAATGTGGGAACGTTCCCAGCATACTGCCCGCAGTTGGTTGGGAACAGTTGACAAACTTTTTCAAAAAATATTGGCCGCTGTGGCCTGGGCGGCCAGGAGAACAATTTTACTATTATCGTGAAGAGGCTTTGTTTTAAACACTACTACTGTTTACTATACACTTGTATAGTAAAATATTAGTTTAACAATAATATTAGGTCCCGCGTGCAAGGGACCATCCACCGGTGGGTAACACCGCACTGTCAGATATTCTGTCTCCAACAGCAATATGTACGCATTGTTGTGTTATGGTGTGAATAATATTGTAGCTGATGAAATCACCAGGTTCATAATATCTCAAATGACGGGCGACAAAAAAATATATAAATATAAAAATACTTGTTTATAGCCCTCCCTTTTGAACGGCACAATGAACGACGATTGACTATTTGCATCTACCGGTTGCTTACGACGCGCACGATCTCGTCAGTGGGAGGCTTTCTTTCATGACCGCCACTCGAGAACATTTTTTCTCCATCGGTTACCGGTTCTTCAAGCGATGTGGCTTGCTCATTGCCGCTTCAAATTGCAGATCCTGAGAGCTATGTCGTTGACTTTAGTTATTCGGCAAATCTTCTCATTCTTGAGTAAATCGTGCAAAGAGAAAACGAGGATAGCCCTCTCCATAGCTCGTTGTGTGATTCTGAGCTTCTCTAAAAGGCCAGCACTAAGGGTTTAATCACCTGTAGTGTTTAATTATCACCACCGTGGCGGTGCCACTCCGAGAGTCCCTCAGCCGCTAGGAAACCGAGCCTTCATAAACCTTACTGACCTTGAGTTCAGAAACAAAATAAAACAGCCTCAAGAACCTTTAAGTAGGTTTGTTTTCTTGCGACAACTATATTTGCAAGTGCTCTACGAAGAGTTGTCACATGCCGCCAGAAAGCAGCCAGAGTTATCCTGTCTGCTGCCAGCACCGATCCATCTATGGTTCCGTATATATATATGGAAATATTGGAAAGCTGCCACGTGACGGATGGTGTATGCAGCTTGTATTATTTATTTTTTAAAAAATCTACCCCTAAGGTGAGATAAGAGGGAAAAAATTATAATCAATATTAATAAAAGAACAGGCTTATTTTCTACAAATCACCATACAGTCAAAACCATTTAAAGTTGAATTATGAAAGGAGAAAGATACAGTTTCATACATTCTCGGGCTACACAGTTTCATGCATCGAAAAAGATGAAAATGGTGTCAAACTATAGCTAACATAATACCAGACAATCTCTAAAAATTCTGAAGAATTGGACAATCTGAGAACAGAGTTATAAGCCACTAAGCAAAAGTGAGGTTATGATATGAAAAGCTTATTTGGCTTATAGTTTATCACCTGATTTTTATGTGCTGGGATATTTTTATGTATTTCATTGTAAACATGTAGGATATTTCAGATATTGGCCATAAAGGGATTTTAACTCAACTGCGCCAGAAGGAAGGTTATGTTTTTCTAGCGTACACACGCAATGTTTATTTCTTTGGAACTACCTACTAAGCTTAGCGGTTTAACTTATGCTAAGTCGTTAGATTGCTCTTAATTGTGCAAGGGACATGGCTGTATAATAATAATGTCCATAATTCACATGGTCATCTGATTACTGACCAGACAGATCCTGTACAATGGTAACCAGACAAGTGATACAATACATGATGTGCACAAATACAATCTTTTTTTTTATACCACCAAGGTGGCAAGCAAGCCTGATGGTAAGCAGTCACTGCAGCCTATAGACGCTAGCAACACCAGAAGAATCGCTAGCGCGTTGCAGATCCTTAAGACATTAGATATTAAGTCTTTGTGTCCTGTAATTTCACCAGCTACAGTGCCCTTCACGCCGGAACACAACAATGCTTACACACTGGTGCTTGGCGGCAGAATATCTGAAACTGCGGTGGTACCTACCTGGACGGTTCCTTGCACAAGGAACCTACCACCAAGTAAAAAAGTAAGTATATAGATAAATAACACCCAGACAGAAAGTGGGAAGCGAACCCACAACCTATTGGGCCTGAGTGACCAACCACTGGATCAACAAGTCCTCTCATACAGTAAAAAAATCTAATAAGGGTCTAAACAGACTTCTTTCTTCAACCTGTTGCCACCCAACGCTGAGTGAAAGCCTCCTCCAATGCATGCCACCCTTCTCGGTCTTGAGCTTTCCTCATCCAGCTTCGTCCGGCTACTATAACTAGGTCATCAGACTATCTGGCTAGTGGTCTGCCGACGCTTCTGTGACCCGTGCGCGGTATTCACTCCAGTACCTTTCTTGCCCATCTCTCGTCCTGTCTACGGCATATGTGGCCCGCCCACTTCCACTTAGCCACGGTTTAAATCACAGATATAGATATACATATATGTATATCTATATCTGTGGTTTAAATAGACTACTTCAAATAAATACATACATACGTTAAGTTTAAATCTATTTTGTTTGCAATCGGGCTTTTAGGTAAATAGTTTTTATTTTTACTGGTTTTAAGTAAAAGACACTATGATATATAACTTTTTTATTAATCTTATTCTTAATTATTGAATTAATGATTAATATATCACCTAAAACCTGATACCTGGCTAAACTAAGGTACCATATTATAGACATTATATATACAGTGCTCCTTACTCGGGACGAAGTTTTTGGATTAGAGACCATATGTACAGCATATATGATTTGCTGCTACTATCTGCAACAAAAATACATAGTGAGTAAAATATTTTACAATAAAAATGTACAGCTACAGTTTAAAAATAGTCATCATCATCATCATCATCAGCCGGAAGACGTCCACTGCTGAACATAGGCCTCCCCCTTAGACCGCCACAATGAACGACAATTGGCTATTTGCATCCACCGGTTACCTGCGACGCGCACAATGTCGTCTGTCCACCTAGTGGGAGGCCTGCCTACGCTGCGTCTTCCGGTTCGTGGTCGCCACTCGAGAACCTTTCTTCCCCAACGGTTATCGGTTCTTCGAGCGATGTGGCCTGCCCATTGCCACTTCAACTTGCAGATTCTGAGAGCTATGTCGGTGACCTTGGTTCTTCGGCGAATCACCACATTTCGGATTCTGTCGCGCAAAGAAACTCCGAGCATAGCTCTCTCCATGGCTCGTTGTGTGACTCTGAACTTCTCTAAAAGGCCAGCCGTTAGAGACCACGTCTCAGTACCATATGTCATCACTGGCAACACACACTGGTTAAAAACCTTCGTCTTCAGGCACTGCGGTATTTCGGACGAGAAGATATCGCGTAGTTTGCCGAACGCTGCCCATCCGAGTTGGATTCTTCGGGCGACCTCTTTGTCGAAGTTGGACCGACCTAACTGGATAGTTTGTCCTAGGTATGCGTAGTGGTCAACAACTTCGAGTGTATCGTTCCCAACAACTACCGGTACGGGTGCAACATGGACATTAGACATGATCTTCGTCTTGTCCATGTTCATTTTAAGACCCACCTGTTGGGAAACGCTACTGAGGTCGCTGAGCATCGTATTGAGGTCCTCCAGCGACTCTGCCATAATGACTATATCATCGGCAAAACGAAGGTGAGTGATGTATTCGCCATTGATGTTGATGCCGAATCCGTACCAGTCCAAGAGCTTGAAAACGTCCTCCAATGCATTTGAGAACAGTTTCGGAGAAATAACGTCTCCCTGTCTCACACCTCGCTGCAATGGGATTGGTTTCGTGCTCTCGTCCTGTAGTCGGATCGACATGGTGGCGTTGCTGTACAAACACTTCAACACTTCGATGTACCTATAGTCAATGTGGCACCGCTGGAGGGACTGCAATACTGCCCAGGTCTCGATAGAATCGAAGGCTTTTTCGTAGTCCACAAACGCTAGACATAATGGCCGATTATACTCCTCAGTCTTCTGTATAAAAATAGTATACCAGTAATATTTAGTACACATAAAAACTGATCTAACTTAGAGATGCAATAAATAGGCCAAATAAGCGGGTAGTTCTTTGGTAGGTCTTTGGTTTGGTTTGGTTTCAGGTAATATATGACGGAGGTGTGTATACTTACAGGTTGTGGTGCAAGCCATTGACGAATCACTGAAAGTACTCTTTCGTCATCTAAGGCACGTCGGCCTAATGTAGCGACTAGTATTATAATTTTTATATCAATTTACACATCGATCCTTAACAACAATTCAGTCGTTAAGCCGGCCGGTAAAAAAATCCAATTCAGTTGGCTATGCGAGCTTCGTCGTCGCGTGTCCGGTATAAATATTAGATCAAGTTAAGCAAGATCAGCAGACCGTAGTAATAAAGTCGAGGAATAACAAATCAATAAAACACAAACGCACAAAACGATACGACATGAACGAGTGATTTATCATAGATTAATAGAGTTGCCATCTGTCACGTATTGAAACAAAGGTAAAAAACGGTCTGATTTCAACAGACTAAAAATACACAATAAATAGAATTAATTAATCGATATGTAAATATGTATTTCTCTACGTATAAATATATATTTTTTCTTGATTATATTTCATTGATTTCGATAGATTAATTTACTTTTATTTTATTATAATGCTAACTCAAAGATAAAAATCTTAAATCTATGTGCTAACTGCATTCTTCAAAATGGAGATTTTATACTTTTGCTTGAACACATCCACGATAATCGATAATCGATCCTATTGTATTTGTTACCTAAACCTTTTCCTATTTTCTTTCCCAAGATTGATTAGGAGGCTGATATTTGTGCACATTTTTACATAAAAATATAACCATTTTTTTTAAACCATAACTCATCTTATTCGGCGTTAGCCCAGAAATATCAGCCTCCTTTGGTACCAACATTATTCAATAGTTTAGGTGAACAATAAGAATGAACTCGACATTTCACACCTAAATGGGTCAAATGTCAAATGGGCTCCCAAAGTGAGTATGGATAAAAAAAAATCATCTCGGAGACACGAAACTTTGTATACTGAGCCAAAGAAATAAACAAACACGTATTTCATAACTTTTTAAAAAAACGACCATTAAAGGGGTTTAATGGTGGTGGGTAAGGGGGGGGGGGGGTTTAATGGTCGTTTTTTTTATAAGTTATGCATGGTTTTTGAGTATGAAATGCGCATAAAAAAATTCATGCTGCATTGATGAAACTTTGCTAATACATTTATCACCGCAAATGCAAATCCATGTGCCAATAATATTGTTTTCATTATCAACCCCTAAGAGGTTCTAATTGGGGTCCAAAAAATGTTTTTTGAACTACAGCCAATACTTAATTTATGTATTGCACACAAGAATCTAACATACCTATTCCGGCAAAAATAACCCCTAAGTTAATTTCATGGGGTTGAAAAGTTTGCACAAAGAAGGATTTCCATTTAATGTTATAATGCAGGTACTCTACCTGCGCAACGCAACTCGGTAAATAAACTCAACACAACAATTGAAGAAACATATTATTAGATTTTTTCTAAACCTTGATCCAACTCGAACCAGTTCTATGCAGTTTGATTTATCCGGCTTGATTCATCTCGATCCACTTTGTTTCACCTTGACCCACTTTGACCCACCTAGATTTCTATCCACCTCGGTTCATCTCGATCTACATCGATCCACCTCGATTTACCTCGCTTTAGCTCGATCCAACTTGATCCTGCTTGATCCAGTTTGATCCAGCTCAAAACAGTTTTATTCAGCTCAATCCCGTATTATCCGGTTTAATTGAGTTTGATGATCCAGCTTGGCTCAACTCAATACACTTTATTCCAACTTGACACACTTCAAACCACCTTGACTTATCTCGATCCATCTCGGTCTATCTCAATCCATATCAATCAACCTTGATCCAACTCGAACCAGTTCAATGCAGTTTGATAGTCCAGCTTGACTTATCTCGATTCACTTTGTTTCACCTTGACCCACATCGACCCACCCAGACTTAACTATATCGATCCACCTCGGTGCATCTCGATTCACATCGTTCCACCTCGATTTACCTCGCTTTAGCTCGATCCAGCTTGATCCTGCTTGATCCAGTTTGATCCAGCTCAAAACAAATTTATTCAGTTCAATCCGGTATTATCCGGTCCAATCGAGTTTGATGCAGTTTGATCCAGCTTGACGCAACTCAATCCACTTTGTTCCAACTGGACCCACTTCAAACCACCTTGACTTATCTCGATCCCCTCGGTTCATCTAGATTCACATCGATCCACCTCGATCCAGCTTGAACCAGTTCGATACAGTTTGATAATCTGGCTTGACTCATTTTGATCCATTTTGTTTCATATTGACCCACTTCGACGCACCTTGACTTATATTGATCCACGTTGGTCTATCTCGATCCACAATCCACATTGATCTACCTCGATTTACCTCGGTCCAGCTCGCTTTAGTTACATCGAACTCAAACCAGCTTGATCCTGCTTGATCCAGTTTGATCCGGCTCAAACCTTATATCGTTTCACCTCGGTCCACCTCGGTCCATCTCGATCCACATCGATCCACCTCGATCCAGCTCGATTTACTTCGATCCAGTTCACTTTAGCACGATTCACCTTAATCCTGCATAATCCAGTTTGATCCAGCTCAAACCAGTTTTATTCAGCTCAATCCGGTTCAATCAAGTTCGATGCAGTTTAATGATCCAGCTTGGATCATATCGATTCACTTTATTCCAACTTGACCCATTTCAAACCACCTTGGCTTATATCGATCCACCTTAGTCCATCTCAATCCACATCGATCCACCTCGATTTACTTTGGTCCAGCTTGCTTTTGCTCGGTTCACCTTGATCCTGCTTGATCCGGTTTGATTCAGCTCAAACCAGTTTTATTCAGCTGAATCCGGTATTATCCGGTTCAATGCAATTTCATGATCGAGTTTGGCTTAACTCAATCCACTTTATTCCATCTTAACCCACTTCAAACCACCTTGGCATATCGATCCTCCTCGGTCCATCTTGATCCACATCGATGCACTTTTTTTTCCACGATTTACCTCAATTCATCTTGATCCTGCATGATCCAGTTTAATTTAGCTCAAACCAGTTTTTATTTAATTCAATCCGTTGTTATCGAGTTTGATGCAGTTTGATAATCCGGCTTGACTCATCTCGAACCAGTTTATTTCACTTTGAGCTACTTCGACCCACCTTGACTTATCTCGATCTCGGTCCATCTTGATCCACATCGATCCACCTGGATTTACCGAGGTAAATGATCCAGCTCGCTTTAGCACGATGATCCGGCTCAACCCAGCATAGGCAGCAGGCAAAATAATTTTCAAAATCGGATCAGTAGTTCCGATGATTACCCTTTATATGATGATTACACATACAAACACGATTAGTATAGAAGTATTAGATATATAAGTATAGATATAGATAGATAGTATAGAAGTAGGGATTATAAGTAGGGATAGTAGGATTTCTTATCAATTGTAAAACAAAGTCATGGTAATATTTTCAACAATGACGAAATTCCATTGTAACTTTCATTCCCTATTTCAACCCCCTTCAATCTTTTTGTTCGGGATAAAAGGTAGCCTATGTCCTTTCTTAAGGTCTAATCTGTCTCTGTACCAAATTTCATCGAATTTGGTTCAGTGGATTAGGCGTTAAAGCGTATCAGACAGACAGACAGACAGAATTACAAAAATAAAGGCTATGTCATCAAGTATGTATATTTGACATGACACTTAATAGGTCCAGGTTTAATAAAAGTGTAAACAATATTTTTAAAAACCTTCATCCTTAATTTAAAACGCGTTTTACTTATAAAATCAACGCTGGCGAAGCCGCGGGCTACAGCTAGTATATATATATGTCGGGATATGGAAGAACCAAGAAGGCTGGTTTACTTGGAGGCCAGTACCGCGAGTAGACGTCAGGTGGCGTCACTTGCGCGTGCTAACAAAACACAGGGGCCGGCCGGCGCAATCGCCATATTGGGTGAAAATAGTTGCCGACGCCGGATGCTTTGAGCAGTCCCCTCTGGATTGTTGTCTTTAAAGTAAACCGTTGTTACGAATGTGATCTGAGAATAAACGACTGTATATTCTTTCAAGTCTTCGTTTGTTATTGGGGAACCTGGGGTCAATACCTGGGTCAGGGATCTGATGTTCCGAGATACGCCAGGAATCAGGGGGTGATGGCCATCTGCCGACATCAGAAGTGGTCATTGAATCCTCGTAATGAAAGGAAAGTTTTTCTTGCAGGTCCGTGTTGAGGGTGTTGAGTGACGTAAATCAAAATGGACGGCATTTTTTTTCATTTCTGCTGCAAGATATTTTTAATACTCGTGAAATCTGACCCAAATTGAACAAGAGCACTTATTGAAGTATGATGCGACGTTATTTTTATTATTGATGATGGAGTTTAAAGGTAACGACGTATTATTGATTTTTACACAGGTTTTGTGTGTGTGATATTGTTGAGATATATTACGTTCGTCATATATGCGTAAACCGCATTTTTTTAGCAAATAGGTAAGTCTACAAAATATGGTGGATGAAAAAGTAGCAAAAAGAGTAATTATTTCATTACGTTGTCACAATTATGTCAGAGAAAAATCGAAAATGCTGGAAATAATCCGGGCACTAAAAATCAGTTTTCTAAATTATTATTCAGAAATGTCTAAAGGAAAATCAATGTGTTTAGTGTTTTTTTTATGTTTCTTTGTAGAATATAGTGGTGGGTATAGTAAGCATATGATGGAAATCAGCCACGGGCTGCCCACATTGTGAATCCAAAAACCAGATCTAAAACTGTTAATCTGACAGGGTACCATGTTGCGTTCGGGTGATATAATCATCGTGATTGTGTATGCATAGTAAATACAACTTGGTTTCCAGTGAGTAAGGACGGTTAGTGATACACCTTGAGAGAGAACGGAACAGTCTCTTAACAGTGGCTTAGGTAGCGTCAAAAGTGGCTTGAATTTCTACGTTTGGGCCACACCCAAACGCCGCAGAATGCCATGCTCAGAGGGGTACAGAAACATAGAGATACACTGTCTGTTGTAAAGACAATCGGTTAAAGTAAAGATTATCAATACTCTATAAGCTTTGAAACAGACAGGCTCCTTTTCCTTGTGTCGGTATAATGTTAATGTTTCCATGCATGACTGCATTAGTATGTGACTATATGGTAGGAGCACGGTCAAGAACGAGCTTGTATGGAGTAATTAGTGGGGGTGGATATAAGGAGAGAAAACAAAAAGTGATCCTAAATGAAGAAAATGATAGTATGTATGTACTAACAAAGATAATAAACTAATGTGACTAATAGAATAGTTCATCAATTCATTGATGCTTGCACACTGCAACGGAGTGACCTTTGGGTTGGTTTAATGGATCAGGGTCTGAGAGAACTAGATGGGAGCTTGATTTTTGCAGCGGGTCTTTAGAAGTCTAGTGAAACTCCATATAAAGTTTGAAAAGGTCTAATGTAAGTCACTTTAATCACTTTCATAATATCATATTTGGTTGGTGCTTTGGTATTATGATGCATGTTAGAAGACAATAGTTTAGGGTGATACAAAAGCATACCTAATAGATAGTTGGTTAGCTGTACCGAGTGGACGAACTGTTTGTGATTTTATGTCTGAGACAATATACATATTTCCAGTATATTTCCATCGTAAAAGGTTTTCTGAAAGAAATCATAGCTTGCGGCAAGACCGCCAATTGTATACCTTTTGTATACTCATTTAAAGTTTCTGGCTGTGTGTTGTACAGAGTTATCTATCTCTCTATCTAACTCCAGCTGACACCAGTAGTGAAAGTACGGTGGAGTGTGAGTATTCTCCAGAAAGAAGTCCATGGGTCGAACGTATAACGAGATGGGTATATATTATAAGTTCAGCATGTTTTTTTGATAAGCGAAGGTGGTTATACCTATTGATAAAATGAGGTTGTATGCAATCTGTGGCATGTCTCTTCTCTGTCAGTGGTATCTTAGGTAACCAACAAGCGTGTTGACATGAGTAGCATTAAGTAATTTTACTACTAATTTTACAATTTTACTCAGAGCAAGAAAAACTAAATATAATTAACATTAAATTAATCAAGATACTTGTAATACTGTCAAATCTGTATAAGGATGATCATCACTTTAGTTCTTAAACGAGATACGTAAGGGGGCAGCGAGTATAGTGATTGGATACTGGATACTCCAACTGCTCAGTGGTCGTGGGCTTGACTTCCATTCAAGATACATTTTGTGTACATGGATTGTAAGATTGTAACGTATGTAATGCAATTTGTCTGTTAGTTTGGTGTCCGACTTTGGTATTTGGTGACCGGGTGTTGGTTGTCGCAGGATATAAATAATTTTATATCAATTATGCTGGATGTTATGGCAGTATTTGGAAACTTAAAAGTTCGAAATGTTCTGTTTCTAAAATAATGTTAAACAGTACGGAAATTAACAGTATAGACCGCAAAAAGGAGATTATAAATTCTACAGCGTTTATGTTAATCCATGCCTTCAGTTTTTCTGGTCTTATGTATTTTTGTTTTCAGTGTTTGAAAAAGCGGTGTGATGGGACATAAGACCAGATCTGAATAAGCAGCCGGCAGCTTTTCTCGCCCGTCCAGATATTTCGCGGTCTTACTCAGCTGACAATACTCAGCTTACAATATACCCCACTTTAACTCTTTCGACCCCAAGGGCCTATCAATCGGTGCTGGACGTGGTGTATAGTCGACGTATTGGTCTCGTATTAAAATCTCGTTTATCAAAGTAATTATGTGAGAGATAGGCCCTTGGGGTCGAAAGAGTTAAAGTGGGGTATATTGTTTTACGTCGATAGTTATTATTGTTTTTGCTAGAACCGTTTACATTCAATATCGATGATGTAACTATCAGTAAGTGGAACTGTATTGATTACCTCGGGGACTGGTGGCGTCGATGATAATAATAATATTCTGGGACAATCACAGTAATATTACGAGTAAATTGACACGCTGCAGAAAATGGAATTGGGTTTGGGAACAAACTGGCAAAAGTAGTGAAGTAGTAATCTCTTGGTTAGAAACTAGAGATTGTCACATGGTGAAAATTAGTATTGGTAACTCGGATGTGGTGAAGATCAAGTATTGGGTGAGTGTGTCAGTCAGTTCGGCTGTGCGGTCTCGCGGCATCTGATCTGTATCAAGATGTAGTGATTGGATTTCCCTACTGTAGTAAGAGATTTCAACAGTTGAACGAAACGGGTACGTACCTACTAGTGGAAACGTGGATTATCATTGGGGAACGTTGACGTTGTTACGGCTGTAGTACAGTAGAGATGGTAGAGTAGTAGTTGTTTTTGTAGATTAGTGCGGTAAGACTGTTACAGTGGTCCCTCTTTATGGGGCCAGCTAGCCAAGTCGAGTTGTTTTTAAATGATGGAGATGTTGAGTTTGAGAGATGTTGAGCGATGGTACAGTGGTATAGAGACCACTGTTGGGACCATCTGGCAGAAATGAGAATGTGGAGCGATGGTACAGTGGTATAGAGACCACTGTTGGGACCATCTGGCAGAAATGAGAATGGGGAGCGATGGTACAGTGGTATAGAGGCCACTGTTGGGACCATCTGGCAGAAATGAGATGGAAGCGGAGAAATATTGAGTCAGCGGTTTACTTAGTAGGCCATCTGGTTCAAATCATCGGAGAAATGGGGTTATTGGGGGACATAATACTATAAGTAGATGTAAACACTGTCTGTTTTCAGGTGGAATTGAATGAAATGCGTATTCTCAGGAGAAATAACGCACGTGGTCGTGTGAATGTCAGGATTGGCCGTGTCGGGATATGGAAGAACCAAGAAGGCTGGTTTACTTGGAGGCCAGTACCGCGAGTAGACGTCAGGCGGCGTGACTTGCGCGTGCTAACAAAACTCAGGGGCCGGCCGGCGCGATCGCCATATTGGGTGAAAACAGTCGCCGTCGCCGGATGCTTTGAGCAGTCCCCTCTGGATTGTTGTCTTTAAAGTAAACCGTTGTTACGAATGTGATCTGAGAATAAACGACTTTATAATCTTTCAAGTCTTCGTTTGTTATTGGGAAACCTGGGGTCAATACCCGGGTCAGGGATCTGATGTTCCGAGATACGCCAGGAATCAGGGGGTGATGGCCATGTGCCGACATATATAATAATAATATAGATATAAATCAAAAAAATATTCTGAAATTAGCAAATGAAGTCCTTTCATACATAGATTTAAGATTTTTTTCACTACGTAATATCTTTGCTTTCATACGATACCCCACTTGATATAGTAGACTCTTTGAAATTTTGACACCGGCCCACATTAAGAAGAAAGAAATAGAAATAAAATATTGTTTAATTTGCGATAAGTATTCTTATCCAACGAGTAAGATCTAAAACAGTTTCAAATATCAAATCGATAGCGCCAGTGGTTCCTGAATAGACAGACAGACCGAAGAAGTACCGTCATAAGGGTTCCTTTTTTACGTTTTAGGTTGGAAACCTAAAAACATACTGAGTGGATTATGGTGTCATTCGGCATACTGTTCTTGGATGCTTTAAAAAGACACGTGTATTTTAGTTTATTATTTGGAAAAATATTCCTTTTCTATTAACAAATTTCACTGTTTGACCTCAAGTTTCCTCCCAAGTTTATTGTCATATAAAAGTACATGGGCAAATATTTTATATTTAATTCTACATTTTTATTTGGACTGCCTCGGTGACGATGGACGCGAGTACCTACGACCTTTGATCGCTTGAACTAAATTTTGATTCCCAAGTCGAAATGTTATCGGGTTGAGTTTCTTTTGTCAGGACATTATCAGTAGGTATTAGTCCAATTCTTAGGAATGTGGTCGGTATTTCTTCATTAACTACCTTTGCGCGAATGAAGTCGCAGGGGACTGCTAGTTTTTATATACATATATATAGATAAGTTTGGGACTCTAAGATTTCCGAGCGAAACCGCGTTGGTTTGCTTCTTATTTGTTATAAAAAGCAAACAGGGAATGAAACAAAAGCTTAAAACACATGTTCATACGTGTACGCAAACATATCTAAAACATTAATTTTGAAGGTCGTTTGCGTCCAATACCAATATTAACTTCGGTATTAACGTCATAACAAAGATGTATTCAGGTGTTACTAAAACTTGTATAAAAAGCGTCCGCAGTTTCTCTAAATCTCACTGCATCTCCAAGTTCTGAATATTGAACTCCTCAAAATACTAAAAGCAAAAATGTTCAAATTTCTCGTATTCGTCGTAATCTCCGCGCTCCTGATTTCAGAGGTAAGTAATACCCATCAAAATAACTTTTTTAATTTATTTTGATCATGTTCAGCGTCTACTGTATTATTATTAGCTTACCCGTGACATTGTCCATGTATTCTCTTTTCCTTGTCTTTATTATTACCTCCGTTTACGTTAGAGAAATGGAATTTAAGTGAGATTGCTTAACTTACTTTGATGAACTTTCCTTTGAAGTTCATCAAAGTAAGTCAAAGTATCTTAATTCGTGAGGCCTCCACAAAAAATATTTTTATATACTACCACCAGATCGTAACGAGGCCGCTAATGAGTAGATCTGGCAAGAAACTCAGCGGGCTTGTCATTTTCGACATTTTTTATGTTCATACGTGTACGCAATATGTGAATGTTTTACTTTTGAAAGTAAATTTGAATTGTTTTTCTTTATTTTTCCCAGAGTATGCAAGTTGCCGCTGGTAAGTAGTTGTTAAATTTACTAATGATAATAGCAACAGTAATAGAAGGTATCTCATATATCAAACTAGATCAAACTTGGGCGATAAAGTGGTTGATAGATTAACTTTCACGGTCGTTGCGATGTCCATAACCTCTGTTACGATTGCTTTTTTTATTTTCAAAGCATCAACTTAATAAAGAATTCTACAAATTTATCGGAACAAAAAGTTTGGCAATAACGAGAACCTTTTAAGATGCATTAAGAGATCTAAGAGAGAATTTGGCTGAGTCACTCAGGGATACAATTGAATATATCTTTGTTATATCCTTATAATCTCTGTTCTTGGTACAGCAACGTCGGTCAAAGTCAATTCATAGACGTGTAAACATTTAGTGGCATTTGAACTGAGTGTCCCGTTGCTTCACAGCGCATGTCAAAAGTCGGTTACTTTGTCCCTTGTTATCTAGACAGCAGTCGTAGCCAAGTAAGGGCAACATATACTAGGTGGTAAGTGCCTTGTGCAAGGGACCTTCCAGGTAGTTACTAGCACAGTTGCAGATATTCTGCCACCAAGCAGCAGTGTATAAACATTGTTGTGTTCTAGTGTGAAGAGCATTGTAGTTGGTGAAATCACCGGACACAATAGTCTTAATATCTAATGTCTTTAAGGTTGGCTACGCGCTAGTGATTCTTCTGGTGTTACTAACGTCATAGGCTGCGGTAGCTACTTACCATCAGGCAGCCAGCATACTTGCTTGCTACCTTGGTAGTAAAAAAACTCTAAAACTAGGTAGATTACAAACCTTACGATGAATAATTGTAAGCAACAGATAGAGATCACGAATAGAAAAAATACCTATACCCAGTTTTTTACAAGATCAAAATCGTAGCGACGAATCTTTGAACACAATTCGTAGGGTTCAATATAATATTCAACCCTGCCTTTGTCTTCGGGTAGCCCCCAGTCAGCCATCACTTCTGTAGTCATACGTTCATTGCTACGATTTTAATCTTGTACAGAAAAATAGGGTACACACAACACCAGTTTCTGGTGGCTAGTACTACCCTCGTCTACTCCACTGTACTTACTCTGAAATTCCGAATTCACTAACCAATCGGTTAGTGTTACCACTCATGTCGCTTGCCGATTGGACAGTGATTATTTAGACGCTGAATTTTGTATTTTTTTTAGATGATACAACTACAACTACAGATGATGCAAGCAGCAGTGCAGGTGAGTTATCATGTTTGCTGTATCTATTATTTTAATTGAATAGCTGTAGGCTCCGTGGCGCAGAGGGACACCATGCCTTGCCAATAAAATGACCCCATCTCGCGGGGAGTATGTACGTACAACTTTGTATAAGTGGTCTTTACTGGTTAGGAAAAACCAGGTCGATCACTAAATACTTTTAGACTTTCGCGTTCCATTATGAAATTTTATTTTAATCGGGAATTAACGCAAATTAACCTTGACCTTGAGTATTTTGGCTTGACGTTTCTGGTGCCGGGTTACACCAGCCGTGGTCACAAGCAGATTAGTTTAGCGATTGAAATCGAGAAATATAAAAATTTTAATGTCTGAAAAGTAAACATATGACTAGTGTTCTAGGAGGAGTCGGTTATTGGATTACGAGAGACTGCACCTGTGTCCATGCAAAAATTAATATATGGCACTAAAAAGAGATAAATCGGGACACATTTATTTTTTCCCGCGTCTGTAAAATATCTTAATTCTCCCATAATTCCATGCAAGAATTATATACAAGAAGATGCAAGAATTAATTTTATTAATATTTTTATATTTTTAATAACGTTTTCGGATACGGAACATGTCACTAAGACTAAAAGATAGGTAGGGTAAGGTGCCGTGCCCAAGTGCAAGGTGCCGTTTTACCTAGACAGTATTCTACAACCAAGCATCGGTATGGGACTAATCCCACCACTCATTCCCACCACTGTTACTCCTGTAAGCCAGGATCTACAGTGGTCACCACTGAAGACACCGAGGTTTCACCCTCGGTGAGTCCCAGGGGAACGCTAAATTGTCTTGGAACCCGCAACAAATTTAATTAAGAAGCCGGTTAAAAAGGTAGATAGGAGGATTTGGAAATGCATATATTCCACTTCCCTCCTTTGCAAAGCGGGAGACAAGCAAAGAATTAACAGACGGTCGATACAACCTCAAAAAGGAGGACTCTTACAGGTGGACCAACAAAGGCTAGTCCACTCGTAAGGCACTACGGATTCTGCTAATATTTTAAGGGCCCTATATGATTTTTCAAACTTGTTTCCAATAATAGGTGTGGCAAAAACATTTGAACGCACGGAAGTTCTCCTTAGTCGCCACAAGGTCCGTGTAATATACGACTCCAGATGTCACAACCAAACTGTCTAGCATAAGGCTACGCTCATGTTGCCAGAGACTGCACTCCCAAAGTATATGATGGGCAGATTGTTCGTACTCATTATGTATCATAGAACACTGACAGAGAGGCGAAGGTACTAGATTAAAAGAGAATAGTTTACTCTTAAAGTTGCCATGTCCCGTCAAAAATTTCGCGACACAGTGGTCCACCTCTATCCACGCTCTAGCAAGGCGTTCACGCACATTCGGGAAAAATAAGTACATGTGACGTCCCTTCGAAGTCGAGTCCCATCTGCTTTGCCATTCAGTTAGAAGGTCTTCATTAACTATCAATTGAGAATTAAATTCACAAGCATCGGTATGTAGATTTCTGTGTTCCGATATGATGGGCTAGATTTCACCAGCTATACCAGCTGGTGAAATTACCAAACTCAAGAGGCGTAACTTGACATCTCTTAGTTGACGAGCGTGCAGCTGTCTATGGCAGGCGTGTGGTACACAGGAGAACATCATGTTACTGCCCCAGTGAGAGAATGCAGTGAAAATAAAAGACGACTTTGTTTTGACTAAAAGGTAATAGAGATACTGCTGTGCTATTCCGATGTAACCTATCGTGGCTGTGCTCGACGGCGAGCTCGACGTCGAGTCAGCCTTGAATTCAAAGTCGAGGTTAACACTGTTTAAATCCGTATTCACTGTCGCATGTCGACCCGACGTCAAACTGACTGTGCAATTATTCGACTTTAAATAGTTCCACTGAAAACCCTAAATTCTGGTGGTCGAGCTGGAGGTTGTGTTGCTTAGAGAACAGCACTACTGTTACCTTTTAGCTGACTTTGATTGGGATTGTGTTCTTGCGGTAAGCAATAGCCCTTTCGTATAAAGAGGTCGGTATGACAGCGAGAATTGAATTCTGAACGTCTTCATTTCCCAGTCTTACTCATCGATAAATCGTCAATCGAGCTCCACCACAAATGCGGATAGCAGCATTTCTCAAATCCATACTCTGTGTATTTAGCACCAAGCAGCAGCGCGGCTTCTTCTAGCAGCAACAGCATAGAGCGTACCATGGAATCAGGCCCCTCACCAGGAACCGGCAACCCATAGGAGCTCAGGTACCTACCCAAGATCGTATGAGTGCGAAAAACCCAATATAAATAATAATAATAATATTCTGGGACAATTTCACACACAGTCATCTGATCCCAAACTTGGCATAGCCTGTACTATGGAAACCAGATAACTGATACTAATACTAATATACGTTTTTTTTGTAAACACATACCTACTTTAATAGAGAAATAACACCCAGACGATCGGCGGGAGTCGAACCCACGATCTATCTAATGTGGCAGCAAAATTAATATGAAATTCAAAACTATCAAATGAATCATCATCAGCAGCAGCCCACACACACACACACGTTCACTACTGAAAAAAGGTCTCTCCTTTAGAATGGAGGGGTTGCCATAATCCCCACGCTTGGCTGGCTGCTGCCCGTCTTCCTGTTCGCGCTTAGTCGCCTCTTACGACACCCAACGAGAGGAGATGGGGGGATGCAATTCTAACCCGGCAACCCGCGGGGACTTATGAATATATTTGAATTATTTTATCAGTTTTTGTAATTAACTGTAGACAGCACATTTTTCTAATCATTTCATATTCGTTGGTTGGTATGTTTATGACCTAGGTGCCTAGATGATGTTACTTGGTGAACCTAAGTCCACTATGAAATATAAACGTTACGTAATTACTTTAATTTAAAATATTTTTAAAAATAACATATAGCAGTGCGTGAAACCTGTATCTATACATATAAAATTACTTGTATTGACTGACTGACTGACTGATTCCTCAACGCACTGGCCAAACCGCTGGACCTAGAAAGCTGAAATTTGGGCAGTAGAGTCTTCTTATGACGTAAGCATCCACTAAGAAAGGATTTTTGAAAATTATAGTCCTAAAGGGGTTAAATGGGGTGTTTTCTTTTGTATGAAACTTTTTATTGTATGGTTCGATTGACTTGAAATTTACTGAAAAGATGCTCTAAATAAAATAAATCAATACGTGTTTCGCGAATTTTCAGAAACAAGCTAACACACCCCGTGTTAGGGGTTGGTAAACTCTGTCAAAAAATTAGCTGGAATAGCCGCAGGAAATTACTAGTGTAACAATATATTATTTTCTTTTTATGAATCTTTATTGTTTTTACCATTTATTGTTTTACAGCAAACGCTTACAAACCCATAAGACAAGAAACACGTGAATAATGGCAAACGACTACGGCTTTGATATACGGAATATGTACATAAAAAGTTTTAATACAAAAACTACTGTTTGTACTGATAGCATTCTTTAAAAAAAACTGTATTTTCCTTCAAATTATATTAGCAATCTTCGATTATATACCAACGTAAAAAAAATTGTAACTTTCATCAAATAAAGATTCAAGTGCATAATATTATGGTTCATTTTATTTTACCAAAACCTTGCTTATCTTCAAACTAATCACTATCCAAAGTCAAAGTCAAAAGTCAAAATATCTTTATTATGTATAGGCCCCACGGAGGCACTTACACAAAAATCATTTTTACAAACTACCACCGGATCGTAACGCGGCCGCTACTGAGAAGATCCGGCAAGAAACTCAGCGGGCTTGTCTTTTAAATCCTTACCTGTCATTCAAACATCAATGAAAAATGCTATGCAAATCAGAGGTCGCGGATTCGAATCCCGCAAAGAATTAAGAGGTAAAGGAAGAGAGAGAGAGAGAGAGTGCAATTGGTATACGCAAGCATCTCCCGCGTAGATGGCTGATCTTGTAAAGGATTGGCCTCTATGATATATCAGCCAGGAAGGGATTATTATTTTTATAATTAGATATGACCAAAGAGATTAAAAGTATAAATTATAAAAGCACAAAATAATAATAATAATATCTTGGGACAATCCACACACGGTCATCTAATCCCAAACTAGGCAGAGCCTGTACTATGGAAACCAGACAACTGATACTAATACTTATATACATTTTTTTTTGTAAATACATACTTAAATAGAGAAATAACACCCAGACACTTGGTGGGAATCGAACCCACGACCCATCGGTTAGCGGACAGGGTCACTAACCACTAGACCAACGGGCCCGTCAGACCAACGGGCCCGTCAGACCAACGGGCCCGTCAAATAGGGCTTCTAACGGGTCTTAAATTACATTAAACATACATAAAATATATACACATGTTTATATATATATGTCGGCAGATGGCCATCACGCCCTGATTCCGGGCGTATCACGGAACATCAGATCCCTGACCCGGGTATTGATCCCAGGTTCCCCAACAACAAACGATGATTAAAAAGATTAAACAGTCGTTTATTCTCAGATCACATTCGTAACAGCGGTTTACCATAAAGGCAACGATCCACGGGAGAAATGCCATAAGCATCCAGCGACGGCGACTGTTTTCACCCAATATGGCGATCGCGCCGGCCGGCTCCTGTATTTCGTTAGCACGCGCCAGTGACGCCGCCTGACTTCTACTCGCGGTACTTGCCTCCGAGCAAACCAGCCTTCTTGGTTCTTCCATATCCCGACACACATATATATATATATCTATACTTAATATTCTAATCAAATCAAATCAAATGTTTTATTGCTTGCTAAGTGTACATTAAGATCTTAATAATAATACATTATACTTATGACTTAGCACCTTTTACAGGTGTAGCAATTATTATGGTCTAGTTTCCCCTACATAATTCATTAATTTTTAAGTATTTTATTAAGTATGTCATTTTATTA
The DNA here is from genome assembly GCA_911728495.1 of Furcula furcula. NCBI lineage: Eukaryota > Metazoa > Arthropoda > Insecta > Lepidoptera > Notodontidae > Furcula > Furcula furcula. The sequence continues at coordinate 11,945,478 of OU452265.1, read as the reverse complement.
AATTTAAGTTCATTGTGTTAAATTCTCCTGTCTAGTATTTCTACGTATTAATATTATAATATAGTATGTTATGTAATATGTTAAGAATATTTATTTTGTTTACGGATAAGTATGTTTACTATTTTTTTTTCAAATTCAAATTCTATTATTTTGTAGAGAAACTATCTAGTTTCTAAGTATTCTTTTACATAGTAAAAGCATTTTTGTATTAACAATAGTTTTAATTCCTTATTAAATAGCTTCAGATTCTTTTGATTTTTATATTATTTGGCAGCTTATTGAATATTTTAATTCCCATATAATATGGACTTTCATTTAGCATTTTTATTCGTGAAGGCGGTAAATATAAACATTTTTTGTGGCGGGCATTAATATTGTGTATGTCTTCCATTTTAGTACATGTATTTAAATTTTTATAGACATACCTGCAAGTGTCATGAATATATATTGATGGCAGTGTTAATAATTTCATTTTTATAAAATGTGGTTTGCAACTTTGTGTATTATCTATTTGGGCCAATATTCTGATACATTTTTTTTGCATTATAAATAATTCATTTACATTATTACTATTTCCCCATAACATGACACCATACTTTAACTATGAATACGCGTACGCATAGTAAGCCGATAAGGCGGTTTGTGTATTTGTGCTATATTTAATTTGGAATAAAGCATAGGTAAATTTATATAAATTTATATATTATAAAGAGGTAAAGTTTGTAATTATACTTAGGCTGATTTACAACAACAAACAAATTAATTTTAAGGAGTGAACGAAGGAGTAGTAAAAATACTATTTAGTCACGGGGTTGCCCTATTTTGTAATTATAGATTTAGTGGGAAGGGATGTAGTGTATGTGAGCGTATTATTAATTTATAAGTACATTAGTGGGTAATTCATTATTTGTTTGTTACCTTTTCCTCAGTCGGAATAAACGTGTCTTACGTGTCATAGCTGTGCATCTTTTATTAACTCAAGCCCTAGTGTTAAATATATTACATTATCCAGGGATATACCTCTAACTATCAATATTCAATGCTATACCGGAAGACATTAAACAACTTCCCAACATCACGTATACAAAAAAAATGTATGCAATGTTGTATTTTATGCTAATGTTTTATTAGCGTAGTTACAGTCATGATTTTTAAAAATAAAGTAAAATTTTTAAGAAACCCGTTCAAGCACAAAATTAGGAGCGACGATGACTTACACAATAACACAGGCTATGTTATCAAGTATGTCTACTTGATACTTATTAGGAGCAGGTTAAATAAAAGTGTATATAATATTTTTAAAAACCTCGATTCTTAATTCAAAACACGTTTACCTAACAAAGTCAACTCGGGCGAAGCCGCGGGCTACAGCTATACTAATAAGCAAAGCGTATTTAAGTGTTATAAAATTCTGCATAAAAAGCGTGTTTTTAAAAGTCACACTACATCTCCAAATTTTGCAGAAATAACATCAAAAAATAAAATGTTCAAATTATTCATTTTCGTCGTCATCACAGCGTTCCTCATTTCAGAGGTAAGTAGTATCAGCTTCAACTATCTTCTTCTTAATTTTCATGGGTTATAGCATACATAGCGTGGGTCAAATGGAGGAATCAACTCCTGAGTAGGTCTACTGGATTATCAAAGCTTGTATGAAAAAAAAAAACATCACATGGACACGAAACTTTGTCAGTGTAATGACAAAAAAATAAGAAAAGCGTGTATCACATTTTTTTTAAATTTACCCTTCAAAGGGTTTTAGCAGAATTTTGAGTACGAAACGTGGAAAAAAAATTCGTGCTGCAGTGATGAAGCTATGCGAATACATTCATCAAATTAAGCAATTCATAATATATAAATAATATTTTTTTAATCAACAACTGACAATCAACCCCTAAAAGGATCTAATTGGAGCCCAAAAAATATTTTTGACCTAAAGTCACAAGACTTATTTTACATATTGCACACGTTCTTGTGTGCAATATGGAAAAAACACATGTAGAAAATGTCTGTAGTAACCTAAATCGTTATGTGTACGTTCCTGCAAAACTAGGAAAAGTAGCCACTCAAAGGACCGTATTGATAGCATATTATTATCATGGCTATGTATCGTCAGTAATAATGGCTTAATACTATGCTGAAATTCAACAAGCTTTCATCAGACAAAAGAAGTGTGTACGGGTTAGATAAGGTGTACCTCCTTAGATTTCTTAAAAACCAATTGTAACAAATTACTTACCTTATAAAATTAATTTATATAAAACATACATTCTATAAAGTAAAAAACAAAACTAATGTTTGTTTACATTCTAATTGGCATGTCAGATGTCACATTCCACTGTAACGTTTTTAAGAGGGGGAGGCTTCGTTACAGGTATAGTATAGAAAGAAAAACAACAAAGATTACAAAATATAGTTTGATTTTATTTTAGCTATACAATTATACAGAATTAAGCTATAGTTAAAAAAACAGAGCAAGAGATCTCAAAGGTCGTGGTCGAGTGATTGGAAGTGTGGTACGATGCACCTGGTGTTAGTCGGCCAGGGCACGACGAGGTAAGGGTGGCCGCCTCAGACCGGGCGGTCCACCGGGCATGGTGCAAGCGGCCTGGTCCCGAGCAGCGGGCCAGACGGGCACCATACCAGCAGCAGCAGCAGTAATCCGGCCTGGTAGCAGGCCGGAAGTAAGGCCGGGGTACGCCCAAGGGCGGCGTGCCCCAGCAAACAGGCGCGGGACGCCCGTAGACGACACATGCACGGCATGCATGCATGCCCGTTTCGCACATGCACGGGCTCAGCATGAGCCACGTGCATGGGCAAAACAAATAGAAATTTAAAGTAGGCACTTGCTGAGCAGCATGTATCCGGCAAGCAGCAACCGGTATATGAATTTAGATACGCTGAGAGATAAGAAAAACGTACGAACACGTGGCGATGGGTGGCGGTGAAGCAACTGCGATGCAAATCACTTCAGCCCGCACAGGTAGAAAGTAAGGTTAGATTTTTCACTTATTGAGAACAAGGAAAAACACAACGCCACGCGGTCGAGAGACTACGTACTAGGGACACTTAGAAAGAAAAACACACTAGACTCACCAAGTGATGGGGATCCAAAGAGGAACCTCCGGTTATGACAAGGGCTTTTATAGGGAAGCCGAGTTGTTGCCAGCGAGCTAAATCTATGTTTTTTTTTAAATATGGAACTACGCATATTGCGTTGCACTTTGCATTTTTTACAAATATTTAGTAGGTACGGATATACTGTTTTTATTGAGTCACCGGTACAGTATCGATACGTCTCCCAAGACAGTGACGTATGCTGTCAAGTTAGTGACATTTTGATAATTATGACAATTAGAATGTGACATCTGATATTATGTCAATTACAATGTAAACAAACATTAGTTTTGTTTTTTACTTTATAGAATGTATGTTTTATTTAAATTAATTTTATAAGGTAAGTAATTTGTTACAGTATCCCCTCTGTTAGCGTAGAATTTTTCCTGAGAAAAATTCTCTAAAATTAAAGAAAACCAAATTTAGGTTAGACTAGCTCCGAGCTTATTTGTTTGGCACTTGTACTTTTTTTATTAAGACTTCGCCATGCGTTTCACGTTTTATCTAACTATGATACCGCCAGCTAAACTATAACATTCCATTAAGAGATGTTACAAAATACACAAAAGCGTAATCCCTCCTACACTTACAAACAAAATTCACCCCAAAGTGTACAAGTCGTAAGTAGACCCATACAAGAGACCCGCGCCAACAGGCGTGACGCAGATAAGTGGTGTGCAGGCGACACCAAAGAGTGAGTATTAACTCCTAGACAGTTAATACTCAAGTGAGGCGAAAATAATTGTTGTAGAGCATAGTAAAGATGAGAGACAAATACAGCCAATTGCATACCATAGGATTAAGAAATAAGTGACCAAGACAAGCAACAGATAGAAAAACAAGCAAAAGGTAAAGTTGTGACAATGTAGTTGCCGCAAAAGAAAAGATTAGGTATTATTAAGTCATATACCCAATAAGAATTCGAGTTATTAGATAGGTATGACTGTAGTGGTCATAAAGATGGGCAGTAGTTTTGCACCAAAAAAAATGTTGTGGGATACTGTATAAGACTACACTGTGTAGTAAGCATACTACAAGCCAGTGTGTGAAAGCAAAGCCAAGGTAAATAAACTAGATTTTAAGTTTGTTTTGCCATTTAGTGGACAAACATTTAGAAGCTTATTAAGTTAAACTTTTAGATCAATAATTATTGGTTTATAGACTAACAAAATGTAAACAAACCACAGTACAATTTAACTGCAGTAGCAAGGTAAGTAACTTTAGATAAATACTATGAAACCAACATGTTCCATGTTCATGCAAAGTATGTAAAAATTTCATCAAAATGGGTTTAGCCACCATTAAGGATCAATTGTTTAGGTATCACAATATATGCAACAATTAAAAATACCAAGTTGGACTGATAAAAGCCAGCCAAATCTCAAAAGAAATCACAGAAAGAAGATTAAGTTAAGACAACTTGTACCTGAAAATTAGTAAAATTTTCCTGTAAAAAAAAAAAAATTTACTGGACACAAACAACCAATAATTTGTGTTAGCAATTAAAGTAATATAATGAAAGAGAGGTGTTAGTGAATTTGGGATAGGTATTTGTTTTTTAAATTTAGACTATTCAGCGAACCAAACGACCAACCTAATTGTTGCTGAAAAAAAAATACTTCCCATATTGTTCACCCCCAAAGCGAGTACAAGATGGAGTACAAGTTAAGATTCGTTACCCTAAGTAAACACTAGGCTTTTTAAGTAAGTACCTACAAGTTTTAGAATTAATTAGTTTAGAATTTTTAAGTTTAATTTTTAAGTTTTTTAAAAAGTTTTATGATTTTTAAAAGTGCAATGCAAACAAAATTAAGTACAAGTGGGTTAGACCATTTAAAAAAAACATTTGGTGAGTCTAGGTGATATTAGAAACTAGAGAAAACAAGTGCACCTGGAATAAAAATTATTAAAAAAGTGTGTATGTGGGTGAAAGTTATAGCCAACCGGTTAAAGTTAAAAAATTAAAATAAAGTTAAAGCAAGGAATCAAAAATATTAGATGTTGGCTGTAAAAGAAAAACTGCAGCGGTCTAAAATGAAAAAAATATAAGCATTAGCTCAGTAATTATTAAGTTTGAAGTAAAAAAAATTTTAGGCCGCTGAGCAAGTGGAGCGAGCTCAGGTCTTAGCGCTCCTAGTGCTAGCAAACTCGGTTAATCCTAACTACAATAACAGTAAGTACATTATTGTAGCTAAGACTGGTGGTATCCCGCCGAGACGTACCCCGCACAAGGTACTACCACCTAGAAGTAAAGTAGGCACCCACATACACAAAAAATAATAAAAGAAATAAAGAAAATAACACTGCCGACCACTTTTCCGCGAGTATGGGCGCCACTGTAACGTTTTTAAGACAAGGAGGCTTCGTTACAGGTATAGTATAGAAAGAAAAACAACAAAGATTACAAAAGATAGTTTGATTTTATTTTAGCTATACAATTATACAGAATTAAGCTATAGTTAAGAAAACAAAGCAAGAGATCTCAAAGGTCGTGGTCGAGTGATTGGAAGTGTAGCACCATGCCCGGTGGACCGCCTGGTCTGAGGCGGCTACCCTTACCTCTTCGTGCCCTGGCCGACTAACACCAGGTGCATCGTACCACACTTCCAACCACTCGACCACGACCTTTGAGATCTCTTGCTCTGTTTTCTTAACTATAACTTGATTCTGTATAATTGTATAGCTAAAATAAAATCAAACTATCTTTTGTAATCTTTGTTGTTTTTCTTTCTATACCTGTAACGAAGCTTCTCTCTTCTTAAAAACGTTACACAATATTCAAAGAACTTAAAATACTTATATTCCCCTGTATGTACCTATTATATACTTGAAGCAGCAAAATTTGTCAAATTAAACAAAGAATTATTTAAAAAATATATCCTCGCAACACAATATATTCGAAACTGAGTTGTTATTTCAAAAATCGTAAAGACCATTTTGTACAGCAAACATTGTTATGTAATATGTGTTTTTAAAAGTCACACTACATCTCCAAATTTTGAAAAAATACCATCAAAAAATAAAATGTTCAAATTTTTCATTTTCGTCGTCATCACAGCGTTCCTCATTTCAGAGGTAAGTAGTATCACCTTCAACTATCTTCTTCTTAATTTTCATGGGTTATAGCATACATAGCGTGGTTCAAATGGAGGAATCAACCCCTGAGTAGGTCTACTGGATTATCAAAGCTTGTATGAAAAAAAAAACATCGCATGGACACGAAACTTTGTCAGTGTACTGACAAGGAAATAAGAAAACCATGTATCACATTTTTTTTTAAATGAGGGTAAATTTAAAAAAAATGTGATACATGCTTTTCTTAGGTAAACACGTTTACCTAACAAAGTCAACTCGGGCGAAGCCGCGGGCTACAGCTATACTAATAAGCAAAGCGTATTCAAGTGTTATAAAATTCTGCATAAAAAGCGTGTTTTTAAAAGTCACACTACATCTCCAAATTTTGCAGAAATAACATCAAAAAATAAAATGTTCAAATTATTCATTTTTGTCGTCATCACAGCGTTCCTCATTTCAGAGGTAAGTAGTATCACCTTCAACTATCTTCTTCTTAATTTTCATGGGTTATAGCATACATAGCGTGGGTCAAATATAGGAATCAACCCCTGAGTAGGTCTACTGGATTATCAAAGCTTGTATGAAAAAAAAAACATCACATGGACACGAAACTTTGTCAGTGTAATGACAAAAAAATAAGAAAAGCGTGTATCACATTTTTTTTAAATTTACCCTTCAAAGGGTTTTAGCAGAATTTTGAGTACGAAACGTGGAAAAAAATTTCGTGCTGTGCTGATGAAGGTATGCGAATACATTCATCAAATTAAGCAATTCATAATATATAAATAATATATTTTTTTATATCAACCCCTAAAAGGATCTAATTGGAGTTCAAAAAATATTTTCGACCTAAAGTCACAAGACTTATTTTACATATTGCACACAAGAATTTATGAAACCTTTTTCCGATATTTTTCGAAAAGCAACCCCTAAGTTGGACAAATGGGGTAATATAGTGAGTATAGAAAAAACATTTTTTTTCATCCTAACACGAAACTTTGTCAGTGTACTGATTAAAAGAAATTGAGAAATTCTTCTTATTTTTGATATGTTGATGCATATATAACATTTACCTTATTACGATTTACATAATATTATCTTGTACACCTATGTACTTAATTTCTATAAACAAAATGAATAAATGACATGATATGTTCTGCGTCCTATATCAGCTTCACCTGTGACATTTTGTTCACAAACTCACATTTATATTCATTGCGTGTTATTAAAAAAATATTGCTGTTTCATTATTTTACGAAACCTCTTAGCCAATTACAATTATAGTATTACAATTTTCTTTTAAATATTTTGCAATGATATTATAATAACAACTTTTCTTTATATTTTTCTCAAGTGTAGTAAAAATATCATGTATCATTCTACATTCGTAGCAATGCTATGACAATGCAATAATTATGTATGTGCATTACAGGTGATTGGAAACAACGATAATTTGTAGTTCATGGTAGTGTACCAAGAGTACGGCCTATGTTCAGCAGTAGACGTCTTCCGGGTGATGATGATGATGATACAGGTTGCCAATTTAATAGCCTGCAAGATTCTACGGGCAGTGCACCCTTTGCCCCACATCGCTGCTTCTACTGCAGAGGTTATCCTGGAAGCAGCCATGTTGGTGCAACGACTGTCAGAGGTGCCCTGAAAGAAGTGATGTATGTATAGCTACGACTTGCAAGGTTAAGTCTGAAGACACGAAGGCAGTTCTTCGGGCTTAGGCTACTGAGACTTCAGATTATAGTTCCATTTCTTTCACTTGTGTCACTAAGATTCCAATAACAATGGTCGAAGGGACCAGTAGTTGACATGCAGGAAAAATAAACCTTCCTTTCAAGTCTCTACTAAGGTTAGGTTTAGGCTGTGCCTTGTCTATCATTTAGTGAGTCAGTAAGTCAGGACTTTGACTATTTTAGTAAGAGTTTAAAAAAATATATCCATATATATATTAACTAGCAATTCTCTGCGGCTACGCCTGCTATTGTTATTTTTTTCCACCCCATTTTGATTTTCAAAAACCCTTTCTTATGATGTAAGCATCCACGCTTACATCATATAAAGAATCTACTGTCCAAATTTCAGCTTTCTAAGTCCAGCGGTTTGGCCTGCGCGTTGATGAATCAGTCAGTCAGTCAGTCAGTCAGGACAAGTAATTTTATATGTATAGATTTACCATGTAGCCTCCGTGGCGCAGTGGGAACCCGCTTGCTTTGTAAACTGGAGGTCGCGGGTTCGAATCCTGCGGGGGGCAACAAATTTGAGTGGTTGTTCCTTACTGGCTAGGACAATGCAGGCCGATCACCTGATTGTCTGTAAAGTAAGATGATCAATGCGTCGGATGGGCATGTAAATAGTCGGTCCTGCGCCTAACCTCTCCCCGGTCGTGTCGGTCTTCCGTCCCATCGGATTATGAGAGGTATTATGTAAAGGAAGAGAGAGTACACTTGTGTCTACGCAAGCTCTTGTGCACTATAATATATCCTGCGTACATGGCTGATCTTGTAAAAGATTGGCCGCTGTGGTCGTTTCGGCCAGGAGGACAATATTATTATTAATTTACCATAATTAGGTAAGTGCATCAAAAACTACGCATAATTTAGTCGCTACTTTCATAATTTTTGGTAGTCTGGAAAAAATCGCTTAAGACCGCCATTTGTGCTAAAGTTAGAAAGTATTCCATATTTGTTATAATTCTCGGTATGCAAATAAAAAGTATTCTATTCTATTTATTTTGTTGTAGCAATTCATTGACTGAGATCATCATAAATATTAACTTTTTATTTATTATAAAAATGTATGATTATTTAAGAACTTACCTGAAGTGAAGTTTTATTTTCTTATACTCCACTCAGATCAAAGAGATCAAGCGCACATACTACAAGACGTTAGATTTTTTTTCTATATAGCCCCGAATTTCTCTCTTATTATTGATTTCAGGACTGTGGTTTAAAGCGATATTAGACATCAATTGAGACCTCGCTCGTGTCTATCAGCAAATTCTTTCATATGACGAGTAAGAATCGCCATTATGTCAATTATTATTTTCTTCTTGTGGCTTTTATATTCTGCAAAAAATGCATTGACATGATTTCAACATCATCGGACGACAAGATGCACAGCAACTATACCCTGTTTTTATTCTTTACAAGATCATAAATACTACAAAAAATGTATAAACGCAGGCGTGATGGTTGACTGGTGACTGGTTATGTATGTATGTAGGTATGTACCTAGGTCATTTTACCGTCTTCGATGGTTCAATCTTTATGCATGAAAATATCAATAAAAAGTATAAAATAAAATTAACCAACTTCAATAGCACTAAAAAGTATAAAATAATTTTAATATCATCGAAGTTGGTATTGGTGATAGCGTACCTCTGTGTATATTTAGCATCAACTTCAATAATATTTAAATTAGGTAGGTTAGGATCACATAATCTCCTACATAGTTTTACATAATTCACGGTTCTTCAGGAATAATTTATCCGGTCATAATTAAATTTACATGGAATCATTATAGTAGTTTACTCTCTCGAATAAAAAAGAATCATCTAAATCTGTTCATATTTGTCAGAGTATTATAATAGAAAACATCAATTTTATGGTTTTTACCAGATAAATCCCTCCAAAATAGTTCATGGTTCACGAGGAAGTTCTTATCCGGTTGTGATAAAATTCATACAAATTCGTTATCCGTTATCCTTTTTTCAAAAAAAGAATCACTAAAATTGGTAAATATTTGCAAGAGTTATGAATATTTTTGTTCCTTAAACAGCAACAAAATATCATCTTTTAGGTGTTTTTAAAATAAAAATGTCATGGCAGTTTTAACATTAATAATAGTACTGTATCGGTGAAGTCAGTGGAACTTATGGCGATATGTGAGGCGTTGAAGTACTTACAAGACATTAATGTCAGGCGAATCGTGAAATTTACAGACCGTAAATCTGCCCTTCACCATATAGCTCAATGCGCTTCTGGTATTAGAGGTGTACCGAAAGCTTATGCCAAATTAAAACTGATAGAAGCATTTAGAGCATCAAATAAAGACTTAATATTACAATGGGTGCGCTCACATATCGGCTTACCGGGATACGATGAGGTGGATATATATTAGTGAGAAAAGCTTGTCTGGACGGAATAGAAATTGAAGTAAAATGTAAATTAAATTTTCATACTTGTACGATGAGGAAAGAGCATTTTAAGAATAAGAATAAGAATAAATTTATTTTACCAAGAAAAATACAAACAAAACAGAAACACGATTACCATAAATCCCCACACTAGGCGTAGCCTGTATCGTGGTGTGGTGGTTTTGATAAAACATCTAGGGAAAAAGGGATCTGGTATAAAACAATGCAGTCCGAACCTCCTCGCATCCCATGGTTTACCAAAATAGAACTGTGTAGAAAATAGTGTTTGCATAAAAGTTAATAGCCCTAATTGTGAAACATGTGGAGTGGTAGAGGATATATACCACTTGTTAGTGGTGTGTGTCCGTCGTAAAAGAGAGAGAGAGAGAGAACTTAATCATCTAATTAAATATTAATTCATATATTTAATTATAGACAGTAATAAAGTACATAATAATATATCTAATAAATCCTACTTACTAAAAGAAAAAAGAAAAATATATATAGAAAATAATAATAATATTTACAATGTAAAAGTGTGTGCCAAATCACCGTCGCTTGGCAAGGTGTCAAGAAGGCTGGCAGCATTGCCCCGCTGGATGGCAATACCTATTCTTTGTGTCAGATATGTGCCAGCCCTCTGGTCTCCTGTTGCCTCTATCAGCCTTTTGGTTATATCTTTGTATAAAAGATGTGCAGAAGAACCCCACGGGCCCAATGTCTCGACTCCAAAAGGCTCGATCATGTAACCTCTATCGAGGTTACTGTATTTATGCCGCTTGAGACATTCAGCGGTGGACGCGGCTGCTCCAGTATTGACCGCGGATTCAGAAAGATGTGACGGTATTAATATTAATTGTTTGGATATTAGAGTTTTCCAAAGTATTATGGCTGAGAGTCCTAATGCGCTTAAAATTTGCAAATATGTTCATAGAGTATGTAATGGTTAAGTTATGTCTCTCTTAAGATTAGTCTATGATGGGGCTGGCAAGATTGTCAACAATCAAAGTCTCGAAAAAATAATATTAATGGGCGCCGTTCTTATTTTTTCAAGAACTATTTATATACGTACGTAAGAATATTTTCATGGAACCTAATCACTGCAACGGACTATCTGTGCAAGAAATAATTTTTGAAATCGGTTCATAATTGCCAGAGTTATACGGGAACATAAAAAAAAATGTTTATATATATATGTATTGAAATGAAACTAATTTTACGGATTATCGGGAAACGTCGGGAAATTAAAATCAAAAATAAACCGCGATATAATCCGTAAAATTAGTTTAATTTCAATGTGTAATATTCGCGTAAATATCAGAAATCTTTATATATGTATATACAGTCGAATTGAGAACCTCCTCTTGTTTTGAAGTCGGCTATAAAACGTTTGAAATTCAAATATCTCGAAAACTGCTGAACTTCGCCCATACATATGTGGGCTATATTTGCAGCTTTTGAGCCTGCCTATCAGTTCCTGCTGGATATACGTCAAATTACCAGTAACCCTGTATAATAGAGTTATATTTGGAATAGGTAACGGTAAAGCTTCGAGCATCTTGCACCATCGCAATTGAAATCAAATTAAAAATGTACAAAAAAAGGATAACAATATTGGGAACGATACCCTCGAAGTTGTGGGCCAGTACGTATACCTAGGACAAACTATCCAGTTAAGTCGGTCCAACTTCGACAAAGAGGTCACCCAAATAATCCAACTTGGATGGGCAGCGTTCGGGAAACTACCTTCTCGCCCGAAATACCTCAGTGCCTGAAGACGAAGGTTTTTCACAGTGTGTGTTGCCATTGATGACATATGGTACTGAGGCGTAGTCTCTAACGGCTGGCCTTTTAGAGAAGTTCAGAGTCACCGACAACCATTTGGGAAGAAATGTTCTCGAGTGGCGACCACGAACCGTAAGACGCAGCGTAGCCAGGCCTCCCACTAGGTGGACGGACAAGGTGGATTCAAATAGCTAATTTTCGTTCTTTGTGGCGTTCTAAGGGCCTATGCTCAGCAGTGGACGTCTTCCGCCTGATGATGAATTATAAAAGAAAAAAATCTGAGAAACAAAATTTACTTACGACCGAAATCAGCAGTGCCGAGATGGCGAGTATCAAGAATAATTTGAACATTTTAGGTTAGTAAGTTCGAAGTATGGAATCTATAAATTCTGGAGGTGTACTGTGTCTTTAGATAGAAGCAAGCGTTTTTATATATAACTTTGTAACACTTGAATAAACACTGATTATTGAAATTGTAACGTCAATACGGGAAGTTTTCATACATGTATTCAGTTTTACTTATGTAGGTAAATATTTATACGAGCTATGACATCTACTGGTCGCGTTGCAGAATTTATGTATTTGCCAAAAATGTGGTACATGAGTTGGTCCAACAACATGTTTCTGTGAGCTAACACATATTGCCATAATTATAGCCGAATATTTATTATTTAAATTGATATGTATAACTATTTAAGAATAGGGCAGGGTAATACTGTATTCTGATACATTACCCTCTTCCAAAATATCAGGTATCAGTTATATTCTAATGGATGCTATACTCTATCCGGATTACCAAAAAATAAAACATAAACAAAGAAACAGATAGTTCTTAAACTGTGCTTTAAGATATTCTGATTCCGATAAACTCACCTAATAAATGATCTATAAAAAAAAATAAAAAAATATCTAACAAAAACAATGAAAATAAAAACACTACATCAAAAACTTAATCACAAACAAGTGAACATGGCGAGTATAATCCGAACTAATTATGAAACACTCCCCTGCCATGTAAAATATTCACGTTTGCAGTAGGTACTGTTATAAATTGTTAACGTAAAATTCCATTTCGAACCTGGAATCATTCTCATTTTAGGTTCTTTATTATAATATGCTACTTGCATTAATAAAATAATGTTAGTAATTGTCGGTCAATAAATTTGATATCTAATAATATTGTTGTCAATTTATGGTTGAGCAAATAATACCAGATGACCGCCGACAGCTTAATGAATTTAAAGTATAATAACCCTTGTTACCAACCCTGGTTTTGTCCCACAGTTGGGCACCTTAAAGATGAAGGGGCTTAGGTCATAGTCTACCACGCTGGCCAGGAGCGGATTGGCGGACTTTACACGTCATTCGAAAGCTAGTTAAACTTTCTCAGACTTGCAGGATTCATCACGCTATTTTCCTTCACCAGAAGCTAGTAACAATATGATTACTGAAAGAAGTCAGTGGTGCGAGCGAGCCGGGGTTAGAACCTGCGCACCTAGTTTCCAAAGCAAGCACTTGCCCACTGAGCAAAATTGCGGAGTTTGTCGAGTAGTTACTATGGAAGGCTTCAAGCATTTTTATACAGAATTTTGTAACACTTGAATAAACACTTACTATTTCAGTATGGGATGTTTTCATACATGCATTCAGTTTTAAATATGTAAATACTGATACGAGGTGCGTCACCTATGCGGTCACGTTGCAGCAGCCAATATTACAATATATACGGAACGAGGCACTCATAGCCAGTTGTAACCACTATTCGGTAAACGATCAGTTGGGAAAGCAAGTTATGCTAAGTCAGAGACCAAAGCGCAGGTTGGCCACTAACCATACGACAAAAAAGTATTCTTCCATGTCATTCCAAAGTTATTGAAGAATTTCTTTGTTACCAATTAACCAATTATTTAAAAGAATCCCTTCGTTACAGTAAGGTTATATAGAAAATGAAATCGTACCGCATAGCATTTTTACAGGACACTGCTGCCCATTTTCGTGTTTTCTATTAGACTCTTTTTACAACACCCAACGGGAGTAGATGGGTGGGTGCTATTCTTACCCGGACACCCCACGGGGAGATATGCAAGGTTTGGGTAAAATAAATATCACCACATATTTGCTGCCGTCTTTATTTGTTGAAAGTTACAATGTTTTACGTTGGTATACAATTAAAGTTTGGTAAATAATTTGAAGAAAAATACAAAAAAATAATAATTTAGTATTAGAATAAAACGTTAAGTATTACAAGTATTTGATAGCCGTATTCGTCCGCCATGGTTCATTAGTTTTTTGTCGGAGGAGTAAGCGTTTGCTGTAAAACAAGTAATGGGTAAAACCATCGATGTAATATATGAACTAGATAAACATTCATGAACAAAATGACATCTAAAATGTGGTCGCGGAGGTTGCAAACTTATCTGTGCTAGTGGTGAAAACGTGAACTAACGGGTTTATTGTGACAATGACGTGTAGTTTAACAGTTTCATATAGACAGTAGCGACACACCTATCGGCAAAAATAATTTTGTCAGGCTGTGGCTTGTAAAGAAATAGCGACACAAAGGCGCTATTTCTCGCTACCACTTTCTGGACTGTGGCACCAAATCTAGTTTAAATATTATATCGATGGGTAAAACAAACAAAATTTGAATTATAAGTATCAAGAACCCAACAATGAAGTGTAGTGAGAAATGAATGAATTTATCTGTGCTGGAGCGTTTTTGAATATTGAAGGGGCGTTCGATCGAACGACCTTCACTTCAATAAGAACCTCAGCCAGCATAAAATCAAGGCATAGATGCGACACTTGTTAAATGGATTAACACTATGCTACAGGAACGTGTTATTGAAACTAGATTATTAGGTGATAAGGTTACCGTAAAGGCAACTAAGGGATATCCACAAGGAGTAGTACTATCCCCACTACTGTG
This sequence comes from Furcula furcula, assembly GCA_911728495.1. Lineage (NCBI taxonomy): Eukaryota > Metazoa > Arthropoda > Insecta > Lepidoptera > Notodontidae > Furcula > Furcula furcula. Next base: position 11,930,425 of record OU452265.1, on the reverse strand, counting down.
GAGTCCAGTGGTGGACACGCTGTTAGTAAAGCTAACCAGTGGACCACTTCAAGCGGTAAGCTATGCAGATGATATAGTGATACAAGTAAATGGCAGATTTCCAAACGTAGTAGTGGACTTGCTGCAAGGTACTTTGGGTAAGGTGGAAAGATGGTGTAAAAACAATAACCTTTCCATCAATCCCAGAAAAACCGTTATAGTACCGTTCACGAGGAAAATACACTTAGAGGGCCTTCGGGAACTAGAAATATACGGCACTTAACTGAAATAGGCTATGGAAGTTAAATATCTAGGGGTAACTCTAGATAGAAAACTAACGTGGCATAGTCATGTTTTTTTTTCTTTGGACAATCCACACACAGTCATCCGATCCCAAATTAGGCAGAGCCTGTACTATGGAAACCGGACAACTGGCCCGGCATGTCGAAAATATAACAAAAAAGGCCTTACGTGTCTTCAATATGTGCCGTTCTGCCTATGGCAAAACTTGGGAATTCAAACCAAAGGTAATATAGTGGTTATATACTACGATGGTGAAGCCTATTCTCATATATGGCAGCGTAGTATGGTGGCCTAGAACTAAACTAAAGATCTATAAAGATTTGCTTAGGAAGGTGCAAAGAGTAGTTTGCATGGCAATTACAGGTGAACTTTATTGGATCCCGTGAAAGAACTGTATGATCTAATGGATCTAATGGAGATGCCCTGTGATAAGATAAATCCAGTGTTCATGTTTAATAAGAGGTACCGAGTACACATACCATCAAGGGACGAGTGGACGAGAGGACTCAAACTGGTTGGTGGAACGCACCTCACCTTGGAATAAATTCCTGCCCCTGTACCTGACTCCATTCTAAAATGGAAATTGGTTCTAAAATGGAGTCAGGTAATGGGGCAGGAATTTATTCCAAGGACTGCAGGGTCAGTCACAGCATGGGGCATTATGCATCGGTATTCTAAGCGGAGACCTATGCCATAATTGCCAGCATTAAAAAAAAAACAAAGGAAATGTTAAAGATAAAACTATTTACATTCTTAGTGACAGTCAGGCAGCTCTGAGGGCTCTAAACTCCTTCCGAGTTGTCTCTAAACTGGTTAAAGAAGGTGTTACAGATTTGAATAACCTGGGAAGATACAACAACGTCAGCGTCATCTGGGTACCTGGACACGAAGGTGTCGAGGGTAATGAGAAGGCGGACAGACTAGCAAGGGCCGGCTCACAAAGACATTTGGTGGGTCCTGAACCATTTGTGGGGATTCCGTATGGAACGTACCATCAAGCATTGCAACATGCTAGGAATTAACACTTAAAGGAATGGAGGGAAGCGTCAGGCCTAAACCAGTAAAAAACTTTCTCTAGCACAAGGGTGGACTGTGGGGTTACATTATTGAAACTTAACAGATCACAAATAAGGCACCTAATAAGTGCACTCACGGGACATTTTGGTACCAATGAGCACCTTCACTGTATAACGCTAAGTACAGATACTTGCAGATTTTGTAAAGATGAAAAAGAGTCAATGCGACAGATATTGTGTGGCTGCGACGCTCTTGCGTAGGTTCGGTTGTCTAGGAGTAGCTTATCCTACACCGGATGATTATGTACAGCTCCAAGCTGGCGCAGTCGTTGCGTACCTGAGGGAACTCTTCGACACGCCAGAAACATAGTAAGGGCTAGGGCATGCACAATGGATACAAATGGGTCGAAGTGCGTTCCGGTGGTTACCTGGCCCGATTTATAGCCACCAACAATAAAATAGAATAGAATGGTCACAAACGCGCTAGTGTTTATTCTGGTGTTGCTAGCGTCTATAGGTTGAGGTGACTGCTTACCATCAGGTGGACCGCACGCTTGCTTGCCACTTTGGTAGTATAAAAAAAGTCGCAAACATTAGCAGTGCAGTGTTCAGCAGTGGACATCTTTTGGCTGCTAATGATGATTGGTCGTTTGAAGGACGCTTGTGTTTACGGAGAATGGGGAACTTGCACAATTTTTGTTTTTTAGTGTAAAATTTTTTTTTTACTCACTTTGAGATGCCAAAAAGAAAAAAGGTTAAAATATGCACAAATTATCTAGATATTGGAAATCAAAGGTTGAATTTTCTACGTTGGCGCGAAAACGCTCATTGACGGCCGTGACGTCATTCCATTGGTTTGACGTACGAGTTAGTACATTTTTCATGGCGATTGGCGAGTGAATAATGAAACTACCACTGAAGATTTAATATGTTCTCATTAGACTTTTGACGACTAATATAATCAGAATGATAAAATGATCCCCTAGACTTCAGTTCAGAGAAAATTAAAACTCGTATTATCTATAAACAAAATATGTTGCAGCAGTCATGTAGTTGAACAGGCTCGTTGGTCTAGTGGTAAGACACACCCTGGCCGCTACCTACTATATCGTTGGTTTGATTCCCACCTTGTGTCTGCGTGTTATTTATCAATGTATTAAAAAAAAGTACTATATGTATTTGTTGCAGTTGTATGGTCCTTAATATAGGCTCTGCCTAGTTTAGTACCAGATAACCGTATGTAGATTGTCTCCAGGGACCCCGACTAAAAACGAGGGGAGTTATAAGTTTGATGCCTATGTCCGGAAGTCTGTCTGTCTGTATGTATGTCTGTCTGTGGCATCGTAGCGGTCCAACCTGTGAATGGATTTGAATGCGGTTTTATTTATTTAAAAGCAAGTTTAAGTCAGATGGTTCTTAGCTATGTTTCATGAAAATCGGTCCACCCGTTTGAAGTCCATCAGCTCTTTTTCAAGTCGAGGTAGGGATGATTAAATTTTGTATACAATAGACATTTTTCATTACTTCTATTAGTCCGAAAGATCAGAAATTTAGAACATAATTATGCAAATCCGATGATACTAAATAAAATGGTAACCTTCACCACGGTCTGATGATGATCAGCAAGAAGGTGGTAACAGGATCTCAGCCCCAATAAACGTAGACCCATCGAGTTTGGGCTCGTTAGGTAGGTCTCGATGAGCAGTTGCTAGTAAGATGGTGACCACGGTCTGATGATGGAGCAGGAAGGTTATTATGGGATCTCTGCACCACTAAACGTAGAAAGTGGTCGACGTTTCTTTAAACGAAACATGCCGCATAATCACAGGTTGTTTAAAACCATCGCCACTAAACTCCTTGTTCCCTCTCGACGGAGTGGATCCACCAAGTGTACGTAGAGTAGTGGCAAGTGCTATAGAGAGGAGGAAACAAGAAACTGATCCGAGGCACCCACTTCACAATCATGTCAACGTAGCCGTCACGGTTTTATTAAGAGTGTGCAACCTCTGGTAGGGGACTTAATAAAGGCGAAACAAGATCTCTGGGTGGAGAGATATCCTCAGTTTTTGTATGTTCCACCAGTCGAAAATCTGCCTCCAGGGCTTAAAGAGCCGTGGCCTACATGAAAAAGCCTTAATAGGTCTCAGGTAGGCCGCTGTAAGCTGTTCTTAAATAGATGGGGATTTAACAGTGAGGCCAACATCAGTTGCGAGTGTGGTGTGTCCCCTCAAAGTATGTCTCACCTTATTTGTTGCCCCGCTTGTCCAACTACCTGTACGACAGAGGACTTGCTCCAGGCAAATCAAAACGCCAATGATGTGGCCTCTTTCTGGGCAAATACCATATAGTATTTGTATATTCATTGTCGACACGAAAAGAAGAAGAAGAACGTAGACCCACTGAGTTTGGGCTCGTCAGGTAGGTCTCGACAAGCAGTTGCTAGAAAAATGGTGATCAAGGTTGTCTGATGATGAAGCAGGAAGGTGGTCACGGGATCTTTGCACTAATAAACATAGAAACACCGAATTTGGATTCGTTGGATAGGTTGCTGCGAGTAGTAGGTAGAAAAATATTGATCAGAGTCAGGGGATGGGCGCAAGCATGAAGGTGGCAACAGGAACTCGGCTCCATTAAATGGACCCACCGAACTATAAATCTATGGCTAAATCTTGACGAGTACTTAGACATATACTGATCAGGGTCTGATAATAGCACAGGAAAGTCATTTTAAGAGTTCGTTTACGTATGCCGGGGGTAAAAAAAAAATTATACTTGTTGTACTTATTGGACGTTCCATCAAGTTGGTCCCATAAAATTTTTATTCCTTATGAACCAGAAGTTTCTGAAAAAACAGGAATAGAATGTTAGAATTATTTGGTAAAATGCCTAAAATATGATATTATAAGCAACAAAATTATTATAACTCCTACAATTATTTACGTATTTCAATGATTTATTATTCGAAAGCATAAACCATTACGATGGTTCAGTATGAATATCATCATGATCGAATAAGAACTTTTTCGAAGAAAATGAGTGATGGGGAGAAGATTGAACTGGTAGAAACCATAACATAGATGATATCTTCATCTAGAAAATGGTCATAGTCCATTCAGATAATCCTACCGAATTCGATGGTTTCTTTTCAACCCCCGACCAAAAACGAGTGGTGTTATTAGTTTGACGCATATGCCGGGCGGTAATTGTCGTGTCTGTCTGTCTGTCTGTATAACTGTCTGTGGCATCGCAGGGCTCAAACGAGTAGACAGATTTGTATGCGTGTTTTTTATTAATTTGAAAGCTGGTTTAATGGAGATGGTTCTTAGCGATATTTCTTAAAAATCGGTTTAGTTGTTTAAAGACCATCAGCTCTTTTTCAAGTCGAGATAGGAATACTTCGTATACAATGGACATTTTTCATTATGTACTTCTATTACTCCGAAAGATCTGAAATTTAGAACATACGTAAATCCGATGTACTGGTACTAAGAATGGTAACCTTTCACCAGGGTGTGATGATGGAGCAGGAAGGTGGTCACAGGATTTCTACACCAATAAACGTAGAATCACAGAATTTGGGCTCGTTGGGTAGGCCTCAACGAGTTGTTGCTATAAAAATGGTGTTCAGGGTCTGTTGATGGAACACGAAGGTGGTCACAGGATTTCAGCACCAATAAACGTAGACCCACTGAGTTTGGGCTCGTTGGGTAGGTCTCGATGAGTAGTTGCTAGGAAAATAGTGATCAGGGTCTGATGATGGAGCAGGAAGGTGGTCACAGGAATTATGCACCAATAAACGTAGACCCACTGAGTTTGGGCTCGTTGGGTAGGTCTCGATGAGTAGTTGCTAGAAAAATGGTGATCAGGGTCTGATGATGGAGCAGCAAAGTGATCACAGGATTTCTGCACCCATAAACATAGGCCCACTGAGTGTGGGCTCGTTGGGTAGGTCTCAAAGAGTAGTTGCTAGGAAAATGCTGTTCAGGTTCTGGTAATGGAGCAGGAAGGTGGTCACAGGATTTCTGCACCAATAATCATAGACCCACTGAGTTTGGGCTCGTTGGGTAGGTCTCTACGAGTAGTTGCTAGAAAAATGGTGATCAAGGTCTGATGATAGAGCAGTATGGTTTGTAAACACCTGTCCTTAACGTGAGCCCCACTTCCCCTCACGCGGTCCCCACTGCACTGCACTCCAGTGCATCCACCATTACCTCCGTTGCATCCGCTTCCATCTCCACCATGCACCGTCCCCGCTCTAAAGCCTTCGCTCTCCTCCTCCGCTACCTCCGCCTCCACCATAAATTACGCTCCCTTCACCGCCGCCGCCGCTGCCCACCACCTCCACCACAAACTCAGCTTGGTCCACCTCTGACCCCGCTCTCCCCGCTTCCGCTATCACCGACCACAAATTCCGCTCCATCCGCCTCCGCCTACACTACCGCCTTCGCTGCTGCCGCCGCACACCACAAACTAAGCTGCCTCCACCTCCGCCTCCACCACTGTCTCCATTATCTTCGCCTGGAGAGAACGGAGACAGTGGTGGAGGCAAAGGTGCAGAGCAGAGGCAGTGTATGGTGGAGGTTGTATTATAGCAAATTCGACCTTATCTTACCTTTTTCAACAAAGTAATGTATATATTCCTACTGAGAAAAAATCATGACGCGCGAATTTGCGCGCATTCGCGCTAATACCTAGCAGCCGCCACTTAGCCACGAGCTCCTCAACTACATTTCTGTGTAGTTATTTGTAGTTCACATTGATTTGCATATGGGCTGGCATTCGTATTTCCTACAGGATGTTATGTATCTCCTCATAGTCATATTGATATGACAAATTAGTATGACTACCAGAAATCCGCTACTAGTCGCGGTGTTGTTGAGTTATCTGTTTAATCTGTAGCTCGTATGGCCAAAGATACGGAACGGCAACGTCGCGGATGCTTTCAGCCAATCCGATCGTTTGCTGTGCTCTGATTGGCTCATTTAAATCGGATCAACAATTTCCGTAACTATCGCAAGGTGGTTTTGTATATCGGATCAACTTATGCCAACGCTAGTAAGAAGTCACGTGAGTGTAGATGTTGATCCAGTCGGAGCCACATTAGCTACCAGAGATGCATATTGGATTAACAAATGACGCCGGATCAACATGTGTTTGTATATATATATTTATATACCACTACCCTAAGGTAGACTGTTAAGGTGCGCGTCCATTGGCCGACGCTGGACGCACCGCACGCACGGCACGCAACGGATTTTTGTTTGCTTTCTATGATTTTACATAGCGCTGCGTCCATTATCCGCGCCGGCATTTTCCGATGCGGGCCGTCAAAATCATATAAAGCAAACTAAAATCCGTTGCGTGCCGTGCGTGCGGTGCGTCCGGCGTCGGCCAATGGACGCGCACTTTTAGAAAATGCTTAAGCCCGCCTTGTACTATAAGTGCACACTTCTCGCTCCAGACACCCCCCCCCCCCCCCCTCCATCGTCAGGGGCCCAGTAGAAATGTGACGAGGTATGCCGTAAAGGGGGTTCGTGGGTCGCGGACGCTCGGGGTGGGGCCGTCCCTCCTAAATGGAACCATGAAGTATGTGAAGACGCGGTAGTAGTATTTTTTTTTCAAAATTAAGACGGTGGTGTAGTGTGCTTGTCTATTTGTGAAAGAAAATAATGAAAAAGTCAACAGTTTTAGTGGGGTTAAATTTTTTTTTTGTTCATTCATTTTCGGGAAATTCATGTATTTTCGGCTAAATACCCGAAAATGTATGAATTTCTTAGGCACGCAATCAATAAAAAGCAGTCTCCCATAGGAGTAGGAAGGATAGCACAGGGTTGCTTAGAAATGGTTTTAAGACGATACAAATATTTTTTATGTAATTCAAAATATAAAGGAGATGTTCCATTTTGGGCCAGCACTATGTACACTACATGGAAAAATAGGAAAACCATAGGAGAGTTTCATAAAAATACTTATAAATTAATTTGAAGCAGAGTACAATTGTACAAAAATGCTTACTTTTGCAGATATTTAGTATGTCCACCCTGTTTTTAGGACAGCCATGATAGTTGCGTTTGACGTTGGTTTACTACTTGACGTTTAATGCTATAATTGACATTTCGTAATAGATTGTTTACGCGTGGAGTACATAATGTATTTCGGTGTTTGTAGTGATTATTTATGTTTGCGTACATTCATTGACTGTTTCTTTCTTGACCCGGGGCTTTATTGTATTGATTATCGCCTGTGATTTGGATTGGAATCCGCAACAAGTTCAATCGCAGGTATAGTCAGTTGTCGAAATGACATTTTAGTTACGTATTTCCGATCCATCATATTATTGTGGGGTGTTGCTATAGTAGTATTATATTCTCTTTGGTGTTGCTCTCCTTGACAAGATGTCTTAAATGTACAATAAAACGAAGCAATATTAAAAAAAGATAACATTACAAAACAGTTACTATATTGAATAGTTATATATACATATAGTGTACATGGTGTTGGCCCAGGCTCCATACATTTCTGGAACAACTCCTTTATATAATCAATACTATACATACTCTTTGACTTGATATACCCTTTCCGGGAAACCCAGTATATGTTAGTGTTAGTACGCCCTAGTTTTAGGACAGTATTAAACGCATCTGCCATAAAGAACAGTTGTTTACTTAATTCATGGACGCCAAACATCTCTCGCCCACTGCACGGTGTAGGCGCAGCATCATCGCTAGCTCCGCGAGGGTTCCGGGGGAAAGTGAATGTCTGCTCTCCCCGAGGCGTGCCCTAGCGTCTGGCGCTGGAGAGACTAGTGATGTCCGCACGGAGAGCCCTATCTTCCCATAGCATGGATTAAGGCCACCAGGGAGGTTAGAGTGGGTAAAAATCTTCGTCGGAGTCGCTGGACGCTCGGGGTATGGGTCCTAGGACGTCTACTGAGTACGGCGGCGACTCCGAGAAGGACGACGGAGGGGTTACGACCTCCGTCCCCGTGAGCACCATGTCAGATTCCCGGGCTACAATGCTCCCCCCACTCCCTGGGGCGGGCTAAAGGCAAAGCACTGTGGGGCCTCTGGTGCAGATCCCACCGGAGAGCCCTCGGGTCCCCTCTCATGTGCCGATGCGACAGCCACCGGGGTTTTAGTGGGTAAGCATCCCACATACTCCGGTCGAGGCCCACAGCTCCCGTTCCCGTCAGTTTCCCCAGCGAAAAAACTAGACTTAACTACTAAATAACTCAGCCTCCACCACGGAGACTAAGTACCTTTTGAAGGTTCCCTGCCCGTCAGCAAAAAAAGCCTCTGCGTTAATTCAACGACTGCTGTCTAGATTACAACAACTGCCCCCCGAACTGCACGGATACGCTCAGTTCAAATGCCACTAAATGTTTACCCATCTATGGTCTAACCTTGGCTGGCTTAACCAAGTTTTTTTGGACACAAATGGTTACGAGTGTCTCAATTAAATATTAAAAAACTATTTTAAAAAAAATAAAAACCGACTTCAAAGTAAATTATCTAAAAAGCATAAAATAACGAAAATATTATTGAAGTTGGTGTTAGCGTACCTGCTGTGTATATTCTTCACCAACTTCAATAATATTTTCGTTATTTTATGCTTTTTAGATAATTTACTTTGAAGTCGGTTTTTTTTTTAAATAGTTTATTTAACACTTTTTAGTGACTTATTTTACCAAGATAGGTATCAGCACTATCACTAAACTCGAACGTCTACATTACAGTAACTTACTGAAAACGTAAAAAGTTTATATCTCTTAAACTACTGGACCGATTTTGATGAAACTTGTACTCTACCCTAAGTTGAAAAATACTCTAACTATTGAAAAAAGAATTTTCGAAATCGGACTTGTAGTTTCTGAGAAATCCGCGGACAAACCTACATACATACATACATACACTCGTGAAATTTGGTAAATTTGTTTAGAAGCCCACATAGACTAACATATATGAATATTACGCATTTCTATTAATACAGAACCTCCTTTTTTGAAGTCGGTTAATTATAATAGTCATTCAGTAGCATAAATACGTGCTACGTACTAACGGCAGGTCCCAATACTCTACCGCTGATAGCAATCTCAGTTAAAAACGAACAATATGACGACATTAATTTTCTTATCTCTAATAAGCTTCAAGGTCTCGAAGCTAGATCAATAGTAAGGAGAGATATTTCTACCTTTGTTTATTGAAATGGAGATAATATGTCATAAAGCTATCGATGGTAACTATTTTAACTTATAGTAAGAAATAGATAGGATATTGGGGCTGGCAGTAAGACTGCAAAAGATAGATGAAGGAAATTTGCATTCAGTTAGATCGGTCCAACTTCGACACAGAAGTGTCTCGAGTAATTCAACTCGGATGGGCAGCGTTCGGGAAACTAGGCGCGCAGCGATGACATATAGTACTGTGACGAGGTCCTTAACTGCTGGCCTTTTAGAGGAGTTCAGAGTCACCGAGCTATGGAGAGAGCTATGCTCACAGTTTGTTTGCGCATCAGAACCAGAAATGTGGAGATTCACCGAAGAACTAAGGTCACCGACATAGCTCTCAGAGTCTGCAAGTTGATGTGACAATGGGCAGGCCATATAGCTCAAAGAACCGATAACTGATGGGGAAGAAAAGTTATCGAGTGGTGACCACGAACCGGAAGACGCGGCGTAGGCAGGCCTCCCAGTAGGTAGACAGACAACATTGTGTGCGTCGCAGGTAACCGGTATGCAAATAGCCAATCGTCGTTTATTGTGGCATTCTAAGGGGGATGGCCTGTGTTCAGCGTGGTCGTCTTCCGGCTGATGATGGTGATGATGAGTCTAGTAAGTATTTTATAATTATGTCAGTAGGTAATAATAATACCAGCCGTTGTTTTTGTCTCTCTATTGGGCACGGGCCTTCCCTATTGATGTAGGGGCCATAGTCCACTATGCTGGCCAAGTGCGAGTTGGCAGTAGGTAATAATGGCGAAAAATTACAGATGTTATACAATTTCACTGGCTTTTGCGGAGTGTTTTATGTATGTATTTTGCACAAGGCTCCTATTTACTTAAGCATATTAATTAAGTCGTTAATAACACGTATTCGAGAAAGTTTCACCAGTTGTTTAAATACAGGAGATGTTATTCGTGGACAGCTGCCACCTCAGCCCGCCCGTGACCATGAATGCTGTAAAGTATTCGAAACGTTGGATAATTAAAATCAAAAATAAACCGCGTTATTATCCGTAAAATTAGTTTCATTTCAGTATGTAATATTCGTGTAAATCTATGGAATCGTTATGTACTATACATTAATTAATGGGAGATGAAAGCGACCGATTGACGATTACCAATAAGTAGTGTGTCTCAGCAGACACGTTGACTTCTCAGGGGTGCTCTCAATGACGAAAGCTTGGGTTATTTTTTGATAAATAGATTTATATCGTCGATGTACTATCGCGGGCAGGAACGGTGTACCAGTTCCATCAAAATCATTTGAAAGACATTACGTGCGCTTACCCCGTCTGCACGTATTTTGGGCCGGCTCGTGCAAGCGATTATCGAGTATACACCACTTGTGTCCGCGAGAGTACAAAGGTGTATTTTAGAAGTAGCAGTTTGGCTCAATTCACATCAAGATGGCAGCGGCCGACAGCGGCGCGGCGAGCACTTTCAGTTTGAAAGAATTTTAATCTTTATCTACTTTATTGAAAGACTAGTATCGCTTGAAAAGCTCAAAAAGGACGCGTGGACGCGCGCGGCGTCGGGAGCGGAGTTTCCATGGAGAATGTTCAAACTATTCTGAAGATGAGATAAGACGCGAGGCGGCGTGCGGCGGCGTCCTGATATACCGGGGAAATTAGCCAAAGAATATTCATAAAAGAAGTCGGTTAAAAAGGAATGTAATGACTTTTTTTATTGTAATCGGTATGAGTGAAATGACAAATCACAAGAAAACTATAAAAGAATATATTTAACTTTAAAAAAGAACGTTTATTGCCTACAAATAGAACATAAAAAAAACATAAACAAGGTAACTTAAAAATAAACGGTCGTGGCAGTGACTCAGCTTGTACTGCTAGCAATCGGGATCACTAGCAGCGTTGATTTTCAGTCACTTCCATCTCGCTTGAAGAGCAGGAGTTTCAAAGTAAAGAGAGAGTGGCTACCATCTATTAGACAATAATAAGGAAAATAAACAAAAAGAGAAAGAAACCAAAAAATAAAGAAAATGAAATCCAAATCAACCAAGACTGCAGCGTAATCTAATACTTGTTCGAATTCCATTTTATTAACCGACTTCAAAAAAGGAGGTTCTGTATTCGACGCGTATGTATGTAATATTGATAAAAATGCGTAATATTAATATATGTTAGTCTATGTGGGCTTCTAAACAAATTTACCAAATTTTATGAGTGTATGTATGTATGTAGGTTTGTCCACGGATTTCTCAGAAACTACAAGTCCGATTTTGAAAATTATTTTTGCAATAGTTAGAGTATTTTTCAACTTAGGGTAGAGTATAAGTTTCATCGAAATCGGTCCAGTAGTTTAAGAGATATAAACTTTTTATGTTTTCAGTAAGTTATTGTAACGTAGACGTTCGAGTTGCGTGATAGTGCTGATACCTATTTTGGTAAAATAAGTCACTAAAAAGTGTTAAATGAACTATTTTTAAAATAATAAAAACCGACTTCAAAGTAAATTATCTAAAAAGCATAAAATAACGAAAATATTATTGAAGTTGGTGCAGAATATACACAGCAGGTACGCTAACACCAACTTCAATAATATTTTCGTTATTTTATGCTTTTTAGATAATTTACTTTGAAGTCGGTTTTTATTTTTTTTAAAATAGTTTATTGCATAGTATGTGTGTTAATTAAACTTACATCTATAAATATCATACTTATAAATTAATGAATAACTGTTCATTAGCCTCACTTAGAAACGGCTTGACTGAATAATTTTTGTTTGTTTTTCTTCGCCCTGATCCACGGGGGATTAGAAGAAAAATTTCTCGGTAACAAGGAAGTGGACCGACTGGCGAGGGAGTCCGTTGGAGATGGCATAGGTTGCCCTGTCATACCAACCTCGTTATTCTGACCTTCTTTCATCACCAGCCGGAAGACGTCCACTGCTGAACATAGGCTTCCCCCTTAGAACGCCACAATGAACGACAATTGGCAACTTGCATCCACCGGTTACCTGCGACGCGCACAATATCGTCTGTCCACCTAGTGGGAGGCCTACCTACGCTGCGTCTTCCAGTTCGTGGTTGCCACTCGAGAACCTTTCTTCCCCAACGGTTATCGGTTTTTCGAGCGATGTGGCCTGCCCATTGCCACTTCAACTTGCAGATTCTGAGAGCTATGTCGGTGACGTTGGTTCTTCGGCGAATCTCCTCATTGCGGAATCTGTCGCGCAAAGAAACTCCGAGCATAGCTCTCTCCATAGCTCGTTGTGTGACTCTGAGCTTCTTTAAAAGGCCAGCTGTTAAAAACCACGTCTCAGTACCATAATTATGTCATCACTGGCAACACACACTAGTTAAAAACCTTTATCTTCAGGCACTGCGGAATTTCAGATGAGAAGATGTCACGTAGTTTCCCGAACGCTGCCCATCCGAGTTGGATTCTTCGGACGACCTCTTTGTCGAAGTTGAACCGACCTAACTGGACAATCTGTTCAAGGTAAACATAGTGGTCAACAACTTCGAGTGTATCGTTCCCAACGTCTACCGGTACGGGTGCAACATGGACATTAGACAACTTTACATTGTCAAAAACTGACCTTCTTTACGTTGTCAAAAATCAATGCTTTATGATGTGGCAAGAAAATGTTGACCATCGATTATTAAGTAAGGGGATATGGTATAGAACAATTCAGCCGAACCAGTGTCGGTTTTCATGGGTAGATTGTGCCAATATGGATCATAGTATGGTATCTTAGAAGAAATGGAAAAATCTACCAGCAGCACCATGCGGCGTGATTTGAAACTTTTCTCTGTTCGGCTTACTTTAGAAATGAAAATATGATATTAGATCAGTATTATGCGACCGTAATCATAATACTTATAGCGGTATTGGTAAAAAATACGAGTTCTTGGGTGCGCGGGTTCAAATTCTGGCCCGTATATTTTCTTTTTTGTTTTTTTTTATGCCTATGATACTTATGCATATACTATTGACGTCCGCGTTCTTTATATCGGATACTACATAGTTTTAGCTATTTTTTTTATAAAGATACTCGAGGCTATTTAGAGTTTCAAAACCGTCCGCTGCAGGTGCTGGTGTTGGGGGGCACGTTTTGACGTTGGAGTTACCTATCTATTTCTAAGTAATCTATGATATGGATTGGTCTCAGGCTTCGTTCAGGACATATTCCATTAAATAGCTTTGATCACCTTATGGGCAAAGTAGATTTTTCAAACTGTCCTGATTGTAATATCATAGAAGATAGGCATCTTCTATCACTTAATGATGGAATGTGTCAGGAACACGAGCTTAATGAAAATCAGTTTCTCAATAATTAATTATAATTTCGGCGTAGGCCAGAGCGTGCTCGACGCTCCTTTATCAGAAGATGCGCTCAAAATGTATAAAATAGTTAAGGTAAGGGTTTAGATTGTAAATAGTTATATTAGTCAGTACCTATGAGGGTGGCTTAATCGTTACGATTAAACCCTCTATAAATAAATAAAGAGAAAAAAAAGTAAAGGGATTATAATTATACTTCGTTTATTTCACGAAGACAAGGCTGATTTACTTGCAGCAGACGGGATATTATGCTGCCCAAGTCACAGATTTAAAGATATAAGTACATATTTATAAAAATAAAATTCATTATTTTGAGTTATTTCTCGGCAATGGCATGCAACCGGTCACCATCTTCATTACGTGATTTTGTGATGCCCTAGTCACACGTAAATTTACCTCCACTTAAGGGGGTAACATGCGCCAATGACCTTGAGAATCTGGCCGCTCCGGCCGAGAGTTGTCATCGTAGAGGGCGCTACCAGCAAATATGAATATTACATTTGAAAAATCATAGATTAAAAATATGCAGGACTTAATGCCTTAGGCATTCTCTGCCAGTCTACCTTTGGATGATGCAGAGGGTAACAGTGGTAGGTGCATAGGTAATCTAAAATTTAAATATATATTTAATTTACATTGATTCTAATAAGCAATCTGGTTTTAGAGTAAGTAACATTTTAACGCGGTGGTATTTTTTCTCGTGCCTGCCAACAACACCATCAGTTTGTTACGCAACTTAGTTAAGTAACAAGGTATTGCCTGATAGTAATCGAAGCACCCACCCATAGAAAAGTCTCTTCCTGTCCCTGTCATCCAAAACTATAATTTTAGCCTTTTGGTCCGATAGTTTTTTGCCACCTACAGTGACCTTTTACTTATGTTACATAGCGGAAGAAATCTAAGATTAAAGTGGTGCCACCTGGATAGTACACGAGTACCCTACCAACTTAACCATCCAGATGTCTCAAAAGACGAGCAACTGTCCAATGCAACTGTCCGTAGGCAAGCGAGTCGCTCACCACCAAGCCAACCACCCGAGTACTCGACTCGTTGCTAAGTTGCAAGAACCAACATGATAGTAATAATAACACCGTTCATGTTTTGACAAAAAAAAACATAATGTAAAGGATATCATAATGTATGTCATTTTGTCGACCTACACAGTATTAAATACGATTTCAATTAGTAAGGTCATATATGACTCTTGTGGTGGCACAGCCTCTTGCGAGGTGTGTAAAGTATGTGATCGTGATCGTCTATATATATATATGTGTAGGAATAAAAATTACGTTGATGTTATTTTAAGTTAAGATATGTTAATTAAGTTTCTAAACGTATGATTGTGAACGAAAGAATGTGTGAGTGAAAGGAAGAATGCATGCTATCTCTCTTGCGATCCGCCATTGATACGAACACGACGTGCGCTGTACTTTTAAATAAGAAAAAATAAAAGAAGCTAATTAACGACGAAAAAGGTGATTTCATTTAGACCCCACCCCTACAAATTCTCGTCCGGGATAAGGGGTCTAAGTGATTTGGTGTTCTTACACGAAAAAGACGAGCTACAAGCTACAACGAACGAGGCACCGCGTGGCGTCGCGTGGGTGCAGAGACCGGCCGGCGTCCGGCGTTACTTACACAAAGAAGAATTAGCGTAACGGGGCACAAGTGCATTACCTACTGCTTAAATAAAAGTTATTACGACGACACGAAGATACGACGATGGCTGAAACTGAAAGCAGAAACGATGAAGGCAGTAACAACAGCTCACTGGAAGGCAAGTGCAATCCGTTTTACATGGTGGATTCCATACCGAAGTTTACAGGGGATGATATGACATATTCCTCGTCGAGGTGGACGCAAGATCTGGAAGATAACGCGGAAATATTTGGCTGGAGTCAGCAACAGAAACTTATTATAGCACGGCGATGCTTATCCGGCACGGCGGAACTATGGCTCAAAACCGAAAAAGCATTTCGATCTTACGACGATCTCAAGGCGGCACTATTGAAGGAGTTTCCTGAGGCTGTTAATAGCAAGCGAATGCATGAGATTATGAGTACACGTAAGAAGCGGCCCAATGAGACATGCTATCAATACATGCTCACAATGAAAGAGCTGGGCAAAAGAGCCAAATTCCCAGATTATGTGGCAATACAGTATATAATAGATGGTATTTCCGATTACGAATCTAACAAACTACTTCTCTACGGGGTTACATCTTATTCGGTGCTAAAAGAAAAACTATCGTTGTATGAAAATTTTAAACAGAAAACAAAGAGGGCAGATTCATCAAGACAAAGGGACAAGACTACTACTATGAAACCGAAAATACACGAAATACAAGAAGAAAAGTCTTTTTTATTCCAAAGATGCTATAAGTGCGGTGAAAAAGGTCATTTGGCGACCTCCTGTCATAAAGGCGTAAAATGCTTCAGGTGCAACGAGTTTGGGCATATAGGAAAAGAATGCAGGAAAGCAGCCATATTGAACGACAATAGCGGCGCCATTACGAAGTCGGATCGTCGATCAATGTTCGTTCAATACCAGGAACCGGAAGATGAAGCAAACTCAAGTGAAATGAGCAACGAATGCATTGCGATACCGACCGATGTGAAGATGCGGCGAGCGGTGAACGTCAAATCGATCGGGCCAATGGCGTCACAGTATGCGGATGACAATGACACTTGCAGTGACAGCTATGACCGACGTCAAGATAATGTCATTCTTCTAAACGTAAACAAAGGTAATCCGACAATAAATAATAGCGTAAAGCAGGTTAGAATTAATAATTTAGTAGTTAACTGTTTAATTGATACTGGTAGTGATTTAAATTTAATAACTTATGAGTTATTCTCTAAACTTAGTTGTGTATACAAACCCGAGAAGATGTTGCTGACGGGTTTGGGATCTTGTAAAGTGTTTTCAATTGGTACGTTCGACACAGATTTAATTATTGACGGTCATAATTACAGCATTAACTTTTACATAGTCCCTTCTAATGTAATACCATACCAAATTATTTTAGGTCAACCGTTTTTAGTCAATACTATCACTGTTATTGATAAGGGTACAGTTGAAATAAGGCCTCAGTTCTATGATAGTTCATACCTTAATAATATTTGCATTTTTTCTAGCCAAGACGAACATGATGTAACTGTACAAGAAATTATAGATAACTACAAGCCTTTGAAGACTAAGGATGCACCCATAAAGTTAAAAATAGTTTTGAAAGATGATATTCCTGTGACTCAACGACCTAGGAGATTAGCATTAACAGAAGAAAAGGTGGTAAAGCAGCAAATAGATGACTGGTTGGACAAGGGTATTATTCGTCAAAGTTATTCCGAGTATGCAAGTCCACTCGTTCTTGTCAAGAAAAAAGATGGAAGCACTAGAGTATGTGTGGATTATAGAAAAATCAATCAAAAAATGGTGAAAGATGAATATCCATTGCCTGTCATAGAAGACCATATAGATAAATTGTGTAAAGTGAAGGTTTTCAGCACTCTCGATCTGAAAAATGGGTTTTTTCATCTGCCGATTGAAGACGAGTCTGTGAAATATACAGCATTTGTTACAAGCAGCCCTGAAGGTCAATATGAATTTCTACGAGCACCATTTGGTCTTTCCATCTGTCCAAAATACTTCACACGATATATCAACATCATATTTTCTGATTTTATAAGGGACGGAACAGTATTAATATTTATAGACGATTTGATAATACTCTCAAAAGATGAACATGAAGGATTATCCAGACTTAAGGACGTGCTAAAAGTGGCAGCCGAGTATGGTCTTGAAATAAACTGGAAGAAGTCGCAGATACTGCAAACCTCAGTTGAATACCTAGGACATGTAATTTCCAATGGGACGGTAAAACCATCCACAGATAAAACGAAGGCTGTTATGACATTTCCTGTGCCACAAAGTTTGAAAGAAGTGCAAAGTTTTATAGGACTAACTTCATATTTTAGAAAATTTATAGAGAATTATGCTTTAATTGCAAAACCATTAACTGATTTAATAAGGAAGAATGGAGAATTTCATTTTGAAGACTTACACAGAGAAGCCTTTGAGAAATTAAAATCATTATTATGTTGTGAACCTGTCTTAAGAATATTTGATGTGCAACTGCAGACAGAATTGCATACTGATGCTTCCAAACATGGCTATGCAGCTATTTTACTACAGAGGGATCCTCAAGACGGTCGTCTACATCCTGTCTACTACATGAGTAGGAAAACCACAGAAGTACAACAAAACTACAGCAGTTATGAGTTAGAAGCCCTCGCAGTTATCGAAGGCGTGAAGAAATTCAGAAGGTACCTCATCGGTATACACTTTAAGATAGTCACCGATTGTGAAGCGTTTCAAAAAACCTTAAATAAAAAAGATGTGTCTGCAAAAGTGGCTCGCTGGATACTATTCCTACAAGATTTTGATTACTCCATAGAACATAGACCTGGTGACAAGATGCAGCATGTGGATGCCTTAAGTAGAAACATATGTTTTGTGGATATAGAGTTACATGCTAGAATAAAGAAAGCGCAAGGAGAAGATGAAGGGTTGAAAGTTATCCGAGATTTTCTTAAGGAAAATGATTATGACGATTACTTTTTGGAGAACGGGGTGATCTATAAAGGCGTACAAAAGAAGTTAGTGATACCAGAAACAATGGACATAGAAATTATTAAGAGAGCTCATGGTATAGGACACTTTGGGAAAAGGAAGATAAAGGATATTCTAGAAAAAGATTACTACATCACAAAACTGGATCAGAAGATTGAAAAGGTTGTCTCTATGTGTGTGCCGTGTATACTGGCCAGCAGAAAATCAGGGAAGAAAGAAGGATTTTTACAGCCAATTGACAAAGGAGAGCTACCTTTAGATACACTACACTGTGACCATTTAGGACCCTTTGAAGCAACGAAAAAAATGTACAATTACATACTTACGATTATAGATGGTTACACTAAGTTTGTATGGATCTATCCTGTTAAAACTGTGACTTCGAAGGAAACTGTTGAGAAGCTGAAGTTACACCAGAAGGACTTTGGCAACCCCCGGAGGATAGTGACAGATCGTGGAACAGCATTTACAGGCCATGAATTCCAAGAGTACTGTAGAGAAGAGGAAATTCAGCATATCACCATCACAACTGGCATTCCCCGAGGAAACGGTCAGGCAGAAAGAATGAATGCTATTATTATTTCTACATTAACTAAGTTATGCATAGAAGAGCCTGGTCACTGGTACAAATATGTCAGCAAGCTACAGCGGATTATCAACAGCACATATCAAAGGGCAATCAACACAACACCTTTCGAATTACTAACCGGAGTTAAGCTACGACTTAAAGAAGATATGAAAATCCTAGAGTATTTAGAAGAGGAAAGCAGATTACAGTTCAAGGAAAGAAGAGATGAATTAAGACAACAAGCTAAAGTACAAATACTTAAGATTCAGGAGGAAAATAAGAAAACATTTAACAAGAAAAGGAAAGCAGGACAGAAGTATAAGGAAGGTGATCTGGTGGCAATTCAAAGAACTCAGTTTGGGAACGCCTTGAAATTAAAACCGAAATTTTATGGACCCTATAAAGTTACGAAAGAGCTAGGTAAAGACAGATATGAGGTGGAGAAGATAGACAGAGGAAAGGATGGACCAATAAAGACCACATCAGGTGTAGACTATATGAAACGATGGCCTTAGTTCAACTTTACACTTGTTACTAACTTACATGCTTCATAATTTTTATTTTCTTTCCAGATAGTATATAGTTGGTTTATAAAATAACTTTTAGTCTATTTTAGTATGTATTATTATGTACTGAATAATTAAATCTTGTGGTATTGCGTGTTAAGGTAAACTACCTATGTGCATTGTATTATTATCACCAGGCCTCATACAGCCTTAATAACATACCTAATACTTATGTTTAATTTTTTTTAAAATCGTATGTCTGTAATAGCAATAATTATTATTAGATAGGTATCTTACTTAGAAGTGTAATTACGTCTAACATCAAAGTAAATAATTATTATTATAGCGATGTAACTAGAATTTAACTATTTATCATATGTGTATCTCATGAGTTGTATAGAAGGAAGTTTACTTATTTATCATTGGTTTTTTTTTGTTTCGTTTTATATAGCTTATTACTAAACTTTGATGAAGTTATTTGTTTTTTTACTTATTATACTTGGAAGTTCATATAATTTGTTAGATAAAAGCAGTTTTGTTATGTAGCCTTAAGCTCTGTGTAGAGAGTAGGTACCTCACTTAGTTTTTGAGATTGTTTCGTTATGTTTATTTTTATATAGAGTCCGAGGAGATCAGAAGGCCTTGTTTGATAACTTTGTGTAGACTCAGTCTGAGGCCAGACTGATACCAGGAAGGCCGAGTTGTAGGAATAAAAATTACGTTGATGTTATTTTAAGTTAAGATATGTTAATTAAGTTTCTAAACGTATGATTGTGAACGAAAGAATGTGTGAGTGAAAGGAAGAATGCATGCTATCTCTCTTGCGATCCGCCATTGATACGAACACGACGTGCGCTGTACTTTTAAATAAGAAAAAATAAAAGAAGCTAATTAACGACGAAAAAGGTGATTTCATTTAGACCCCACCCCTACATATGTATGTATGATAGTGCACTAGAGATAATTTGAATCGACTGAGAGATGCCATTGTTAACAGATAGCGGATTGATGCCTCTTTAGTTTTCACTGTCGTTCAGACTTGAGTCTGTTTTTAATACATAGTTTGACAGCCGAAGTAAAGCCACTGGTTTTCTGACTAGGTTCATCTTAGATAATAGCTAATCTACCGGCCCAGACAGACGCCAGTAGCTTAACTCTACTAACTTAAAGAAAACGATAGTTATTTAGTCCAGCTCAATTTAGCTGAGGTAAAATCGTTGAGTTTAATTAACACCGACGGCAATTCGATTCCTTACGTCCTATCGACAACTAAGGTGAGTGATCTAATCAGTGGAACACAGGTGAACTCTACGACGGGGAGAGACCAAAGGTGTCTGCACTCTCTGGGCCAGCTCAGTTACTGCCAATCCAGGCGGAGGTAATAGACCTTTCCCTTGTCCCTAACCCGCTGCGAAGCGATAGATATCATAGATATCTTAGATATTTGGTGTGCGTTGTAGTCGTTGACCTCCAGATAAATTTATTGTCGTATGTCATATATTTCATAGCTACGGAATTTAATTGGGTGGCCACCCAGCAAATCGGGAGTCGGTCTGAGGAGAGCGTGTATATGCGGCCCAAGCTGCACCCAAAGCTCTGTTCAATATGTAGAAATTAGTGAAATGATATTCGCATCGGTCGAGGCCTGAAGATATAATCAATTAAATTATCCCTGTCAACATGACATCTCTGAGTCCTCTATCATGATCCTACTGTCTGCCTAGTCTAATGGTTACTTATCCGCCGAAGTCGCGAAGATTCCCGTTGGTCGTCTCTGCGGCTTGGCTTCCGTTGCTCGTGGTAGTGTACTAAAATCCCTAATCTAATCAAAACATAATACTGCGATCTGAACAGCTCGCCTGAAGAACCAGTCGTTCTATATCTACGCCTATCTTGTTTTGATCTATCTCGAAATCCATAGTTGAGTTAATCTGGCAAGCCTACCTAGGATTCGTTTGGATGAGTCTGTGTTCGGTGTTAAGTTACTGTCTTTGTCAGACGGATTGCAATAGTGTACCTATTATATCGCCCAGAGTATATTATAGTAAGACTTATGTATAAAGGACTTATACTAAAATAAGAAAGGAAAGACTTTTTAGAGTTCAATTAATTAGTATTTATTCATTTAAAATATTTGATATTTGACTCGGGAGAAGGTTTGACAAGACTATCAGAAATTGAATACTGATCTACAACACCCTGGGACGATCAGAGCGATCTCTCGTTAATTTATATATATTAAGGTATGATATACAGTCTCGGTACTATTTTGCACATACACATAAAACCATGGGTCTAAACATGTATCTTCACATCCTTTACATCTTTTATTCTAATTTTAAAGACAACATTATAATAGACTTGTTTCTTCCCCCTAATCACGAAACTGATTATGTGATTTAGGTCATCCTCTCAACACTAGTGAGAGGTTGATCCGATCTTTGGGTTACTAGGGCCTGAACAGTAACGGGAAAATCCAAAGATCGAAACAGAAAAACCCGTTACTTTGCCAAACAAACTTACTCTAAACACAGTATGGACACAAAATGTAAAATACAAACACAAGATAAATTATACATTTTCTACAAGATCCCTGAAATAACATAACAGAATTAAGATTTCATAAACCAACCACACACAGATAGCGAATCCCGTTATAAATTCTACTTTACAATAATTACATAATTTCCAATGGTATTGGTGGATCTAGGTCCACTTGTTAGTCATCCGCCCCAGTCTTCTCGTTCGAGTAACCGTATGAGCACGTGAATATACACGGTGACTAGTATTACAAACATAATAGCAATAAAATAATAACTTTGATGATGACAGGTAAATGTTTTATAATGAACCTGTCTGTGGCTGAGCATGAGCCAATATTCACCTTTTATAATCTGTGTGGTTAGTTTATTCCTATAATCTGAAAAATTACCTATTTGAATAATACATTACTATAACTTATTTGACAAGATCGGGTTTCCCCCGATCAATACTTAAGATGACACTGAATTTAATTTATATAAACAGCAAAATCGGTTAATTCGAACTTTTACTATAGGATCTTAATCTTCTAAGCGTGACCCCCGTGCTTTCCGTGGTTGCTCGTTGAATGCCTGTAGTGTACTGGTAAATTGTGTAAAGTTGTGGGTAGACAAGTTTATCGTCTCAAGCGGGCACACTATGCAGGCACTGAGTGGGGATGTGAGAAAGACATAAAAGCCCCTCTAGTGTAGGAGGGGAGTTCAGTCGAGTGTTAACCACTGTGCGGGTCAGACGTGGTGTGTGCGTTAACGAGCCGATATAGTGTAGTGTTAATATTAACAAATATAGTGAACTCTACATGGCGACGAGGTGAAAACCGTGAGTAATTATATATTTTTGATAAATAAAAGTGCTGGAGACGCCAGGCTTTATTCAGAGGAAAAAATAAGAAAATTGAAAGCGAAGCGGTACCTACCAAAATCGAGCCTTTTGTCTCCGGTGGGGTTAATGGGAAATTGAGCTAACTCAATGGGGCCTAAGTCCAAGAACTCAAGCGCGAGGGTCAAGAGCAATCATGAGACCCTGCGGTTGTGGACTGTATTAATTATCGAGGGCTAGTTCGCGGTGCGGCGATAGAAACACAAATCGTTGGCAGCCTAGGAAATAGGTAGGGGGTCGTAAGGATGCACGCCTACCTTGGCTGTAGTCTTCCTTCTCCTGCTTCTCTGGTCTTATTGAGTGGGCCTGCGGTATGCAGGCCTGCAGATTGTCCTGGGAAGTACCAACGGCGGTTGGGAGTTCTTGTCACGTACGCACGAGGCACAGCAGTCAGGTTAAAGCACAGCTGTTTGTCCAAATAACACACACTCGCGCCCGTATGTTTGAAGTTAAGGAAATATGTTTCTATCAAGCAATATATAGCGGGAAAACAATTACGACGAAGAAGATTCTTAGGTCTTCACCGCGGCGGTTTTATTTCGAGAGCGTTCTAACAACAACTGTCCATTGGCGAAGGATCGCCAACATAACACGACGACAACGCGTCGAGCAGGACGCCTAGATACAGTAGGCGTGCGTTGGAGGGAAAGGTAATATACATTTTTAAAAGGAATAGTGTAATAGGATCAGGCTGCCAACATAATACGTTAACTTGATTGGAAATCAACTAATATAGCTGGAAGCGCGCGGAATTTAATTTATAATAAGACAATGGCGATACCATCCCCCCGGCCCTTAAAGGGTACCTTTAAAGAAAAAATAACTTAAAAGAAAACGCGGAACTACAGAAAAGAATGCGGATATAAAGAAAAATACTTAAACTAATCCTAAATCTAATAAACAGAGAATTACGCGATCATTGATTTGGCAATGGGCACAATCGAACAACTGGGCGCACGAAGCTCCCTTTACTTGTCCTAACAGTGACAACACGCGTTGTACCATCCTTCGATGGGTGGACAGCTTCTACTACACCGAGAGGCCATGAAAGAGGTGGTGCGTTGTCGACAATAATAACCACAACCGTCCCCAATTCAATCGGAACTGAAGGTGTAGTCCACTTAGCTCGAGCTTGCAATTGATGCAAATACTCGATGCGCCATCGTTGCCAAAACGATTGGACCATCTTATCTAAGAGCGTATGCCTATCGCGTAAATTATGAGGTTCTTGATAAGACGCGGGTAACGAAAATATCAGCGCGGTATACAAAAAATGAGCCGGTGTGAGAGCTGACGGTTCAGCAGGATCACTACTTAGCACTGTGAGCGGGCGTGAATTTACAAGGCATTCCACTTGAGTAACGACAGTTAAAAGCTCATCATAGGATAATAGCTGCTGGCCTATAACTTTAAATAAGTGCGTCTTTACTACTTTTACCATAGATTCCCAGCAACCACCCCAATGAGGGCTAGCAGGCGGAATCTGCTTAGAGTCAATACGACTCTCCGAAAGCTCATGCTCGAGATGCGGGCGATAGCCGTCTAGAAACTTATACAGGTCACGAAGATATGAACGGCAACCTATAAAGTTAGTGCCGTTGTCAGTGTATAGACACTGAATCGGACCGCGGCGGGAAAGAAAACGTTTAAGCGCGGCTAGAAAATTGACTGTACTCAATTCAGTGGCTATCTCAATATGTAAACAGCGCGTGGTGAGACACGTAAAAATACAAAGCCATGCTTTGCGACTTTTGACGCCTCTACTACGCACGGGCGTATATAGTAAAGGACCTGCATAATCACAGCCTGTATGCGAAAACGGTTTATCTACTTGATTAACGCGGCATGCAGGCAAGTCCGCCATCATCGGAAATGATGGGCGAGGCTTGGCTCGAAAACAAGTATTGCACTTGTGGATACGATGACGAATGACTCGTCGCGCGGCGAGTATCCAGTATCGATGCCTGAGTAAGGACATCAGATGTTCGGGGCCTGCATGTAAATACTTCTTATGATAAGCATCGATTATCATATCAACCACGTGATCATGTTTCGGAAGAACACATGGATGTTTTTGCGAATAATCTATAGAAGCATTCGATAGGCGACCACCGACACGAATGATACCATATTCGTCCAAAAATGGTTTTAACTTCTGTAAAACTGGCGAACAGGGTTGACCGTTTTTTAATTTATGTATGTCATCACCGAAGTGGACATGTTGTAAAGCGAGTAAAACTTTATTTTCAGCGAAATCTAAATCCGAACTACTAATGTATGGTCTACGCGGTAACAATTTTAAAAAACGATAAATGAATACTACAATTCGCAGTAGCTTCGACCAGGAAGATATGCGATTGGCGAGCGCGTAAATTGGCGAATAATTTGTAGTTGAGATCACAGCGTGTGTAAGCGGCTTTAGATCTGGTACGTCCCCTACGTCATCTTTATTAAATTCTGCAATTGGCCATTCTGCTGGATCTTTGAAAGCCCACGGCGGTCCCGAAAACCATAAAGGATGTTTGACGAGCAAAGCGGGAGACAGACCGCGCGATAAGCAATCAGCGGGGTTCTCGATTCCTGCTATGTGATGGAAACAACTGGCAGGAATATTATCCACAACCTTGGCAACGCGATTTGCCACGAATGTTTGCCATCGGTGCGGAGAGGAATTAATCCAACAAAGAACGACTTTCGAATCGGTAAAGGCGAATACATTCGAGATCTTATAACGCGACTCATAATTATCAAGCACCTTACGCATCAACTTCGACAACAATACAACAGCGCATAGCTCTAATCTAGCGACCGAAATAGTTTTAAGCGGCGATACTTTCGACTTCGAGCACACGAGTGTGACAGTCCTGGTACTTTCAGTCACAACTTGTAAATATATTACACCACCATAAGCGCGTTCACTTGCATCCGCAAACCCTAAGAGATTCACGACGCAACCCTGCACAACTCCTAGGTGTCGCGGTATACGTATTTTGTTGAGCGCAGGCAACTCACTACAAAATTGTGACCACAGCTTGACAATGCGTTGTGGAAGCGTGTCATCCCAGTCACATTTCAAAAGCCAAAGTTCCTGTATAAGAAGCTTAGCCTGTAATATGACGGGAGCCACTAAGCCTAAATTATCCCATAAGCGCGCGACAACCGATAAAATCGCGCGTTTGGTACATCCTAATTCGGGAGTGTTGACTTTAAAGTGAAAAACATCATCAGACCTGTCCCAATGCGTACCTAATATTTTGTGGGGTGCGGAATTTCTATCAATTTCGAGATCCGAGGATGCTCGATGCGATGCGGGAATAGCGTGCAGCACAGCAGCGGAGTTGCTGGTCCACTTCACTAAGTCGAGTTGACCACTTTTAAACAGGTCGATAAGCTGTGTACAAGCGGCGACAGCGGCAGCTTCGTCGTTCTCGGAGGAATCGTCTGCCATTATACTAAAACAGACGTCATCCATATAAGTTGAACTGGAAGCTATAGCAGCAGCGGTAGGAAACTTATTTCCTTCGTCTGCGATCAGCTGGTGTACCACGCGAACCGCATGGAATACACTAGACTTCATTCCAAAACAAACTCTATTAAATTCGTATATCGATATAGGATCTTGCGGTTGGAATCTGAAAAGAATTCTCTGGTACTTGCGATCAGACGCCTGCATTCCGATTTGCAAGAACATCTGACGACAATCAGCGGAAATAGCGATTTTAAAAATGCGGAAATTAAGAAGGATGCTATTTAAATCACCCTGTAGATTGGGGCCTGAATGCAAAACGTCATTCAGAGATACACCCGTACTAGTATTACAACTAGCATCTAACACCATACGTACTTTGGTACTTGTCTTATCGTCACGTTGAACGCAATGATGCGGAACGAAATAGGATGCGGCGGATGTGTTAGTGAAATTATTAATAAGTCCTATTTCGGTAATATAACTCTTATCAATGTATTCACGAATGATATCATTGTAAGAGGCGCGCAACGTGTCCGACAGTTGTAACTTACGTTCTAAACATAAAAAACGTTTATGTGCGGTCGAAAAAGAATCACCTAACTTATAAACATCGTCCCTAAACGGCAAGGCGACGGTGTATCTTCCACTAGCATCGCGAGTAGTGGTGGCGGTAAAATGATTCTCACATTCAAGATCATCTTGACTGTGTGCGGGTGGAGCCGATATTTCTTCCAACTCCCAAAACCTTTTGAGAAGTTGGTCTACAGAAGGTTCGACAACGGCGCAGCAAGCCGAAGTTGACTTCTGAGTGGGTTCAGGCAATAATACGGGGGCGGTACCCATGATTACATACCCTAGAACAGTTTGTATAGCGATCGACATTCCATCAATAGTGTTATGTACCGATCCTGGTAAAAACAGGTGCGGGAAACAGTTTGAGCCGAGAAGTACTTGCGGCTCAGAGGGTGAGCCGTAAGTGCTGTCAGCTAACGGAAGCGAATTTATGTGCGCGAACGCGGTTTCGTCGACGGGCACTGAAGGCAAGCAGTCCGTAATACGATCGACGATAAGCGCCGATACGTCAAAGTGAACGTTATTAGAAAATCGCGAATATATTATAAAATCCGTGGATCCTATAATTGACTTTTCGGAACCACCGAATCCTCGTACAACCATTTGAGTATTTTTATTATAATTCAAACCTAAAAGAGCGCAGCATTCTATTGTTATAAAATTACTCTGCGAGCCAGAGTCAAGCAAACATTTTATTAACTGCGGCTGCCCCGTACGATCATACACAATAACCTGCGCAGTCGACAGCAGCACCGTTGTGGGCCGTATGCATTTCGCGTTATGTCCGATATTACCGGTAGCGTTTGGAATTGGCGCGGCAATGGACGTGTGCAGTGACGACGATACGCTTGCGTGGCCGTCGCGCAGTGAAAGGGACGTATGCGCGCGAGGCGGAGTAGTCGCACCGGTAGCAGGCAGCGCGCGCGCGGCGTGCGGCGGTGTGGGTTCGATTCCCGGTGATTCGACCACTTCGTTACTGCGAGTTTGCGTTGCGGATTGGTTGTTTACTTTATTAAAATGCAAAGAAGAATGATGTTTTTGATGACAACTACGGCAATGAAGGTTTGACTTACAATCGCGGGATTTATGTTTTAAACTTAGGCAATTAATGCATGCGTTGCGTTCTTTAACACATTGAAATCTCTCATAAGGCGTTAAAGTATTGAATTTAGGACACTTAAAGAAGTGATCATGAATGATATTGTCACAAAGACATTTATTATGCGAAGACGAAACTGTTACATAACTCTGCGGATTAGGTACGTGAAGTTTAGGTTTATTTACGTTACGCGAAAAATTACTATTCGAGTTTTGTTGCGTGTTATGATATATTTTAAACTGTCCTCTAACAAAATCTGTCAGCTGATCGAACGTAGGTAAATCTACGTCGCGGTATTGGGATTCAAAAGCGCGGATAGTCTCTTCATCTAATTTCTTTAGAGCTATATGTAATAACATAAAGTCGGTCAGATTATTTAATTTTAAGTTTTTTAAAGCGTTAGCGGCGGTGACAAACTGATCGGTAAATAATTGAAACTTAGCTAAAGACGCGGGGCCGGTCAGTTTGAGACTTAATAATTGATCCATGTAGGTAGATGCGAGCGTGCGAGTGTTTTGATATCTATCAATGAGACATTTTAAAATTGTGTCATAATTCTCTGGCGATGGTGCAATACCCGAAAATACTGTTTGTGCCTTACTGGAGAGCTTACCTATTAAATAGTACAACCTCTCAGCATTCGTGAGCATAGGATTGTCGTGAACCATAGACCTAAAACCTGCGTAAAATAAGGGCCAATTTCGAATGTCACCGTCAAATGGCATTATTTCGATCGGCGGCAACGATGGAATTCTACCTTTTATACCTATGCGATCACTCGAGCCTTGTCGATCACGATCAACTTCCACCTTCGAAGGTTTGGGTTCAACGCGCTTTATTACGCGCTTGATGCGGCAGTATAAGTCTTCAAAAGAATTTAATGACTGATAATTAGGCTTGCTATTTGGATTAATTTTTAATAATGTTCGATTGTACTCATTGACAATATCTCTGAACTCAGTCCGAATGTTTTCAATAGTTTCGACCGAACTTAAGAAATCCTCCATACAGTCTTCGCTTGTATGGGCCCTTTTAGAGCTATCATAGACTGCCTGTATATATTCAAACAGTGTATCCCGTTTAGTCTCTAAAAGAATAAGCTCGCTATCCTGTATATTTAACTCCATATCCGCTTTCTTCGACATTGTGACGAAAGAATGAATGAACGAATGAGTTATTAGTTGTAGTTATGTATCTATAGGTATCTAGTTATTTATGCGCGACAAGATGGCGACAATAGACGATAAGCGAATAACTCAATAAATGAGTGCGGGGGTACTTAAATAAAACTTATTTATTTTATTTAAAGGTACTTTTAGGTAACACCTTTATGAACGTGGATAGTACAAAAAGGGGCGTTTATGTCGGTAACTAGACGAATCTAGACCGATGATGTTTGCGAATAGACGAATCTATATTAATTAGCGGAGACGAAATTTGGGAATTCGGCCTCTAAAGACCAAAATGTGGTCTGACGAGTGGAACCAAATTCGGAATTCGGCCTCTAAAGACCAAAATGTGGTCCGGTTGGTGGAGACAAATTCAAAATTCGGCCTCTAAGGACCAAAATGGGGACGCCAGGCTTTATTCAGAGGAAAAAATAAGAAAATTGAAAGCGAAGCGGTACCTACCAAAATCGAGCCTTTTGTCTCCGGTGGGGTTAATGGGAAATTGAGCTAACTCAATGGGGCCTAAGTCCAAGAACTCAAGCGCGAGGGTCAAGAGCAATCATGAGACCCTGCGGTTGTGGACTGTATTAATTATCGAGGGCTAGTTCGCGGTGCGGCGATAGAAACACAAATCGTTGGCAGCCTAGGAAATAGGTAGGGGGTCGTAAGGATGCACGCCTACCTTGGCTGTAGTCTTCCTTCTCCTGCTTCTCTGGTCTTATTGAGTGGGCCTGCGGTATGCAGGCCTGCAGATTGTCCTGGGAAGTACCAACGGCGGTTGGGAGTTCTTGTCACGTACGCACGAGGCACAGCAGTCAGGTTAAAGCACAGCTGTTTGTCCAAATAACACACACTCGCGCCCGTATGTTTGAAGTTAAGGAAATATGTTTCTATCAAGCAATATATAGCGGGAAAACAATTACGACGAAGAAGATTCTTAGGTCTTCACCGCGGCGGTTTTATTTCGAGAGCGTTCTAACAACAACTGTCCATTGGCGAAGGATCGCCAACATAACACGACGACAACGCGTCGAGCAGGACGCCTAGATACAGTAGGCGTGCGTTGGAGGGAAAGGTAATATACATTTTTAAAAGGAATAGTGTAATAGGATCAGGCTGCCAACATAATACGTTAACTTGATTGGAAATCAACTAATATAGCTGGAAGCGCGCGGAATTTAATTTATAATAAGACAATGGCGATACCAAGTGCAATTTAAATTAAAAACAAATAAGTGGCGTGGACGAAATACTTTATTACGTGATTAGTTACTAAAATTAATCATAATAAACTATTTTTGAATAATTGAAAGTGACAAAATAAGTGTTTGATCATATAAGTACATACAATTAGTTTATTCACTTTAAGGAAAAATAATATTCAAGTGATGTGTGTGTGTGTGTAGAATTGAGTGGCAAAATAAGTATTGGACATATAATTACATACAATTAAATTCTTTTCACTTTTTGGAAAAATAATATTCAAGTGATAAGTGAACATAATTAAACAAAAACAGAAAAAAAAAACAGAAGTGTGAAGTCAAACGATTATCTCAATTCTCAAGTAGCCTCTATCTTGACATGGTCTAAAGATTACCTTTTGGAAATTATATTTACATGTAGTAAAAGAGAACATACCTACAAAAAAAAAAAAAAAAAAACAGTGAAGTCATGATTATCTCGATTCTCAAGTAGTCTCCTCTATCTTAACGAGGTCAAAGGATGGCGACCATTTTGTCATAATATCTTTCGCTTCAGACATATGATTTAGAAATATCTTAATACTTTAGAATAGCTTGGTAAAAAAAAAAAAATACGTCCAAAGGTGCGTACGTACAGTATGCGGGTTTAAACACAAAATCTTTTCTGTAAAATATCAGAACTTTAGTTGTCAGAACCTGGGCTTCTTTATAAAAATACCTTGATACCGAAAAGGAAGCCGAAAAGACTTAAAAAAAAAGAGGAAATATTATATATAATAATATATTAACCACAGATCGTAGTGCCCTTTCCGCAGTTTAAAGAAGCGTTTTGATGCGCTTTCCCAGACAGATAGAATAGCTAATAATTGACTGACCTAAAGGCGTGTAGTTGGTTTTATTATAAGTATGTCCACAACGCCTCTAAAGTTCATAAAAATGGCACCTGTCCTGATACGCGCAGCTAAACCACAAATGTAAACGCTAAATAAAATTTCTATATACTTGCATATTATATTAACAATGAATGTCCCTGGGGCTATTATATCCCAGATTAGATTTTCCCACAAAATTTGCTTAAGGTTGTGAGGTGAACCTAATAAAATGTAATTGCATATATGAATGATTAATGGGTATAGATGAAACATAAATTCAATGATCACTCTCTAATTGTTATACGAGAAATACTACTTATAAGTAACTAGTCCCAATAGAAGAAATTATTCAGTTATAATGTGTAGGTGTAGAAGGTTAGCAAACCTTATCTTGATCTGTAATGTAAGGGTTGTTTTAAAGTACCTGAGTGCTATTGATTCTAGTATTTAATTTGCAGTACCTAACCTAAATGGTATTACTTACTTAAATAAAATATTGCTAAGGACATTCAATAAATTATGTAGGGCGGTGTCAAATTTCTAATGGGTGTTTGAATACCGTGCATTCATTTGCGATGGTTCAAATACCACGCATTAAATTGCGAAGGTACCATACAAAAAGTGGTTCACATTAAATTGTGAACAGGCATTAAATTGCGAATGATGGTTTAAATACCGTGCATTAAATTGCGAGGGTTTAAATACCGTGCATTAAATTGCGAGGGTTTAAAGACCGTGCATTAAATTGCGAGGGTTTAAATACCGTGCATTAAATTGCGAGGGTTTAAAGACAGTGCATTAAATTGCGAGGGTTTAAAGACCGTGCATTAAATTGCGAGGGTTTAAATACCGTGCATTAAATTGCGAGGGTTTAAATACCGTGCATTAAATTGCGAGGGTTTAAATACCGTGCATTAAATTGCGAGGGTTTCAATACCGTGCATTAAATTGCGAGGGTTTAACAAACATGCATTAAATTGCGCAGGGGTGGGATTAGATATCGTACGAAAAGTTGTTCACATTGGATTGTGAACGGGCATTCAATTGCGAATGAGGGTTTATATACCTTGCATTAAATCTCAAATGAGTTCAAAATACCGTACAATAAAGTGTATGGTGGAGGCCAATCGGGAGGTAGCAATATCAAGTATTACTGATCCTGATCTGATGGTTACCCTGGTAGGACAGAGATTGTTCAAGGACTGTGGTGTCGGTCACGGCATGGGGCATTCATAAGTATACCAAGCGGAAACCTATGCCATAATTGCCAGCATTAAATAAATGCAAAGGAGAAATGTAAAAGGTAAAACCATTTGCATTCTCAGCGACAGTCAGGCAGTACTGAAGGCTCTGAATTCCTTCAGAGTTGCTTCTAAACTGGTCAAAGAACGTGTTACAGCTTTGAACAACTTGGGAAGACAACAATGTCTGCCTTATCTGGGTACCTGGACACGAAGGCGTCAAGGGCAAGGAGAAGGCAGATAGACTAGCGAAGGCCGGCTCTTAGACAACCGAACCATTTGTGGGGTTCCATATGGAATATATCACCAAGCATTATATGCACATGCTAGAAATGAACACATGAAGGAATGGAGGGCAGCGTCAGGCCTAAACCACTCCAAAACATTCTCTAGCACAAGGGGGGAATGAGGGTTTAAAATATTAAACCTAAACAGATCACAAATAAGGCACCTAGTAGGTGCACTCACAGGACATTTTGGTACCAACAAGCATCACACAGAATGAGGCTGAACTGGTAACCCCGCATTGAACATCGACGCAGCCTTCGGATCGGACAACAGCACAGCTTCGCCATCGCTCTCTTCTGCAACAACCAGCGAGTCACAAGCCAGCCAGTATCCCGGCGTCATCGGATGACCAACGCATTGCGGCTGCGGATGCAAGCCTGGTCGACCTTCGGCCACAACATGGCACAACACCCCTGCACTATGGCCGGTCCTTGTAAGAAGAGCGCATCCCTCTCACCGGTACGCCTAGCAGCCGTCAGCCATACCCACTGCACACCTCGACTCACTGAAGACGTAGCAGCATCAGCTTCGACTCACTGGAACTGCATCCACTGGTATTGGCACAGCGACTGGAACACAAGGACGAGCTAGCAAATGAAGACGTTCATCGACTTCCAGTCTTCGGGGAGAGTGATGTGGCGACTCGACATGACCGGATGGCGCCACATGTGGTACAGCGATGCGATGAAAAGCAAGCAGCATCACATACAACGCGATACATGACGACACCTCCGATTCCTGAATCTCGCAAGTGAAGTTTCTCAAACGTGGAGAATATATACAACATCCCGACATCAACTGTAGGGGGCTTCGGCCCTGACCGAGCATCACACCTCGCTCGGTCGGAGGATTCTCCCTTTGGTACGTCGTTGCATCGCTAAAATTTTAATGACCCTTCAGTTTCCTTGAACCTCTTCCGGAACTCGGGTGATACTTTAAGGGGAAAAGTTTGTGTGACTAGAAGTTCCAATAATCTGCTCTGTTCATTTTATATAAGTTTAATTTAATAATACTATGTTTTCGAGTTATTTTCAGAACAATACTAAGTGTTTCGACAGCAAGACTCGCGGAGTAGTTGGGAGGTTTCTTCTCATCGAAGTTAACTGCAAGGGCGTGTTGGCTTAGGCATCTCGGTTCTGATCAGTAGGTAATCTTGATCCGGATGCGTTAGAGTTAGAACTGATTGGCTGTCGTAAGCAGATTTGAATTTGATCTCAACATTTAATGTTAACAGTCTAATTAGTTCCTAGTTTTGGCTTTATTTCACTAGAGTCCATCAACTCTGTCAAGACTGACCGAGCAAATAAAGCTATGTGAGTATATTCCTCTATAGATCCACACACGGGGAGGCAGTGTCTCGTAGGATGGACGTGCTAGCGATGTCATTGATACGGGTGGCTGACTGACAGCGAAATACGGTGGTCTTATTTGAACTTTTCGGTGGAGGATACAATTGTTATCAATATTACCTATTTAATCGACTGAGTCTATCATAATAATCGATAATTATCCGGGGAGCAGTGGTAGTGAATCTACTGTAAAGATCCAATGCGACCAATGGATATTACGAGTCTTGTTGTTGTTGCCGCTGTACTTTCTTATTACTCGGGAATGTTCTCTGGTGATATTTCATGTAGTGCTGTGGGTTCGTATCACAGGGTCTTACTAGCTTGTGTTATCAAATCATATAATAGTTATGATCAACACTCTTGTGACTTTAGTTCCTAGGCCGTTGGAAAGTCAGAATAGGAAGCTGGTCGGCTAGGGTTGGCTGTGAGGGAAAGAATAAGATTGGTGTACGCGCGGGTGAACTATTTCCCGCGTCGATGGCTGGTCTTGTCCCCACAAGATTGGCCAGATTGGCCGGTGTGGCAGGAGGATATTATTTATTGCTTTAAACGCAAGCATCGGTGAGTCAACCATGAGTGCAGTTGACCACAGCCGGTACATTTAGAATGTCTGGCGAAATGCTTAAGAGTGCTTCTAACTTCCTTTGAAGAGCACGCCAACTTGCGGGCCAATATATCCTTCCCCGAGTGACCCCGCACTCCTTCTCAATACAAGCCTTATCCTTGAGGTCCCCTGGGACCTGGTGTTTGGTAGAAACTCATTTCATGGGCACTCCACTAAGCCACACTGGCAGGAGTAACGAAACGTGCTTTAGATACTCTGAGAATATATAATAAAATAGGTACTTACCTAGTTTAATAAAATGTAATAAATGCTTCTATGTAAAGAATTTAAAAAATATATTATTTCAGAAATGCTATTATGAAGTAGATAGTCTTAAATTTCTAACTAGGTAATTAAATTACGATGAATGTCTAGTTTTGACATTAATATTCTTATAATTATAAAAAAAAAAAAAAAAAAGAGATGTATAAAGGACAGTGTATAATAAGATCAGTAATGAACATTATTCATTTTATGATAGTTACATACTTGTTATTTTGAGAAACGATTATTAATTTACATTTAAATTAAAAATTAAATTTTCTTTAAAAAGGAAGGGATGTAGTGTACTGGTAAATTGTGTAAAGTTGTGGGTAGACAAGTTTATCGTCTCAAGCGGGCACACTATGCAGGCACTGAGTGGGGATGTGAGAAAGACATAAAAGCCCCTCTAGTGTAGGAGGGGAGTTCAGTCGAGTGTTAACCACTGTGCGGGTCAGACGTGGTGTGTGCGTTAACGAGCCGATATAGTGTAGTGTTAATATTAACAAATATAGTGAACTCTACAATGCCCTCGTCACGTCTCGTTCAACCCTTAAAACTCTCCGCGTGGCGTCGCCTCTCATTTTTAGAACATTTTGCCGTGTTAACTGCAAAAATACCAATGATTCTATCGTGGACCTACGTGGACATCTCACTCTGATACGTTTTAAAAGTTAGGCATAATACTCGGTAACGATACTTTCGCATACTCTATGATGAACCAAAAATATGGTATTACTATAATAATATCTTTAATTAAATATAGAAGTATAGATTTCATTTGAAATTATTTATAATGTTATAATTATACCATATGTAACATATCTTAATTAAAAATATGTTCAAAATCATTTAAATTAAATACGTCCTGTCAAAAAAAAATCGAGCACGTCCACCCTCCATAACAGTCCACGAAAGACTGATGGAAGGCGATCGCGGGGGCGCTGCAAGGGGAAATGCATCGCGTACGTGGTTTTTCTATAATTTCTTGTAAAACATGAATGAAATTAAGAAATGTAATCAATACAAATTATAGAATAGGTTATTATGTTTTTTATAGACCAAGTTTGACGTCTATCCGATGAACGGATATTGAACGCTAACACTATTCATATCCAACGTAGTACATTTTTGAAATACATATTGCTTGAAAACATTATAATTAATCCAATATCTAATCAATAAAACTATTTGCTGAAGATCTGAGGTATAAGTACATATAATTTTCATAGCCAATGCAATAGCGGATTGATCCATCGAACTCTTTAAACTAAGGCAATTTTTGCAATTTCACCGTTGTTACCCCCTTAACTATGTAAATCAAATAAAATTGGATTTAAAGAAAATTTCCGCTAGTGAAGATATGTATCGTCATAAGATGTGTCAGCATAATATTGGTAAATTCTTTACTTGTTGTAGTTGTCATATAACTTCAAGGCGAGTACAAAATTATATCTCAAAGTACAGACTAATATTTTTTTTTTGCAACTACCCACTTATTATATTTTATATTAATTGAACAATCTACATAGTGATTATGGCGGGTTAACTAGTTATAAAAAATTCCTAAAACCAATTTTCTAGTGGACTGTATCTAAATATAAATATATAATTATATATTAAAACGCGGACAGACGACATTGTGCGCGTCGCAGGTAACCTGTGGATGCAAATAGCCAATTGTCGTTCATTGTGGCGTTCTAAGGGGGAGGCCTATGTTCAGCAGTGGACGTCTTCCGGCTGATGATGATGATGATGATTATTAAAACGCGGGCAAAAGAAACTACTCTACATTCGCAGCATACTGGATTGCAGGGACAAGGAAGTCAGCAACTGCAGAGAACACAAAAGGAATAAATCGCAGTTGCTGCTAGGATCGGAATGTGCCCTACCTTAACCGGCTGCGATGCGATGATGGCGGCGTCCTCTGCTACTCCACAGATTGGATAGTGTACCGTCTGGGTGGCTAGGGCAGTGTAAATAACAACTGGAAGTCCACAGTACAAAAAAAATATAATAATTTAACTATTCTACGTGTCTATTATAATACAAAAAGATTCCCGGCTAGGTCGTGTGAACATAGGCCAGGGTTAGGTCACTTGATTTGGTACGTCGTGCAGTATTGTACTCCCCTGGTCATCAACGTCTCGCCTATGGGTCAGGAGTCTGGACACCAGCAAGAATTAGGCAGGAAGTGATCCAGCCCGTACAGTGGACCCTGGAATTGAAACCCCCTGCGTTAGGACACAATCTACATAAGTAGGTCCCGTGTAACGCCACTACTATGATACATAAACTAATACTAGCTATCTACTTCACAGCTACTTGATAGTTTGTTTGTGGCGGTATACGGAAATCAGAACGGAGAAAATAAAAAAAACACTAATGGAAGGCTATATACAGTTACAGAGTTTAGAACGAATAAAAGCAAGAATAATATACAGCTTGGGCTTGTAAATGATTCAGCTATGATGTACCTATGATTCGCTATACGTATGACAATAACATTTTCAGTAGGTACCTATTTGCAGTAGGCCATTTTGCTTAGCGTTAGCACTTAATATTTTAATTCGAAACTTGAAACGTAACGGTAAGAAATGCATGTTTTATAAAGTCACTAACTATTTTATAAGCGAATATTATGTTCACACTTACCCAAAAGTCCCCTACTTTTCCCCTACGTTTATATATATATAGCCAATTACTGTGTATTTTAATTAGATTTTAAATAGTACACCAAGATGGCGAGATACGACTATGTTTAGCTGTTTAACTCGTCACGGAAACAAGCGACGTACGCGCAGTGCCGTGGCTCAAAGTTGTCTGGCGGGTAGAGTTGGGTAGGTGATGGGTGTAATATCACAAAAGTAATATCACTCGGAAAGGTGATGCAACATCACACATCACTCGAGAGTTCTAACCATCACCCACGGCATCACTCATTTCTTCGATTCGACAAAGCTCGGTCAGTGTCGTAATGTCGTTTCGGTTCTAAAAGAACCGGGTGCGACGACGGCAAAGTATCGTGACGCCCGTTGCACTGATGTCTATCTCATTCCTTAGTATTGCGCTGTACCGCTATTAGCTTTTAACAAACTTCAAACATTGAGCAAGGTGAATAGGGATGAGTTTCGCGAAGAGACGCGATTTGGAATTTGAGACTTATCACTTTAGATTTACGGTTTATTCATTCTGTCTATTCTTACATAGGTTATTCGAATTGAAAAATAAGTACCTAATTAGGAAAATTAACTTTCTAAAAAAAAAACATAAATAAAGCAAAAAATTACATTATATTTAATTAATTACAT
The DNA here is from genome assembly GCA_911728495.1 of Furcula furcula. Lineage (NCBI taxonomy): Eukaryota > Metazoa > Arthropoda > Insecta > Lepidoptera > Notodontidae > Furcula > Furcula furcula. Next base: position 11,892,035 of record OU452265.1, on the reverse strand, counting down.
AAATAAGTACCTAACTTTTTAGTAAAAAAAAATAAAAAAAGTAAAAAGTAATTATAGTAGGTATCTTTCTAATCCATTACAATGTAAATAATTATGGACGAAGTAATAGTTCGTACTTAGTAAGAAACACCATTGAATGCAAAATCTTGTCAAGTATTGTGTAGTGTGATGAGTGATGAAAGTAATGTTACCGAGTGATATCACTTCATCGGAAGTGATGAGTAATGTTGCATTACATTTTGGTGTACCGTTTTGCGCATCTCTACTGGCGGGCGCCGCGCGCTGCTGCAGCGCGTCGAGCGACGGTATCGCAGTGGGACGGAGAAATAGGGAGAAGGGTGTGTCGATAATCGATAAAATAATAGTAACTTACTATCTAAATAAAATAACACTACAGATACCCCGCTCCCTAAGGAAGGATTTTTGCTATCTATCTACGAAAAAAATCCGTACCTACTGAACTTTTAGATGAAAGAACTTAATATATGTATACTTATTTACAAGGACAAACTAGAAGTATAAATAAATAAAAATAAAAGATTAATTAATTGCTTGATTTGTTATCTTCAAATCCTTGATATGCCATATGCCAAGGGCCTTGCCTGACATGTCAGCCAGTTCATAGACCAACGGAGATCTTTTCCCAACTACACGACATTTCAAAAATTTTGGTGCAAGTTTTTTACTATAATAATGATCTTTATCACTTTGACAATATGTTTTCTTCCATACGATATCGTTTAATTCAAATTCAGCTGGTTTGCGTCTAAGATTATAGCGCGCCGTATTTTTTGCATGAGCATGCCAAAGATTAGTCTGTACTTCGTTAAAAACTCCTGCCAAATGTCCAATATTCTCCGCATAAATGGTACGAGGAAGAAAAATTACCTCATCCCCAAGATCTGATTCTAAATAGTGAGAACCACACGTTACAAGTTCTCTGCCAAATACGAAAAAAGCTGGTGTATAACTTGTTGCTTCATTGACGGAATTATTAATAGCAAATTGAATTTTTGTTAACTTCACATCCCAGGCTCTGTGATCATTGTTTATTGATGTTGATATGCATGAAATAATGGTTTTATTATATCGTTCTACAGTATTAATCTGCGGAGTATAACGGGGCGTAAAATAAACGTTGGGAATTCTATATTGTTGGAAAAATTTATCAAGGTTTTTACTAATAAATTGACTTCCATTATCTAAAAATATAGTCTGAGGGACTCCGTGAACAAGAAAAACTGAGTCCTCCATATGTTTTATGACTGCCTCCGCATTAGCTCTTCTTAGTGGAAACATTAAACAATATTTTGAGAAGCAACACACAACTACAAGCAAGTACGTGTTTTGCTTTCTACTTTTTGGTAGCGGGCCGATGAAGTCAATGGATATCATCTGAAATGGGCGAGAACATTGCTTGGGTCGACCCATAACACCTAATGTAGTGTGGTTTGGTGGTTTATAAGCGTTACAGGTTGGACAAGAAGAGACAAATTTTACAACATCAGAGTGCATGCTAGGCCAGAAATAGTGCAGAGCCAAACGATGGTAAGTCTTGTGAATCCCTAAGTGACCAGCTGTTGGTTTATCGTGATTAGCTGAAATCACTTTTTCACGCAACTCACTTGGAACTACTTCTTTCCAAGCAAACTCGGATGTGAGAAAACATTTATTTTTGGATAGTCTATAAAGCGTATTATTGTGAACCGAAAAATTTGGAAGTCTAAAAGGAAAACTTAGACAAGTGTTATATTTGTCTTTGTACCACTGATCAGAAGTTTCCTGATAATAATCCGATGTACTTATTGAATTAACAGGAACTGCTCGAGATAAAGCGTCAGGAATAATATTATCTACATCGCGACGATGTTTTATTACAAAATTAAATGACGATAATCTTATGCCCCATCGAGCCAGTCGACCCGTCGGATTATTGAGGGATAAAAACCATTTCAAGGCGGAATGATCTGTATATACAAAAAATGGTTGACCGTTATCAAGGTAGCAGCATTGGCGCTGCTACCTTGATAACGGTCAACCATTTTTTGCTCGAGAGCAGTTAAAACAGCTAATGTCTCTCTCTCAGTTATACTATAATTTTTCTCGGCACCGGAAAGAGACTTGCTCATGTAAGCAATTGGATGTTCTTGACCATTTAGAACCTGGCAGAGCATGGCACCGATACCATAATTACTGGCATCTGTGTGTACCTCAAAAGATTGTTGGTAGTTCGGACATGATAGTATAGGACTAGAAATAAGACTTTTTTTAAGGGTTTCAAAAGCTGTATTAGCCTCGTCAGTCCAAGTAAAAGAGGGTGTGCCTTTTTTACTAGATGTGAGTCTATTTAGAGGACCCGCAATACTGCTAAAATTAGGGACAAATCGTCGGTACCATGAGGCAGTTCCTAAAAACCTCTTGACGTCTTTTTTTGAGACTGGGGTTGGGTAATTTAAAATAGCTTCTACTTTTCAGGATCTGTACGAAGACCCTGTGAATCTACAACGTAGCCCAAGTATTTTAAACTTTTTCGGAAAAATTGTGTTTTTTCAAAATTAATAGTGAGATTAGCTTGTTGCAGTTTCTCAAGAACGCGCTGCAGTAGGGATACATGGCTGTCAAAGCTATCGCTTACGCATATTATGTCATCTAGGTAACAGAAAACCTTTAAATCAAATTCCGGGCCAAACGATTTATCGACTAATCTCTGTTGAGTCGCTGGGGCATTGGTGAGACCAAAAGCCATTGTTTTAAAACAAAAAGTTCCTCGATTGGGAACAAAAAAAAGCTGTCTTAATTTTATCCTCCGTATTAATGGGAATTTGCCAAAAACTTTTCGATAAATCAATACTGGTTAAAAACTTGGCGTCTTTAAGGTTGTCTAAAATTTCTGAAATATATGGTAGGTTATAAGCATCCTTAATGGTGACTGAGTTGAGTTTTCTGCTGTCAAGACAAAATCTAGGTAGGCCGTTCTTTTTGTTAACTACTAGTACTGTAGATGACCATGAACTCTCACATGGCTCAATAACGTCTAGCTTGAGCATTTCATCCACTTGTTCGTTTATAATGCGAGTTTTTTTCTGGTGACATGCGGTAGTAACCTTGTCTTATAGGTGGAGAGTCACCAGTATCGATGTTATGAGTGATCAATGCTGTACGACCTAGACCCTTTTTTTCGTATGATACCTCTTTAAATTTTTCAATTACGTTATTCACGATTTCACGTTGTGAACTATCTAATTTTTCATAGGAAGTTATATGGCCACCAACATCTTTTAGGAAACTAGAAGTTGTATCGCAATTAGTTATGCTCATAGAGCCAATATACTTGGGGCATAACTGAAATTTTCGCCAAAAATCAATACCAAGAATCAGAGAAGTGTCAATATCTGGAACTATATATGCTTTCAAAATTTGATTCATATTTTCAAAGGTAATTGGTAAATTTATATATCCTATGCTGCTTAAAGTTTGGCCACCGGCTGCAACAATCCGGATTTTATCATCTGTTTGGACTTTGTAACCAGCCTTAATAAGTTCATTATGAGAATTATTGCCTAAAGTTGATACAGCGGCTCCAGAATCCAGCAGGCCGCAAGCGTTTATCTCATTAATTTTAATATTAGCAAAAGTTCTTGTATCCTTATTGGGGTTTGTTTGCATAATTGAAGTTACTTTATATGTTTTAAAAAAATTACCGATGAATTTTAACCAATTTTTCCAATCATTTTGAGCATAGTAACTACAATTCTGCTTTACAAGTTTTTTTGCTCTTCTGAAGTAGTCGGCTTTTGGCAATCTGGACAGTCATAAAAGCGAAAACCAGGTCGACCACATCTGAAGCAAACTAAAGTACGCTCAGCAGTGCAGCTTCTTAGTCCATGTGTATCTACACGACAGCGGGGACAGAATTTAGGTCTAAATGTAGAACTTAGTGCATGGACTGGTCTAGCAGTGCTGTTCAGATCATTATGTTGATTTTGTTTGCTACTAAATTGTCTATTGTAATTAGTGGAATAAGTTGATTTATTATAGTTTGGATTAGCTTTAAAAGGTTCGTATTTATTGCTATTATTGTAGTAAGACTTTTGCAAAGAGCTTTGATCCCCATTGCTGGTTACCTTAAAAGATTTACTGGACAAAAGAGCTTGTGAATACGCATACCCAGGTGCCAATGTTTCGGCAGTCGCCCGGGGTGGCTCCCGAAATTGAGAGAGACGTGCTTGAACATTTTCAAAGTTCTTACAAGCCGATCTCAAAGATTCAATATCTTTTAAATTTGGGCAAGATGCTAACACATTGGCATAACAAGGACGTATGTTATGGAGTAATATTTCTAGTTGTGAAAACATCTCAGACATAATGGAAAAATAAACGGTTATATTCTCACGCTCCCCTTGCGTACGAGCTCTGATTTCAGCTAAAAAACGATAGTCATAATGAGCGTGACTAAAATCTTCTCTGAGTTTATCACAAACCTCTTCCCATGAGGTAACTTGATCTTGGATGCTACGAAACCAATGCAAGGCATCATCAGTAAATACTTTATTAAACCAGGCATCATCAGTAAATACTTTATTAAGTACTTTATTAAACGATATACCACGGGCTGTAACAAAATCATTGACGCTTAAAATAAAAGCGCGTACGCAAGTTTTGCCATTATATTTGAGCTTTGACAGGTCTGATGAGAAACCACGGTCGCAAGTAACTGTTATATGTGAAGAGGTAACGCCCGCATCTGATGGATTGATTGTATCCAATGGTCTAATTTTATTAAGGTCCGATTTCAGTACCTGAAAGCGTTTTATGCATTCATTTACAGTGACCAATGACTCCGGTTGAGATGAACAATCAACTCTATTCAAGCGATGATAGATATGATTTAATAGATTGGTCGTTCTTTCTAAGAGGTTTTTTTCAGTACTACTGATTAATAGTTTAATATTTTTTTCTACTTTCGTTAAACTTTCGTCTATAGCAGTTGCATCTGTCGCCGCATCGAAAGGGGAAGTTAAAATATCTTCTGCTGGGAAAAGTTGAACGAGTTTAACAATTTGCTTCCGTAACTCTTGCACGGTATCCGCAGGAGTCTCACCTCTAATCTCTACCTCGTAAGTAAGCTCTGGTTTTTGCAATGATAAATATTTAATTTCAAAGGACATTATGGTTTTTATTAGATATTGTTTGGGTAAATGTGAACACAAAATACGAATTAAGCTCCGTTCTGTTACAAGCTAAATACGCATATGAATTGTTTTTTTTTTATATATTATATAAGCTAATATGTAATGTAAATATCTACGAAGCACAACACTACTCTAAGTACAACAAGTACATAAAAAAAATTATGCAAAATAAAATGACAACCAATGTCTAAGTGTGTTTATAATAAATTATCGATAAAAATCTGATCCACACTAGACCTTAGTTATCAGGCAGGAGAACAAAATACGGAAAAAAAAACAAAGCATTACAACATACACACGCACAAAACAAACTACGTAACGAACCAAATTACAGGACACTAAACCCTTTACCACGTTATAGGCGCCACTTGTACCGTCTGGGTGGCTAGGACAGTGTAAATAACAACTGGAAGTCCACAGTACAAAAAAAAATATAATAATTTAACCCTTTGAGCCCGGGCCTATTTTTTTTGCGCTGTTTTTTAATGATACGATTCGAGCCAACGGGCCCCGAGTTATTAACTATTCTACGTGTCTATTATAATACAAAAAGATTCCCGGCTAGGTCGTGTGAACATAGGCCAGGGTTAGGTCACTTGATTTGGTACGTCGTGCAGTATTGTACTCCCCTGGTCATCAACGTCTCGCCTATGGGTCAGGAGTCTGGACACCAGCAAGAATTAGGCAGGAAGTGATCCAGCCCGTACAGTGGACCCTGGAATTGAAACCCCCTGCGTTAGGACACAATCTACATAAGTAGGACCCGTGTAACGCCACTACTATGATACATAAACTAATACTAGCTATCTACTTCACAGCTACTTGATAGTTTGTTTGTGGCGGTATACGGAAATCAGAACGGAGAAAATAAAAAAACACTAATGGAAGGCTATATACAGTTACAGAGTTTAGAACGAATAAAAGCAAGAATAATATACAGCTTGGGCTTGTAAATGATTCAGCTATGATGTACCTATGATTCGCTATACGTATGACAATAACATTTTCAGTAGGTACCTATTTGCAGTAGGCCATTTTGCTTAGCGTTAGCACTTAATATTTTAATTCGAAACTTGAAACGTAACGGTAAGAAATGCATGTTTTATAAAGTCACTAACTATTTTATAAGCGAATATTATGTTCACACTTACCCAAAAGTCCCCTACTTTTCCCCTACGTTTATATATATATAGCCAATTACTGTGTATTTTAATTAGATTTTAAATAGTACACCAAGATGGCGAGATACGACTATGTTTAGCTGTTTAACTCGTCACGGAAACAAGCGACGTACGCGCAGTGCCGTGGCTCAAAGTTGTCTGGCGGGCGCCGCGTGCTGCTGCGGCGCGTCGAGCGACGGTAGCGCAGTGGGACGGAGAAATAGGGAGAAGGGTGTGTCGATAATCGATAAAATAATAGTAACTTACTATCTAAATAAAATAACACTACAATAGTTGTATCTGCTGCTATTAACTCTGGCACTTTTGCTTCTATTTAATTATTTAATGGGCGGAATTATTTTATGTATTATTTTTATATAATATTGAGATCACGCCATAAGAAAATATTTTACGGAGGCGGTGACAAATTCACGTAATTTTTCAGAACGTCAATTTCTTCTTTTTTATATAAGGCGCACTAGGGAATAGGATGAAGGACAGGAAAATCCGGCTGGATTAGCAGGCTTGCTACAAGTGCATTTTGGTAAATAAAAAGTTTTCAATAACGAGATCCAACATCCCCCCGGCCTTGAAGGAATCCCTTCAAAAAATATAGACTAATAAAATCTATATTAAATTGACTATATCATTCTTCAATTAAAAAAAAAAATTACTGGTTGGTTACCACCGCTTACAACCTGTGTGTCGCTAACATAAATTACTAAACTTAAATAATAAATAAAATAAAATTATTAGTAAAAATACTACTGCGTTGGTAACGGGCACAACCGTACTATAGGTCGCTCGTAGGTACCACAATTAGTTTGCACTTCTGCAACACGAACAATTCCATCTTTACCAGGAAATAATCGTGTTATAACCCCCAATGGCCATTGCAGAGGAGGCGCATTATCAACATTAATTATGACAATCGTACCTACAGCTACAGGGTTGGAAAGAGTGTTCCATTTTTCCCGCATTTGTTATGAAGATATTCAGAACGAAACCTCTTCGAAAAAGACTGGACAATCGAGTCCATCAAAGAAAACCTAGACAGTAAATTAGCTCTCTCATTGGTCACATCCGCTGCTGGTAAGAATGCCAAAGGAGCGGTATGTAAAAAATGTGAAGGAGTAAGAGCTGTGGGTTCTGATGGATCAGAACTTAGGAGATAAAGTGGCCTGCTATTAAGAACACATTCTATCTGATTAAGAATCGTAAGCATCTCCTCATAAGTAAGGATTTGTTTACCTATTACTCGAAAAAGTAAAGCCTTGGCACTTTTTATATTTGCCTCCCAGATCCCTCCAAAATTTGGGGCGGTGGGAGGATTAAAACGCCGAATAATGCGGTTTGTAGTAAGCTCATTTTGAAAAGTTTTATAATAATCATCAGACTTTAAGAAGTCATGCAACTCGTTTAAATACGATTTTGAAGCTATGAAGTTTTTGCCGTTGTCGCTAAAAATTTACATGGACCACGTCTTGACAAAAAACGTTTAAACGCGTCTAAAAATGTGGCAGAACTTAAATCAGAAGCTAATTCGATGTGAACAGCTTTCGTCACCAGACATATAAAAAGACAAAGATATGCCTTTTGACTGCGAATCCCACGCTTCCTAGCCATTGTGATATACAAAGGGCCAGCATAATCTACCCCTGTATGAGTAAATGCGTTGCATTGTTCTAAACGGCACTCAGGTAAATCAGACATTATAGGGAAAGTTGGCCTTGGGTTCATACAAAAGCAAGTATTGCATTTATGTATGCGTTGTTTTACAATGCGTCTGGCCGACAGAATCCAGAACTTTTGCCTTATTATTGAGAGCAATAATTGAGGCCCAGCATGTAAATAAGTGCGGTGATAATAATCAACTAAAAGATCAATCACATGTCCCTTTCTCGGCAAGAGAGCAGGATGCTTATGAGAATACTTAAGTGAAGAATAACTTAAACGTTCTCCAACTCTTAATAAGTTATCGGAAGATAGGAATGGACTAAGCTTACGCAAAGCGGATGAAACAGCTTTCCCAGTTTGTAAATTCTTAATGTCGTTAGAAAAATAAAAATGTTGGATATGTTTTATTAAATATATCTCAGCGGTATTTAAATCATTAGCGGTAATTACATCGTTGCGAGGGAGTTGTTTCAAAAGTCTTAAAACATAAACCACACAGTGGAGCAGTTTACTCCATGAAGAGCACCTCCTTTACACTAGCGGTTACACAAGTGACAATTTTTTATTCTAGTGGTGCTACCGAACTTGGAGAGAAAGTCGAAATAGGCCATTCGCTAATAGGTAGAGCGCACCATGAAGGGCCATTGCACCATAGATGATGGTCCTTTAATTGGGAAGGCAAAAGGCCTCTCGATAAAGCATCTGCGGGGTTTTGTACACACGGAATATAATATAAATTTTCAGGGTCAATATAAGATTGACATTGGGCTATTCTGTTAGCAACAAATGTGTTAAATCTGTGCGGAGATGATTTCACCCAACACAGTGCGACTTCAGAGTCAGAAAAAGCATAAATACTATCAATAGGATATCGTTGCGATAATGTGTCACACACCATACGCAATAACTTCGGTTTAAAGAAGTTTATTACTCAAAGAACATTACAGTTCACTTATAAATGAGCAATATACATTTTTATAATAAGTATACAGATGGTAGTTCGATATTAATCGACTATATTAATAGTTAGTAGAAAATTATCATTTTGGATTAGTAAAGCTAAATTGATCAATTAATCAATGATCCAAGAAAGATTGTTACAATTAAATATTTATGATGGTTAGGTTTAGGTTCGATTATTAATGTTTGTTCTGAGTAAAATTATATAACTATTTTTATTAGTGTAGTTCAATATGGAATCGGATGGTCGTGTATGTTTTTAGTTTATTTGTATATTATGTAATTTTATTCGTATATGTGTTCACTAACAAATGAATGTAGCTTTGATTTAAAAAGTCACATACTTGTGCAATTTTTTATTTCTTTTGGTAGGCTATTCAATAATTTTGCACCGTCATATACTATACTTTTTTTTACCATAGTTAGTCCTAGGTCCATACAGTTTAATTTTATCAGTGTCCCTTAGGCCATGGGTATATGTTTTTTTAACAAATGAGATTTCGCTATGAATATGACCGGATATAATCTTTTTAACTAAAATTCAAATGTTGCGAGTATATTCTGTCTTAAGTTAAATATTTTAGTTTTTCTATATAATAAAGGTGTGTGGGCAGTGGCGTGCAGTCCATATAGGCAAAAAGTGTTTGCCTACCCTGTGATTTCCCCAATCAGACATATCAATATAAAGAGTGCATAGTAATATTTCGTTTTCTTATCAATTATTTCACCATTGTATATAAACAAAAGCACGCAAATGTTTGAAATCAATCACCTATGCGCGAGGAACTTATTTTATTTTATTTTTTTATTTTATTTATAAACACACAAAACAGACAGCGACAATACTAAACAGAATTACAACATCATTGTTTTGATCTAGTCACAATCCTTGACATGTGTATCTGGCTAGCACAACAATTCCAGACTATTTAATTTTTATTAAGTATAACTTAAGAAAGGAAAATGAAAAGTTAAAACAAAAAAGAAAAGAAAAGTGGGATAATAAAAAGAAACAGTACATTGCAACATTTGCAAGTACATTAAAAAATAATTATGCATCGTTAGTTACTGAGACCATGTAAAACACCCTAGTGCAATCCTTCTGAAGACGGGAATACGTGCATCAAATATATCCAGCTTCGGGTGTTTAGAACTATATTCATTGTAGTTTCTGCACATTCTCACTAGAGGATTGTAGTAGGATGTGTTGTTTTTATACACATTCAACCTAAATACATTCGCGGTTCTACAGCGATGATTAGTATTAATGTCAAGTGCCGATAATAAATACGGACTGTCAATACATGAATGCAAGATCTTGTGCAAGTATATTAAAGAACTCATGGTGCGCCTACTATGTAAGGACACGACACTGAAATGCTCAGCTCTGCTCTGGTAGGTTGTCAGAGTGCGAGAAAGACCTGATCGCCAACTGATCGCCCTGAGACAGCATTTTTGAACACGTTCAATTCTTTCAGAATGTACATTGTAATACGGTGACCAGATTACTGATGCATATTCCAAAATGCTTCTGACCAGAGTATAATATAATGCAAGTGTAGACTTTACTTTTTTAAAGTCTTTTGTTATTCGTAGAACAAAACCAAGCAGTTGATGAGCTCTTTGTACTATATTATCAATATGAGACCTAAAAGTCATTTTGTCGTCTAGCAATATACCTAAATCATTGACAGCCTCCTTTCTCTCAAGAGTCTTACCATCCAGTGTATATTCATATAATACCTTACATTTCTTGCTTGTAAAACTTATTACATTGCACTTACTACCGTTAAGTGACATACCATTATCTTTACACCATTTAGATATGTAATTTAAATCCCTTTGCAAAATATGACAATCACTCACATTCGATATTTCTTTAAAAATTTTAAGGTCATCTGCGTACAAAAGACAGTCACTTTCAAGATTCTTTGGTAAGTCATTAATAAATATAATAAAGAAGAGAGGGCCCAAATGGGAACCTTGAGGCACTCCCGATGGGATCTCTACTGACGTTGACATATGGCCCTTGAGAGTAACTATCTGACTACGTCTTGTTAAATATGATTTTATCCATCGCAATAAGTCTCCATGTATTCCAAACATAGATAATTTCGAACACAAAATATTGTGATTCACACGGTCAAACGCTTTAGAAAAGTCTGTATATATTGCGTCCATTTGCTTTGTCTTGGCAAACACTAAAGAGATATGATTCATATATGTAAGAAGATTTGAGACCGTTGATCGATTTTTTACAAAACCATGTTGATTTAATGAGATAAGTGGCGAGACTTGATTGTAAATGCAATCATAAACAATACTTTCGAATACTTTCGCGATGCATGAGAGTATACTAATTGGGCGATAGTTTTCACAATTTGATTTGTCACCAGATTTATAAACAGGCACAATATGAGCCCTTTTCCAAACACTAGGGAATATTCCGGCTTTTAATGACTTATTAAATAATATAAATAAGGGCAGAGCGAGTTCATCTGAGCACGCTTTAATTATAAACGGCGGAATACCATCAGGTCCTGCGCCTTTATTGTTATAAATTCACTGTACTATATCTACTCATAAATGTAAAGATAGATTTCGTGCGCGGGCCACGCAAAGACACGACACGGCGGGGGCTGGATTTTCACACATTCAAAGAGATTTATTGCACACATTCAAAGAGATTTATTGCACACAGACTCACACCGATACACGCACCCATAAATAATCTGACATGTATAATAGAAGAAATATCACGCACACAGACAAAGGACAGAGGCACAGAGAGACACTGCCTACCAAAAGTGACATTTCAATATAGTTAAGTCCCGATAGATATTTATGTTACGATATGAATGCTAATTTTACGCGTCCAGCTGTTGCAACTGTAGAATGTTTGGTAAGGCGTTCGGAAGCAAATCGCGAGTTGCGAGTTCGTATCCTCTTAGAATCGAAGTTTCTTTTTGTAATGTTTTTTAAATTATTTAATAGAATATAAAGGGGTGCGGGTATGTACGTACTTTTTAGTGATATTTTCATATATAAAGATTGAACCATCGAAAACCGTAAAATTATCTAGGTAGGTTATGATCACATTATCGTCTACATAGTTTTACATAATTCATGTTTCTTCAGAAAAAAATATCCGGTCGTAATGAAATTTGCATGAAAACATCATAGTAGTTTACTCTCTCGAATAAAAAAAGAATCATCGAAATCGGTTCATAATTGTCAGAGCAATGTAATGGAGAACATCAGTTTTATGGTTTTTACCAGATAAATTCCTCCACATCGTTCATGGTCCTCCAGGAAGTTCTTATCCGGTTGTAATAAAATTCATACAGATTCAATACAGTGGTTTCTTCTTTCGAATAAAAAAAGAATCATTGAAATTGGTAAATATTTGCCAGAGTTATGACTATTTTTGTCCGACCGAGCGAGTCCGAGCGACTAAAACGTCATCTATATAGCCTATATTCTTGCAAGTCTCAGTGCGCAGTCACCATTCTTGTTTTTTCAGGAACTACTTATTACTAAGCAATAATTTTTTTATGGGACCCAATTAACGGATTAAAGAATGGATGGAAGAAAGATTTTTTCAGATCGGTTCATAATTGCCAGAGTTATGCGCGAACATACATAGAAAAAAATATATATATATATATACAGACGAATTGAGAACCTCCTCCTTTTTTTGAAGTCGGTTAAAAATATAAATAATTCTGTGTTAACGCCATCTATCTCTTGTTATAGGCGCAGGCGACGTTTAAAAAAATGCCCATGTCCGTAGTATGTAGTAAATTTATTAAAGCTCCATCTAACAAATAAAAATCTTAATGCAGTTTTTCGCCTAGGTCTATAACAAGAGATAGATGGCGTTAACACAGACTTATTTATATTTTTGTTGACATATTATTGCATAGTAGTGCTCATTTATTCAAAAAAACATCAGTAAGTACAAATAAATATACTTACTTATGTTACAGTGGCAATACATACAAAAAGACTGTTACCCTACGACTCTAGAGATCTAAGATACTTGCTTTTTTGCCTACCCTGAACAAAAAGTCAGTGCACGCCACTGTGTGTGGGTTAATCGGTTAAAGTGGAATAATACTTTTATTACTTTGTTTTGCGCAATCTGTAATGGTTTAAGGTTTGTCTTTGCTGCACAGCCCCAGACCTCAATTAAATAATCTAAGTTAGACTTGACTAAAGCATTATATATCATATGTCGTGTCTTGAGTGGAATACAAGAAGCCATCCTACGTTACGTAGTACTCCAATAAGAGATATTATTTTGTTCTTTACTTTGTCTATGTGTGGTTTCCACGTTAGTTTATCATCTAGGATTAAGCCTAGGTATTTTTCCTTATATGATTTGTTTACAACATCATTGCCAATGATTAATGGGGGATAGTCTGGTATGGTTTTATTTTATGCGCTGAACAACATATATGTAGTTTTTATGTATTTATTGTTAGCAGATTGCATTGACACCAACTGTTGTACTTGACTAAGTCATTTTGTGCTTGATTTATTATTTCATTTATGTCTTTACCAAAGTAAAATAAGCACGTATCGTCAGCGTATAAAGTAATGTGGCCAGATAACCCGATTTTACTAACGTTATTAACATAAATAAGAAATAGCAAAGGCCCGATCACAGAACCCTGTGGAATTTCGCAATGCACATTTTGGGAACGACTGGAGTATTTACCTACTTTTACTATTTGCATTCTATTGGTTAGATAAGATTTTATTAATTCAAGGGCTGATCCCAATATTCCTATGTCCTCTAGCTTTGCAAGGAGAAGTGAGTGACTTATCCTATCAAACGTCTTCTTCAAATCAATAAATATACCCAAACATATATTCCCTTGGTCTATTGCAGTACTATAGACCTATTAGGTCGAAAGCCATACTGGCGTTCTTATAGCGAATTCAAATTGTCTAAATGTTCTTTCAATCGAGTATATATGACTTTTTCAAACACCTTTGATAAGACTGGCAAAACGGATATCCGGCGATAGTTTTCTGTGTCTGTTTTAGAGCCAGATTTATAGATTGGGGAAATTTGGCGATTTTTAAGCTGTCAGTGAAAATACCAAGGAATGATTTCTGATATTTACGCGCATATTACACATTGAAATGAAACTAATTTTACGGATTATATCGCGGTTTATTTTTGATTTTAATTACCCGACGTTTCGAATACTTTACAGCATTCATGGTCACGGGCGGACTGAGGTGGTAGCTGTCCAAATGTCATAGTTGTCTTAGGGTACCCTCAGGTCTTCAAATCCGGTGATAAACATAGTCAAATCCAAAGACAAGCATTCCACTGCAAGACCTCAAGATACTGTAAGCTCTTTCTGCGTAGATCGCACTAACAATAATTATAAGAAGACCTGAGGGTACCCTAAGACAACTATGACATTTGGACAGCTACCACCTCAGTCCGCCCGTGACCATGAATGCTGTAAAGTATTCGAAACGTCGGGTAATTAAAATCAAAAATAAACCGCGATATAATCCGTAAAATTAGTTTCATTTCAATACCAAGGAACATACATTTGTTTATACAATCTGTCAGATGAACTACTATATGATCAATTAAACATTTAATTGACTTAGTATTGATGCCGTCAATGCCTATACTGCAATCTAGATCTAATGTTTTAATAATAGTACTAATTTCTTGAATGGTACATGTTCTAAAAGCAAATAATCTGTATTGGGTTCTTCGTCTAGGTATGTCATAGTATTAAATAATTGATTTGGAAGTATTTTTAGTATTTTATTTGCTAACTCAGTTCCAATGCGAGAAAAAGTAGTATTAAATACGTCACAGATTTCATTTCCATTTGTTATAGTTTTGGAATGAATTACGAGGTTAGGGGGTTGCAAATCTGATTTGATTATAAGTGTGTTTATAAGTTTCCAAATCTTTTTTGGGTCATTGTTACAATTTTTAAAAGAGGTGTCATAATATTTTAGTTTTACTCCTCTAATCAATTTATTTGTAGAATTACTTTCATTTTTATACATATTTTGGTAACTCTTTGTTATTTGGATTTTTTTTAGTAAATTCCATATCTTATTTCTTTTGTATATTCCTTTTGTAATGTTCTTATTTATCCAGTCCTTTTGTGGTAGGTTTTGTATTTTTAATTTTGTTCTTTTGTGTAAATTTATTTGTTCTTTTATGTGTAGCTCTAGTTTTTCATAATCATGATCTTCATTTTGAAATACTTTATTTTTTATATTATTGTATATTGCAGTGTAGTCTATTGCTTCATAACAGCTGCGTTGAACCTTATTTTGTTTATACTTACTCAATTTTAGATATATCTGTTTATGATCAGATAAAGGACACTCAATGATGGTCATATGTAAGTTATCATTAATATGAAGGTTTGAACAGACATGGTGTAATATAGTTGTTGTCTTTATTGTTTCTCGAGTACAGTAGTCAGGATGTATTTTATTCAGTATGTGATATCCAGCTGTTTTTAACATATCTGTATAGTTGACTGTTTCATTGCTTTCGCACAGTAAATTAATGTTGAAGTCGGCAAAAACGATTCCTCGGTTTCGCTTTTCCAGCTGTGACGAGTACTTTTCGAGAAATTTATTTAGGTTCTTTTTTCCAGGATTGTAGATAGCGCCAATATGTAAAGCAATTTTTTTTTTAAATATCCATAAATAATGTACACCGTCGTCGTTTATTTCTTCCGTAATATTGTGTTGAATGCTATTGTGAACATAAATCGACACCCCTCCTCCTTTTTTGTCCGGTCGGTAATTGTATATATGTGTATAGTTTGGTAAATAAAAAGACTTCGCATCCTGTTCATTTCTTATCCAAGTCTCGGTCAATATAATGAGATGAGTTACAGCGTTTAACGATTTAAGAATGCATTTAATTTCATCGAACTTCCCAGGTTTGCAAATGCTGCGTACATTGGCATAAAAAAATAGGAATGATGTGGTATGTGGGTGTAGATTTTCGTAATTAAATGTTAAAGCATGGGTAATGCCCTCTTTTACTTGTATTGGGGGGCCACTACTACGGGATTGGGGTTTTTTGACTCCTTTTTTAAAATTTTTGGTACACCCTTAATATACTTTATAGTTAAGATCGTCTCACCATTCTTTTCACGTGTAATTAATTCATCTTTAAGATTTTGCATGAATAATCTGTGCGCTGGTGTCTGGTCCGAATATAAACGAATATTATCTTTGTTCCCTGCATTTTTACGTAAGAGAGACTTTGGAGTCTCTGCAGAGTTAAAAAATACCTTTATCATGCGGTGTTTATCGGGAACGTACCGGCCCAATCTCATAATTTTTATTGGAGCCGGACAGTCGTTAATTATTGACTTAATAATCTTTAAAACTTCATCATAATCATGTTTACGTCTCATTTCTAAGTTGTCACTGTTTAACTCCGCAATACCCGCTATTACAATATTTTTCTGACGCTCTGTTCGCTCTTGGTATTCTCGGTAGGCATCTTCGTGCGTTAGGAAAAGCGATTTTTGTATAGGGTGCGAATTACTTAATTGGGTTGTACTGGGTATAGAATTTGTTTTTAACACTTGAAACTCAGATTCAAGGTTCTTCATTTGTTCCTTCATACTGATGTTAGTATTTTTTATTTCCAATATTTCCGAGCGTAGCGTAATATTCTCTTGAAATAGCTGTTCATGAGCAGTTTTAATTGATTTTATTTCACATTTTATTTCCGATAATTCCTCGCGTATCAATTGATTGACACCGATTTCAATATATTTTCGTTATTTTATGCTCTTTAGATAATCTACTTTATATCTTTTTTTTTTTTAATAGTTTATTTAACACTTTTTAGAGACTTTCATTTTACCAAAATAGGTATCAGCATTGTCACGCTACTCAAACGTATACGTTATAGTAATTTACTGAAAATATAAAAAGTCTATATCTCTTAAACTACTCAACCGATTTTGATGAAACTTGTACTCTTCCCTAAGCTGAAAAATACTGTAACTATTCAAAATCTTAATGTTCGGCGTTCATGTTCGGCGTTAATGTTCGGTGTTATTGTTCGGCGTTAATGTTCGGCGTTATTGTTCGGCGTTATTGTTCGGCGTTATTGCTTGGCGTAAATCATCATGATCATCAGCCTACAGTCGTCCACTGCTGGACATAGGCCTCTCCAATATCACGCCACTGACTACGATCCGCGGCTTTCCTCATCCAATTTCTGCCCGCCACTTTACGTATGTCGTCACTCCATCTCGCTTGCGGACGTCCCACACTGCGTTTGCCGACTCGCGATCTTGGGACAATCCACACACGGTCATCCGATCCCAAACTAGGCAGAGCCTGTACTATGGAAACCAGACAACTGATACTAATACTTATATACTTTATTTTTTGTAAATACATACTTAAATAGATAAACAACACCCAGACACTTGGCGGGAATCGAACCCACGACCCATCGGTTAGCAGGCAGGGTGTCTGACCACTAGACCAACGGGCCCGTCAAGCCAGCCATATAGCCAGCCCACTGCCACTTCAGCTTGCTAATCCGCTGGCCTATGTCGATAACTTGGGTTCTCTGTCTGATCACATCGTTCCGAATTCGATCTTTCAGAGAAACTCCAAGCATAGACCTTTCCATAGCTCGCTGAGCGACTTTAAGTTTGTGAACCAGCCCTACCGTGAGTGTCCACGTTTCATCTCCGTATGTCATAACAGGCAGGACGCACTGATTGAAGACTTTTGTCTTCAGATTCTGTGGGATGGGTGACAAAAATACTCGACGTAATTTCCCAAATGCTGCCCAGCCCAGCTGTATTCTTCTATTGGCTTATATCTTGAAATTGTTCTTTGCCAACTGCAAAGTTTGCCCGAGGTAGATATATTTCTGAACAACTTCGAGATCACTGCCTTATACTGAAATCGGTTCCGGTGTAACATGTTTCAATAAACATGTTACACCGGAACCGATTACATTATCTTGGTTTTATTTAAGTTCATACGGAGACCGATACATTAAGAAGAATCAGCTAGGCCGTTCAACATCTGTTGTAAACCCTGCAACGTTTCAGCCACAATGACGATGTCATCCGCAAATCGCAAGTGTGAGATGCACTCACCGTCGATGTTGATTTCACGCATTTTCCAGTCCAGCGTCTTGAACACATCTTCTAATGCATATGTGAACAATTTGGGGGAAATCACGTCCCCTTGTCCCACACCTCGATGCATAGAGATATGCTCAGACGGCTGACCCTGTGCTTGGACAGACATAGTAGG
Organism: Furcula furcula; assembly: GCA_911728495.1. Lineage (NCBI taxonomy): Eukaryota > Metazoa > Arthropoda > Insecta > Lepidoptera > Notodontidae > Furcula > Furcula furcula. The sequence goes on along the minus strand of OU452265.1, from coordinate 11,873,734 downwards.
AACTATCTCCTGAGATACAGGTTAACACCCTAGTTCAGGAGATAGGACTATTATGTAATTATTTAGCCACGACTATTAATATATTATAAAATTGTTAGTAACTAAGTCCTTCTTTGTAATTATGTCAGTGAGCTAATAAATGTTTCTTCTTCTTCTATGGGTTTTAAAACTAAAATACGACATGGATGTTTAAAATTTGAATTTGAATTGATGGGAAAAGATTATATTGTTAAGTTAAACTATTTTGCTAACTGCTGCATTAGCTCGAATGTGGCTTCTAAGTGCACGCAAGGTTTCAATTCAATAAGAGGCTGCCGAGAGTGTTCGCAAACGCGCGTATCCTGCACGACGCGCAACCGCGTCCAGCTGCCAGCTAAAAAAAAACTGCCACCTCGCTCCTCAGCCATAAATAACGGGCCACCTTTGGAGTTGTCGGTTGGACGTTTGGGTTGTGGGCCCTAGATGTCCATTGAGTACGGGGCGTTTTAGTAGGTAAGATACTCCGGTTCGGAGCTGGGTACCGAATCAATCCAAAAAAAAACCGGTCAAGTGCGAGTCTGACTCGCGCATCGAGGGTTCCATACCTTCTTTGCGCGTATTAATGTTATTTTAATCAATATATATAAAAGGATAAGTCCTGACTGACTGACTGATTGACAGACAACGCACAGCCCAAACCGCTAGCCCTAGAGACTTGAAATTTGGGAGGTGTATTCTTCACAATACGTTAACGCACACTAAGAACGGAATTTTGAAAATTCGCATCCTAATCCCACGCAGACGCCTCAAAAAAAATAAACAATTATTGTTTTTGCATTTCTTGAAATTTTGCGTGGGTGGAGCTGTACGTGTCAGCTTGTTACGAAATATATTTAGTAAAAGTAAGTAATTGGTATAGCGATACTAACTTAATTCTAATCATTTTACGTGATTTGTAACGAATTATAAAGCCCCAAAATAAATTAAATAAAAAAATAAGTTTTAAAAACTAAAACCCGACTACGGATAAAATCGCAGTCTAATAAGTAGAAAACAAGAAAATTCTTGTCAGATATACTTATCTACCTACTTCTTAAGCAATTAATTATCGTCTAGTAAGTAGATAATTTGTATATTTCAATTTAACGAATTATAATTATAATTACTATAGAGTGTAGCAGTAGTCGCATGCCACTGATGCCTGATGATCATTCGTGGCGTTGTCGTATATACATAAGTCGGCTGTCTGGTCAGCTGCTAGTCGTCGAATTGCATTCTGAATTTTGTGTACCCCACGGGACAATATAACATTGGCCATATTCGACATTAGCAAGGCGGCATGCGACTACGGCTGTTATAATATAATTACTATAGAGGGTACGGCTACCCTCTATAGTAATTATATTTATAATTCGTTAAATTGAAATATACAAATTATGCTGCGTGGACAGTTTCACCCACCCATTGTTTATCTCGTCCGCACTTTCGCATTCAGCGAGGCACTGGAGGTACAGACACAGCTATGGCGAACTTGACAACAGGCACGACCGCGGCTGCTGACCTGACCGGGGCGGACAGTGCAGCAATAAAAAATTAAAGAAATATATCAAAATCAATAAATACTATAAAATAAAATTAAAAAGACTCAGAAAATTGCCAAAAAACATATTTTTTATGAAGAATATAAAGTTAAACCGAGAAAGACTATTATTGATTGTTAAGTTAGACATGTATGTAACTAGGTTAGATAAGTGCACTTTAAAATATAAATTTGATACCCAGAACTTGCAAGATACTATTATAAACTTTAATGAAAAATTAAAATTAATTTCTGAAAAATATGCAAGTTCTCAAAAAATCATGAGGGAGTATACGCTGGCCATGAATGAGCTCATGGTAAGTAGTGAGTCGAAAAATACCAGCAACCAACAATCGGTGAGCTCTTTATCACCAGCGTATAGTCCTAAATCTGAACAAATTAGTATCAACTCTTTGATGCAGCCTTCCCTGTCCCTCTCGCCGGATTTCAGATAAACCCAAGCTGTCCCAACGCATTTTGCTCAATTCTTCCTCCAGCTCTTTTCATCGGTCCTCAACGTGCGGACGTTGTGTGTTGCCAGGGCCAAAGTTCGGTGGGGGTGGTAGCGGAGCATCTGCCGCAGATTCTTAGCACCCCCTGCTCCACCGTTACCCCGCCCGCTACCAGGGCGAGAAATAGAGGAGCCGCCGGGGACTGGGGGCCATATGCGAATAGTGTCTATCATTTTAGGGGGGGGGGGGGGGGTTTGCCATAATCCCCATCGGCCGTCGTGGGGATCGCAGTACCAATGATGAGATGGATTACAAACAGAAGACGCTGCTGCCCGCCTTCCTGATTTCCCTTAGTCGCCTCTTACGATACACCCAACGGGAAGAGATGGGGGGACGCAATTCTAACCCGGCACCCCACGGGAAAGTAAGTACCTAAATTTAATTATTAGTAGAAACTTTTTTGGCTGGACGTTTTAATTGTATGTTCGATATAATGAGCTATTTATTATCTAAATAAATAAATAAATAATATTCTGGAACAATTCCACTCACGGTCATCTGATGACTATCCCAAACTAAGCAGAGCCTGTACTATAGGAACCAGATAACTGATACTAATATTTCTATACTTTTTTGTAAATACATACTTAAATAAATAAATAACACCCAGACACTTGGCGGGAATCGAACCCACGACCTATTGGGTAGCGGCCAGGGTGTCTAAATACTAGACCAATAATAAATATAAGTACGAAGTTTGACACTCTGACACTTTCTATCGAGAAAGTAAGGTAAAAATAATATTGCTATTAGAGGTGAAGTTACAGGCCATGCCTAAGGCCGCGCGTACTTTGGACACGAATTTGTATCGTACCTAAACGTATGATCGTGGTCGTACGAATTAAATGCGCACATTGAATACGTTTTCGTACGTACGTACCATATTTATGCAAATAAATTTAATCGTTTTTTTCTGGTTATATCGTACTCGTGAAGTCCTCTTTGGAGAGCCATGAATAACCTGTATCTGATAATTCTCTTATAACTCTAGAAAAATATATCTATCGGTGCATGAAATCTATTTAAAAAGACGTGAATTCAGTGAATACCATCATATTATGAAAGACATAATATATTGACCGCATACTGTTTCGCGTTCGTAAACCAAGTTAATAATTTTTTCTCCATCCATTTTTAATTTTTAACGTACAAACGTGTTTTAAATCTCAACAAGTTCGGATTGTTTTCGGACGTCTGAACTACACGTACGTATACGGGCGACTAACTCACACCCAGTGAGTAAAATTCGTACGAAAACGTGTCCAAAGTGCGCGCGGTCTAAGGAATGGAAAAAAAATTAAGAAATCATATAAAATGTAATATGAAGCATGTGAATTACAACAAATTTTCGGAAACAGTGTTAATTATCTTTAAATTGCAAGTGTACTTATATTTAAGTTCGACCTCGGTGTTTGTAACGCAGCTGAGTCAACACTGTTCTATTTATTTAATAATAATAATATCTTGGGACAATCCACATACGGTCATCTGATCCCAAACTAGGCAGAGCCTGTACTATGGAAACCAGACAACTGATACAAATACTTATATACATTTTTTTTGTAAATACATACTTAAATAGATAAATAACACCCAGACACTTGGTGGGAATCGAACCCACGACCCATCGGTACTATTATTTATGAACATTATTATAATTATTATATTATTATGGGGATTTATTGCAACTAAACACAATGCGAGTGCAATACGTGGTCCAATAGTGAAACTACACGTTTTCATGTGTTCAAGAATACATGGAATTTTCCACTCGACTCGAGTCTACTATCTTAATATGTACATAATATAATGTGTTAGGTACAGAGTCGTTAAATTTTAAACGTGGCCATGTAAACACAGAAAACATGCATTTCGATTATTACATATTTTGAATATATTGTCATTTCAATGAATAATTAATATTTAAAAAACACCAATACTCTTTTCTTGTACTTGAGTTTTTCTTAAATCGTGATAATTATTATTTATGGACATGTAATGTATTTGGATACGTTTGAATTTATAGACTTTTTTTTTATTTCATGTAACATCATAAATCGTGCATTAGTGGAGATGGTCACGTTTGAAATATAATGACTCTTAAATATAGAAGAAAATATAAATATTAAATATTCAGTAAAGAAAAACTAGAGTAGTTATGTGTTGTTTTTTTTTACATAACTACAAGGCTACATAATTATATTATACGTAACAGAAATAATGTTTTCTTGGCATAGGGATCCGGATGCGTACGCAATAAATTACTATTACTACTACTACACTATTTGGTTTTCCTTAACTTTTACACCTTCCTGCTGTGTGCCAAGAACACTGCTAGAAGTTCCCGGGTGATATCCCGGGTCCCCAGATAATGAGCAGGCTCAAAGGAAAGGTACTGTGGGTGAAGATAAGAAAAAAAAAAGAAAAGAATTAGCCCACGCTGACCTTACTTTATCCTCTTATGTGCCAATGCAGTCTCCAATAGTCATTGGAGTAACAGTGGGTAAGAAAAACAGTTGACCCACACAGGATCTAGGAGACCTTTTAAAGGATTCCCCGCGAGGACAAAAAAGAACAGAAAATGAGAACTTCTGGTTGGAGTGATGATTCTCACACATTTGCCAAGTTTTACAACAGGCCGTACGTCTTCGCGAATGCCGTGAGGGTGCCGGGGAGCAAGCATTTCTGCTCAAGAATTTTTGAAATCGGTTCAGTAGTTTTTGAGTTTATTCGTTACAAAAATTCAAAAATACAATTATATTGTATTACTAGCTGACCCACGCAGCTCCGCCTGCGCTATTTTTACGTTAACTAAACTTTTAATAACAGACATTAGCATCGAATACATAACCTCCTTTTTTATAGTCGGTTAAAAACTGGGACCTACTTTTTACTTGCTCTCCGAAGCACGGACCCGTTTAGTTCAAATGGCGTTAAACGGTCACCCATCTATTTAATGACCTTATCTAACGTTGCTTAACCCGATCGATTACAAAACCTTGATAACAACAACTCTCTATGAGTGTTCCCTTACTAATATTTATTATATTATAAAGAAAAATTGATAAAATCTTACCAAGCGTATAACCAAGTACCCATTTTGACTTTAACCCCCTCTCCCGAAAGAACCGTGCTAGATTACGGGATAAAAAGTATCCTATGTCCTACCTCGTAGTAAGATCTCAAATCATGCCAAGTTTCATTTGAATCCATTCAGTAGTTTCGGCGTGATGCTCAGCCGTGATACAGACAGACAGGCAGACAGACAGACAGACAGACAGACAGACAGACAAAAATTAAAAAAAATACATTTTCGGCCTCAGTATCGGTTATAGAATGCCCTCCAAAAATAATTTTCAAAATATCTTCAATGTACAGAATTGGACCTGTTACAATTTTATTATAAGTATAGATTTACTACCCATAAGTATTGTAGGCTTTATTTAGTAATTATAGCACTACGCTTTGTAGTTAAACCCCAGTCATTTTTATAATATCATTGCTAGTAATACAAAAAAAGAGGAGGCAGCAGGAGGAGGTTTTGTTCAGCAGTGGAAATCTTTTGACTGCTTATAATGAATACAAACAACAAAATTAGAACAACAATAATGTGATTTATTCATCAAAATGATACATAATGATGTTACATTTATTTTTTATAGTAACTCAAAATATACATGAATGGAAAAACACTAATTGAATAACATTTAAAATTAAGGAAAAATAAACACTGTTAGTCACAATGTTATTGAATTAATTAAATGAAGATGAAAAAAATAATTGACTAAACAAAAAATAACAATCAGATTAGGTATAATGATAACAATACAAGGCTCTGCAATCTTTTCGAAAACCACAAGTAATTAAGCTAACCTAATTATTACACCGTTTTTGTTGTTATTACCTGAAATAAATAAATAATTAGACGAATTAAAGTGGCTTATAATTGCTTACCCGTGGGGTATCCGGGTAAGAATAGCATCCTCACATCTCGTCCATTTGTGTTTCCGTAAGAGGCGACAGAGAGAAAACAAGAGAAAGGGCAGCAGCGTATTTCTATTACAAAATCTACCACCTATACTGCGATCCTCAAGCCCTGCCAAGCGTGGGGATCAAGGCAGCCCCTGCTTTCTAAGGGCGAGGCCTTCGTTCTCTAGTGGACGTCTTTTGGCTGTTGGTGATGGTGTTGAAAATTGCAAAATTCAAAATAAATGCACAAAAATCTATACTTATAATAAAACTGTAACAGGTCCATTTCTGTACATTGAAGATATATTGAAAATTATGTTTGGAGGGCATTCTATAACCGATACTAAATCCAAAAATGTATTTTTTTTTATTTTTGTCTGTCTGTCTGTCTGTCTGTCTGTCTGTATCTCGGCTGAGCATCACGCCAAAACTACTGGATGGATTGAAACGAAACTTGGCGTGATTTGAGTTAATACTCCGAGGTAGGACATAGGATACTTTTTATCCCGTAATCTAGCACGGTTTTTTTGGGAGAGGGGATTAAAGTCAAAATGGGTACTTGGTTATACGCTTGGTCCAATTTTATCAATTTTTCTTCATAATTATAATAAATATTAGTAAGGGAACACTCATAGAGAGTTGTTATCAAGGTTTTGTAATCGATCGGGTTAAGCAACGTTAGGTAAGGTCATTAAATAGATGGGTGACCGTTTAACGCCATTTGAACAAAAAGGGTCCGTGCTTCGGAGAGCAAGTAAAAAGTGGGTCCCAGTTTTTAACCTACTATAAAAAAAGAGGTTATGTATTCGATGCGAATGTCTGTTAAAAGTTTAGTTAAAGTAAAAATAGCGCATGCGGAGCTGCGTGGGTCAGCTAGTATAAAATAAAATTATCCGTTTTTTTTTATATTTTATTTTTTACTTTTAAGTGATATTTTCATACATAAAGATTGAACCATCGAAGACGGTAAAATGATCTAGGTAGGCATCGATATATTATTAAATCGATATAGGTGGGTTATGATCACATTATCGTCTACATAGTTTTACATAATTCATGTTTCTTTAGAAACAATTTATCCGGTCGTAATGCAATTTCTTTCGAATAAAAAAAGAATTTTTAAAATTTGTATATATTTGCCAGAGTTATGACCATTTTTCTCCTTAAAAAACGGCACAGTCGCCATTCTTGTTTTTTTTGTTCAGGAAGTACTTATTCGTAAGCAATATTTATTTATGGGACCCAATCAATGGATGGCAGAAAGATTTTTTCAAATCGGTTCATAATTGCCAGAGTCACTACTATGCAGAGTTATGCGCGAACATACATAAAAAATATATAGTATATATATGTATATATATAAAAATAAACATATAAAATATATAAACATATACTCAACCTTTCACGGTAAATGCTGATCCAGTGAGAAGTTAGAACAATTGTTGATCCACCTATTTTACGTGTATACTCAGCTCTGCGTCGTGCAAACTGATATACTTTGATCCGTCCTTGATGCGCGTGTGACGTCGGTGGATCTGCACTGACAGGATTTCAACATACTCGTCAGTGATTCAACCGCAATTTGTTGATCCATTAACGGTCGAAAAAATCATACTGAATATGATTTCTTAGATCCAGAGTATATTTAACTTATATGCGACATTTACTTAGAGTAAGTTGATCCGGAGCCAAAATTGACGGATAGGTACCAGAACACAAAGCGGCAACGTCGCGTTATGCGTGTGAAAGAGAACCCAGTAGACAATTTCGTTAGAGTAATAAGGTAAGAAAGATGCGATAGCCGCTGCGTTTGAGGATCAAACTTTGGGAATTACCTTCACTCACTTGTTTCACAGATTTTATTGCGAAAAGAAGTTTGCGCGGGTTTTTTTGTATTGTTACTCGTACATACTGCATGCGTATGTTTAATACCTACTTTCTTAAATAAAACGGCAACTAAATTAATCATCATCATCCTCGTCAGCCGGAAGACGTCCACTGTTGAACATAGGCCTCCCCCTTAGAACGACAATTGGCTATTTGCATCCACCGGTTACCTGCGACGCGCACAATGTCACCTGTCCACCTAGTGGGAGGCCTGTCTACGCTGCGTCTTCCGGGTCGTGATCGCCAGTCGAGAACCTTTCTTCCCCAATGGTTATCGGTTCTTCGAGCGATGTGGCCTGCCCATTGCCACTTCAACTTGCAGATTCTGAGAGCTATGTCGGTGACCTTAGTTCTTCAGCGAATCTCCACATTTCGGATTCTGTCGCGCAAAGAAACTCCGTGCATAGCTTTCTTCATGGCTCGTTGTGTGACTCTGAACTTCTCTAAAAGGTCAGCCGTTATAGACCACGTCTCAGTACCATATGTCATCACTGGCAACACACACTGGTTAAAAACCTTCGTCTTCAAGCACTGCGGTATATCGGACGAGTATATATCGTGTAGTTTCCCGAACGCTGCCCATCCCAGTTGGATTCTTCGGGCGACCTCTTTGTTGAAGTTGGACCGACCTAACTGGATAGTTTGTCCTAGGTATAGTGGTCAACAACTTTGAGTGTATCGTTTCCAACAACTACCGGTACGGGTGTAACATGGACATTAGACATAATCTTCGTCTCGTCCATGTTCATTTTAAGACCCACCTGTTGGAAAATGCTACTGAGGTCGCTGAGCATCGTATTGAGGTCCTCCAGCGACACTGCCATAATGACTATATTATCGGCAAAACGAAGGTGAGTGATGTATTCGCCATTGATGTTGATGCCGAATCCGTTCTAGTCCAAAAGCTTGATAACGTCCTCCAAGGCTTTAGTACCAAAGCCTTTTCGGAACCCGGTTTGTTCGGGAGGCTGGAAGTCATGAAACCTGGGCTCGAGACGGTTCGTAATGATTCTCGAAAACAGATTGTACACATGGCTCAGGAGTGAGATAGGTCTGTAATTCTTCAATAAGGTGATGTCACCTTTCTTGTCGAAAAGCATTACCACACTCCTGTGCCATGCTTCTGGCGTAGTAAGACGGAATTGAATATGTTCTGAACGACTAAAAGTATTGGTTTTCCATCCGCTCTCAGAAATTCTGTAGCGATTCCGTCTTCACCCGGCGCCTTGTTATTTTTAAACTGTTTGAGAGCCATTCTAATCTCGTACAAGCTGATGTCTGGGATGTCCTTAGTGTAGTGTCGGGTTAGTTGGTCTCTGGTGTCCTGAGCTGTTCGGGCAATGGATTTTCGTGTCGAGGTGTACAACTGTCCGTAAAACCTCTCGAGCTCTCTCAATATCTCTGGTATCTATTTTTATTTATTTATTTTAAGTACAATACACATTATATTGAAAAAAAAAACTAAATAGTTTAACAAATAGCTTAGACCTAAAATATTATGTAAAAATATGTACCTACAACTAAACTAATAACTATTAACAGAAGAGTAACTCTGTATCCCTACATATATAAACCCTACATATACGAGTATAGATAAGTGATAATAATTAATAATTAGGTGATATTACAGGTATGAGTCTGGATAGAGGCGGATGATATCTTTCGTACGTAGTTGTAAATTTACCAAGACTGGGATTAAAAATATCTATAACAGTCCTTAATTTTGCCAAGTCGTTATACAAACGGGCCATCATAGTAAGCGGGTTGAAGTAAGAAATGTTATTTTTGAAAATTTTAAAGGCAAAAAGGTTAATCTGATGGGAGCGTCTGACACTATATTTAATATTGAAAGAAATTTGCGATACTAGTTCAGTTGAATCAACGATACAGTGGATAATTTTGTAAAATTAAACTAAATCAAAATAAATACGTCTTGTTTCTAAAGATTGAATATTGTATTCATTTAACATACAAACAATATACCTAAGTCTTTTGCAACATATGATCGATGGAGTACTTGACCGCTGATATAATAATCTTTAACAATCTTGTGACGCTTATTCGTGAACGATATTATAAAACACTTTTTAAAATTAAGCGACATGTGATTGACTTTGTACCATACGGACAAAGTATCCAAGTCTTTCTGTAACATTGCACAGTCTTGATCGTTACAAATTGAGTTGAATTTTTTTAAATAGTCTGCATACAGGAGACATTTGCAGGCTAATTGTTGCACCAGATCATTTATAAAGATTATAAAAAGAAGGGGTCCTAAACGAGATCCTTGTGGAACCCCGATGTCATAACTACAGGTGAAGATATGAAATATTAGAAAGTGTGTTGTGAGTATACTCCTTAACAAAGTCTGACTGATTGTAAGTGCCACTAGGATTGTCTGACATGGAAACATCCTCGAAAACAGAGCTTAAGTATTGAGAGAAGAGTTCACATACTTTCTGACCATTCGATGATGAAGCGTTACCAAGTGTCATGGTTTCAATGAGATGACACTGCCGTCGTCGATCTTCAGCTTGGCCCCTTGGCTTCGCCCAATAGACGAATTCTTTGCAAATACTTTAGAGCCTTGGATCCACTCAATTGCGTCCTTAATACATGCTGTATTATAGGAACGCAAGTCGTGTCGCATGGAGTTCTCGATTCGTCTATTGAGTTCAGCATATGAGCTGAAGATTGCAGTCTCATCTCAGTCCGAGTTTCCATTAACTTGATGGTTTTATTGGAGAGCTTGTAAGGCTTATTACGGAGTGGGGTCTTAAAGAACTTGGAACCACTGCATGGACAGTTTGCACCAACCCATTGTTTAACTCGTCCGCAGTTTCACTTTCGGCTAGACACTGGAAGCGATTGTGTAGTTCGAGTTGAAAGTCTTCGGGGTTTTGGATTTGGGCGGTTCCCGGGCGGAGCGTGGACTTCATCAGACGAGACCTCCCAAGCTTGACATTGATATTCAATGTGCATCTAACAATGCGGTGATCGATACCGGTTTTCACCCTGCCGATCACGGAGACATCATGGAATATATGCTTCTTGGTCGTCATGATGAAGTCGATCTCATTTTTGGTTGAACATCGGGGCTTATCCACGTCCACTTCCTGGATGGTCGCTTCTTGAAGAAGGAGTTCATCGCAAAAAGTTCCTCCTTCTCCATGAATTCGGTCCCCATTTGGTTCCGCTGCCCGTACCCATATGACCCCACTCTCAACTCATCGCCATTCCGTGGGCCTCTAGTAGCATTAAGTAGCCAAGCGGATATTCGGTAAAATGAATAACCTTGTAGTAACATCTTTATGGTCAGTATCGATTCTCACTTACTAGCCACCCTATCCCCCACTGTCCTTAACGTGAGCCCCATTTGCCCTCACGCGGTCCCCACTGATCTGCACTCCTATGCATCCACCACCACCTATGTTGCCTCTGCCTCTCCCTCCACCATGCACCGCTCCCGCTCTAAGCCTTTGCTCTCTTCCTCTGCTACCTCCGCCTCCAACATAAACGAGAGAGAACGGAGACACTGGTGGAGGCGGAGGTGGAGAGCGGGGGTGGTGCATGGTGGAGATAGAGGCGGTAGCAGTGGTGGCGGTGGTGGTATCGTAGCAAATTCGTCCTTCATCTCAACAACGTAATGCACATATTCCTAATGAGAAAAAAATTAGTATGTAATTATTTCTACACACATCAAAAGTGTCTAGGGATCAACATATATTTATGCAATAACTTTTCTCCTGATTGATATTAATTAAAATTTTCTTTAAGGATTCATCAAATAAAGTGTTTTCGTTTGTCACAGTAACGATAAACCAAGTCACCTTTGCATTAATAAAGAAATTTGCCATTTTCCTAATAAAGGGATTTTTGACATTTGAACCACTAACACAAAAGTTCGAAAAAAAGACTGAAATAACAGTTTTCTTTAAAATTTTATTGGGTAACTTAAACAATTAATAATCCGTGTTTCTACCGCGAACACTAACAACACAAGAACATCGGTTTGGCATACTCAAAATGAGTTCATCCAAATCACGCTGTGGAATGGCCGCCCATGTTCGTTGCAACAACAAAAAAAGGTCTTCTTGCGACTGGATACCCTCCATATTCGGCAGAGCTCTTCTCTGTAGCATATCCCATGCATGCTCAATCGGGTTCAAGTCTGGCGACTGAGCAGGCCAGGGCAGGACATTGATGTTAGCTGCGGCGAGAGTCTGTCTTACAACTCTTGCGGTGTGCGGTCGTGCATTATCATGCATTAACTGAAATAAGGGACCGATTTGCACTTGTAGAGGAACGATGACGTCTGATACAATCGTCTCAGCATAAATTTGAGCGTTGAGGTTGCCTCTGATCCAAATCAACTCAGTTCTTCCGCCGATCCAAATACCCGCCCATACCATGATGGTTCCACCACTATAAGGATGGACTTCCTGGCAGGATTTTAATCGCTGTTGGCGTCCAGGGGTTCTCCAGTGTCGTATACGTCTTGTATCCGGTCTCATACCAAAACGAGACTCATCAGAAAAGCACACGAAACGCCATTGTTCTTCTGCCCAATTTCTGTGTTCAAGAGCCCATTGATATCGAATCCTACGATTGTGCATTGCTATAGGTGGTACCCGTAGCGGTCTTCGGGAATGAAGGTTCACTTCATGCAAGCGGTTTCTGACTGTTTGGTCGCTAATTAAGTTCCCTGAAGAGTGATGAAGCCTCACGGCTAACATCATGGCAGTTATTGTTGGAGCTCTTCGAGTTAAGATTTGAATATATCGGTCTTGTCTCCGTGTGGTGCAGCGATACCGTCCTCCATGGCGCTCAGCCACGGTACCAGTGCTTCGGTAACGTGTCCAAAGTCGACTGATAACACTCTGACTTGTATTCAGAGCTAAAGCCACAGTACGTTGCCGGGAACCAGCTTCTATCATTCCCACGGCTCTGAGCATTTCTTCCCTGCTTAAATGATGTCGCCGCTCCATAATAACGTTGGTTTTAATCAGTAGTAGGGAAACAGTAGCACTAATAATGTCTTCAATGCGTTGTATGTTTTTATAGGGAAAATATTGACAGCTGATTTTCATCTTTTACTCGAATTTGATTCACAGTTCCTGATTCAAATTATGAAATGCACCAAAAAGGATCCATATAAATTTATAAAATCATAAATTTATTACAAAGCCACATCTCAATCTCAAGAAATCCGCTTAAAAATGCTTGATCCCTAGACACTTTTGATGTGTGTAGTTCAATTTATTTGCATATGGGCTGGCATTCATTCTTCTTACAGGAGGTTCTGAAAAGTGAGTACGACCATGATACGAGGATGTCATGTATGTCCTTGTCATACTGATATGACAAATTGGTATGACAACCAGAAATCCGCTACAAGTCGTGGTGTTGTCGAGTTGTTGAGTTATCCGTTTAATATGTAGCTTGTACGATCAAAGATACGGAACGGCAACGTCGCGGCTACTTTCAGCCAATCCGATCGTTTGCGGTGCTCTGATTGGCTCATTTAAATCGGATCGACATTTTGCGTAACCATCGCAAGGTGGATTTGTATATCGGATCAACTTAGGCGAACGTTAGTAAGAAGCCCCGTGAGTGTAGATGTTTTTTTTTACTCCTTATAAGCCAGTGCTTGACTGCAGTCCCACCTGATGGAAAGCGGCGACGCAATCTAGGATGGTAAAGCACACTGGCTTATTAAAAGCCTATTCACTCTAGCTTTAAAGACACCCAGGTTATAATCGGGCGGAAAAACTGACGCAGGCAAACTGTTCCAGTCCTTAGCTGTCCTTATAAAAGGATATGTCCTGACTGACTGACTGACAACGCACAGCCTAAACCGCTGGCTCTAGAGACTTGAAATTTGGGAAGTGTATTCTTCACAATACGTAGACGCACACTAAGTACGGAATTTTCAAAATTAGCATCCTAAGGGGTCCAAATAGGGGGGGGGGGGTTTTGTTTTTATAAAAAAGCGTTATAATTCATGAACGGTTGGTACTAGAGCCTTGAATTTTCACACGCAGACGCCTCGAAGAAAATGAACAATTACATGTTTTTGCATTTCTCGAAATTTTCTAAGTAGAAATCACGGGACCTCAATTTTTGTAAAAAATAAATATTATACCATTTTCTTAACACATTTCACTGTCTTCCGATACAATGTGATAGGCAGGATTAGGACAAGGTCAGGTTTAAGAAATTATGAGGGTTTTCAAAATAGGACCCCTAAGTTTAAAATCTCGCGTGTGGTGTCTTTTAAAAGGTAATTGAAAACCGTTTTCTTATGACATAAGCGATAGGTTTGAGTTATATCATGGATTTTAAAACTAAAATACGACATCGATGTTTAAAATTTGAATTGGATATAATTTTAAAAGTGATGGGAAAAGATTATATTGTTTATTTAAACTATTTTGCTAACTGTTGCGTTAGCTCGAGTGTGGCTACTAAATGCACGCAAGGTTTCAATTCAATACGAGGATATCGAGAGTGTTCATAAACGCGTGTACCCTGCACCGCGCGCACCCGCGTGAAGCAGCCGCCTAGAAAAAAAAGCTGCCACCTCGCTCCTCAGTCATAAGCCCGGACAAATAACGGGCAACCTTCGGAGTTGTCGGTTGGACGTTTGGTTTGTGGACCCTAGATGTCCATTGAGTACAGGGCGTTTTAGTAGACAGGTAAGATACTCCGGTTCGGAGCAAGGTACCGAATCAAACCAAAAAAAAAACTGGTCAAGTGCGTGTCTGACTCGAACATCGAGGGTTCCATATCTTCTTTGCACGTATTTAAGTTATTTTAATCATCAATCATCAATCAATATATATAAAAGGAGATGTCCTGACTGACTGATTGACTGACTGACAGACAACGCACAGCCTAAACAGCTGGCTCTAGAGACTTGAAATTTGGGAAGTGTATTCTTCGAAATTTGGGAAGTGTAATACGTAGACGCACACTAAGAACGGAATTTTCAAAATTAGCATCCTAAGAGGTCCAAATTTTATGTTTTATAAAAAAACGTTATAATTCATGAACGGTTGGTACAAGAGCCTTGAATTTTCACACGCAGAGCCTGAAAGAAAATAAACAATCACGTGTTTTTGCATTTCTCGAAATTTTCTAAGTAGAAGTCACGGGACTTCAATTTTTGTAAAAAAAAAATATTTTACCATTTCTTAACACATTTCACTGTCTTCCGATACAATATGATAGGCAGGATTAGGACAAGGTCAGGTTTAAGAAATCATGAGGGTTTTAAGGTCAAAATAGGACCCCTAAGTTAAAAATCTCGCATGTGGTATCTTTAAAAGGGTAATTGAAAACCGTTTTTTTATGACATAAGCGGTAGGTATGAGTTAAAGTGTGTTGTGAGTTAAGTGTTCTTCCAGCCTTTAGGTAGGAGCCACTTAGCAAAGCTGACAACGCCAGCAGGAAGAGTCGTCGCATCCCAGTTGGAGATTCTGTCAGAGGTTGAAGACTTCTATAGCAAGCTCTATGCCTCGCATGCTTCTCAACCCGAACCTAGTCCAGAAGATTGCAGAGCTATCCTGACCCGCCACTGCTCTGAGGATTTGCCCGAGATAAGCCAAGATGAGCTCGTGTTGGCCCTTAGACAGCTTAAAAATGGAAAAGCCCCAGGTGAAGATGGAATTACAACAGAGCTCTTAAAAGCTGGAGGAGCTCCTGTGCTGAAAGAGCTTAAGCAAATGTTCAATTCTGTCCTCTTCACTGGGAGAACTCCACGGGCATGGAACAGGAGCATGGTAGTTTTGTTTTTTAAAAAAGGCGATAAAACCCTTTTGAGGAACTACCGACCAATATCGCTTCTGAGTCATGTCTATAAGCTGTTCTCAAGGGTCATCACGAATCGTCTTGCACGAAGACTTGACGAATTCCAACCCCCAGAACAGGCCGGGTTTCGAAGCGGGTATAGCACCATAGACCACATACACACGGTAAGGCAGATTGTACAGAAGACTGAAGAGTACAATCGGCCCCTGTGCTTAGCATTTGTGGACTATGAGAAGGCTTTTGACTCCATCGAGACTTGGTCTGTTCTGGAGGCCTTGCAGCGCTGCCAAGTGGACTGGCGATATATCGAAGTGATGAGATGTCTATACAATGCCGCGACGATGACTGTACAAGTACAGAACCGGCAAACTGAACATATCTATTTGCGTCGAGGAGTGAGACAAGGGGATGTCATATCCCCGAAATTGTTTTCTAACGTCTTAGAAGATATGTTCAGGACGCTGGACTGGGAAAAGTGCGGCATCAATATTAACGGCAAGTACATCTCTCACTTGCGATTCGCGGATGATATCGTCATTATGGCCGAAACGCTGGAAGACTTGCAACGAATGCTGAATGGCCTAGCTGACTCTTCTCATCGCATCGGTCTCCGGATGAATTTAGATAAAACAAAAGTAATGCTGAACAAGCATGTTGTTCCGGGACCGGTTGCCGTAAATGGGATACCTCTTGAAGTTGTCCAGGAGTATGTGTACCTAGGACAGACGCTCCAACTAGGTAAGGACAACTTTGAGAAGGAAATCAAAAGAAGAATACAGCTGGGCTGGTCAGCATTCGGAAAACTTCGTCAGGTCTTCTCGTCACCGATACCGCAATGTCTGAAGACTAAGGTCTTTAATCAGTGCGTCCTACCCGTAATGACGTACGGTGCTGAGACGTGGCCACTTACGGTACGACTAGTCCACCAATTTAAAGTCGCTCAGCGAGCTATGGAGAGAGCTATGCTCGGCGTTTCTCTGAGGGATCGATTAAGAAACGAAGTAATTCGCCAGAGAACAAAAGTTACTGACATAGCTCAACGGATTAGCAAGCTGAAGTGGCAGTGGGCTGGTCATATTTGCCGCAGAACCGATGATCGGTGGGGAAGACTGGTTCTGGAGTGGAGGCCACGAACTGGAAAACGTAGCGTAGGACGCCCTGTGACCCGGTGGAGTGACGATTTACGCAAAGCAGTTGGCAGTGACTGGATGAGGAGAGCCGAAGACCGGGCTCAATGGCGTGTATTGGGGGAGGCCTATGTCCAGCAGTGGACTGATGTAGGCTGATGATGATGATGATGATGATGAGTTAAAGAGTTTCAAAAATAAAATACGACATCGATTTTTAAAATTTGAATTTGATATGATTTTAAAAGTGATGGGAAAAGATTATATTGTTTATTTAAACTATTTTGCAAACTGCTGCGTTAGCTCGAGTGTGGCTACTAAATTCATTTTGTCTGTCTGTCTGTCCGTCTGTCTGTCTGTTTGTCTGTCTGTCTGTATCACAGCCTGCTACGGAAACTACTGAATGGATTTATACGAAACTTGGCATGATTTGAGGTAATACGACGAGGAAGGACATAGGATACTTTTTATTCCGTAATCCAGCACGGTTCCCCTGGGAGACAAGATTAAAGTCATAATGGTACTTGGTTATAACTAGGTTGGTTATAATGGAAAATGGATAAAATCGGACCAGGCGTATACGCCTGGTCCGATTTTATCCATTTTCCATTATAATTATAATCAATAATAATAAGGAGACACTCATAGACAGTTACTGTTGTTACTGATGTTTGACAAATGGATCAGGTTAAGCAACGTTAGGTAAAATCATTACATAGATGGGTAACCGTTTAATGCAATTTGAACTGAGAGTCTGCGTGCTTCGGAGGGCACGTAAAAAGTGAATCCCAGTTTTAAACCGACTTTAAAAAGAGGACGTTATGTATTCACCGGAAATGTATCTAGTACTATTAAAAAATAAGGAGACGCTTATAGATAGTTGTTATCAATATGTGGCAATCAATCTGGTTAAGCAACGGTAGGCAAGGTCATTACATAGATGGGTGACCGTTTAATGTCATTTGATTTAGGTGTCAGTATGCCAGTTTTTAACCGACTTTAAGCAAAGGTTATGCATTCAACGCAAATGGATGCTATACGAAATTTAGTTATCGTAAAAAGAGCGCTAGCGGAGCTGCGCGGGTCGGCTAGTGACATAATAAACCCTATCAATTGTGTTTGGCGTCCTTGTATTGTGTTACGTTGTAACAACGTAAAATCATTAAAATTGTAAAATAAAAAATTTACGAACAAATAACTACAATAAATATTTTTATTATCGTACGGAACCCGCGCGACGCAACTAGTATTAGCGCTCACAGCGCTATTCAGTGTCAACATCGGGAACAGTCTAGAAATCATGTCTACAATTCTCACACCTTCACCGTCGAGATTCTTCTATGTATGCTCCTTCTCGCTCGGAAGCATTAGTGTTTTCCATTTCGTATCTCTGTCGCACTTGTTTTGTTGGCGGATAGAAAGAATGGATTGGAACTTGATTCTAGATCGCGTCGCGTACGCGTCGTAGGTTCGTCTGAATATATAATTGAGTAGCTGACCCGGGAAGCGGTCATTATCATGTTTATTCTTTGTTCAGTGTAGTGCTGCAAAAAAAATATATAAAACAATGTAATATAATTGTGATAGTGTTGTGTTTAGGCGGTTGGAACCCCCTGGTAAGTTCATACAATTATCCAAATTAATTAATTTTCATGTTAGGTAATCCAATTACAGTCTAGCAAGTAATATCTCAATCTTTTTATAGTATTATTAACGTCGCTATGGCTATTTTATTTCTTAATTTCATTTCTTCTAGGTAGTGAATGTGACAGGATGTTTTAATGTCAATCAATTATAACCTCATTTATCTATTCATTCCAATAACTCTTATATATGTTTTGACACGGTATTTTCCTTATAAAATTCCTATATCTTAATATTTTAGCCCAATCAGTTTTAGCCATCACAAGAATCAGGTGAAATATAGTCTCAATAACTAATTCCATTGTGTAGTCTTGCCTGTAATCTTAACCTATATTCTAATGAGTAATTATTATTTTAGAATGTCCAGATAGTTTAAACTCCATAATATCAGTTCATACTGGAAGTAATAAGCATTGTGTTTTTCATAATTAGTAGTCTAATAGAATTTTCCAGAGTAAAAATTGTTTACAAGTTTGTCATTGTAAATTAAACTTATAGTCTTGTATGAGTACATTGTTGTATAAGAATGTCTTAATTTCCTTTAAGTGTTAAAGCCAACTGTAATGTAGTTGTTTACATAAATTATTCTTTATTCTATTAGCTCATCACATAGCTGAGAGATATATTTAGTTTTGGTTATTATAAGGGAAAGTATCGGGGAAACAAATATTAAAAGTCTTTGTTCCTTCAATATGTTTTATTATAATTGTTAATGTAATATGTAATATTTTCTTTGTTCTGCATGGCGTTGTGGAATGGTGATTATCCGGCATATAAAACATTGGGGATTTGATTCTGGGTTGGGTAAAAATATTTCATTTAAATATTTAATTACTTTAAATTACATTTCAACCGGAATTGCATTTCACCACTCCATTCCGCATAATATTTAATTGTTTTGCGAAAGATACCGACGCCCATATCTGGTCACACTAGTGCCAGGGCATCGGATCTTTCGCGCTACAGAAGATGTTTCGACGCGTTCCAGGATTGGGGGTTCACCGTACCCATTGGAGTTCACCGCTAGGAGTGCACCGCTAGGGTTGCACCGCTAGGGGTTCATCATTCCCCGCTTGGAGATCATTGTTGGGACTGTACCGTGCCCGCTTGGAGTTCCCGTTGTACCATTCACCATTGGAACTCCACCATTCACCGTACAGATTGACTGTACAAGCGGCGACGCTTCAGACTGCACTGTAACACCCGAGCCACCGGTGTCCTTCAAGTTACCGAGTGTCAGCTGAAGGCACTACCGAAGACCCCCAAGCGTCGAGGACTCGGACAGCCAAAAGTTAAGCCTGTGCATTTTTTTTGTTCCGACCAGATAACTTCCCTGTGCCGCGAATCCACACCCGTGTGTTTTAACTTTATTTTAGAGACTTTAGATTTTGGTTCCAGTGCAATTTTTAGAGACCGTAGAGTTTTAATTTTATTAGTGGAAATTTAATTCCTGCCGGGTTAACGTATATGTTTTTTATTTTCGATTCAATAAACAACTTGTAATTTTACTTGTTGTTTTTATTCTTGTACCTAGCCGTCAGGCGAACGTAACAGTAACGTCCAACCCACTGTCTACGTAACAGTGGCACCCGACGTAACAGTGGCGCCCAAATATTAAAGGCAAAGCACAGGGAAGTTTTTTGTTTTGTGTATTATTGTGGTGTCGGTATTTTTCAGCTCCAAGTGGTAAGCCTATTGTGGACGGAGGCTGAACGGGGGAGTACCACTGACCCGGTTCTCCTTAAAGAGGAACGGGTAGCCGATTATTGTTTTCTGGCTCCACAGGGTTATCCAATACCATCTCGGATTACCCACGCACAGGCATAGTCTGCACAGTGGACTGATTTTTTTTTTTCTTTCTCTTGCAATATTTTAGTGTCAATTTCTTTCCTACTATTTTTTTTCTGTGCATACTGATTTTTTTGTGTATTTATATTTTGTGTTTTTTTTTTTTTTCTTTCTAGCATTTTATATTTGCATTTGTGTTGTGCGTAATTAACGTTCTTTTCAGAGATTTTAATTTTTCTTTTTTTGGTGCAATTGTTGCATTAATTTTTTTTTTTTTATTGTTGCAAAACATTTATTGTTTTGTGCTTTTTTTTTTTTTTTTTTTTTTATTTATTTCTTTTTGTGCTCTGAAAAGATAATAGTGGTTACGTACATTATTTTACTTCATTCTTAATATATTTATTATTATTATTTTTTTTTTTAACTTTGCTCACATCGTGTCACATTTCATTGCGTATTGTTTTAAAATATTCAATTCTTTATTTTTAATTTCAATTAATTGGGTCACATTTTTTTTTTTAAAAATAATTCCGATCTACCTTATCATTTTAGTTCCGCGCGTGGTTTCGTCTCACATTCTTCTTTTATTTATTTAATTTTTTTGTTATTTTTGGTCGTTAATCAATATTGTGATACATTAGCATTCATTTCGTTTTATCATGAATAGGCAAATATTAAAACATTATTTCGCGAAGTAGTTGATTGTGTTTGTCTTTAGCGGATTAAAACAAGCCTACACGAATTTTGATGTTTTGTTTGGGAGTTTTGTTTTTTTGTGTTGTATGACTTCGTTATAGGTCTACACACGTTTGTTTTATTTGCGTTTTGTTTTTTTTAGCGGAGTATGACAGTTTCTTGGTATAGGTCTACTCGTCTGCTGTTCTTCTTTTTCGTTACAGCGGGTCGTGACTGTAACAAATTCGCTAAAGACTAGACATACTCACAATGCCGCTTAATTTATTTAATTTTGTTTATTCATATATTTTTTTATATAGTCATCACCGTTATCGGTTCGACTCTTGTTTTTATTGATACATAGCTTTCGGAATTTGGTTTATTTTTTTTTAATAAATTTTAATTGTTTGTTATTGCGTTTCGATCTCTGTCTACATTGTCTTTGATGAATTCATTTAAGCCTACACGGATATTGATGTTTAGTTGAGAGTTTGTTGTTTTTTTGCGTTTTTCGCGTTATAGCGGGTTAGTAGCCTTGTATAGGCCTAATTCGTTTGTTGTTTTTTTGCGCAATTATGGCGCGTTGTGACCTGTTGTTGGTTTGGGTCTGTTTTGTATTTTGTTTTGCGTTTTGCGCGTTTAGAGCGGGTTGTGACTCTTTAAATAAGCCTTCACTAATTTCCTCGTAAGAGCGGGTTGTGACTCTTTAAATAAGCCTTCACTAATCTTCTTGTTACAGCGGGTCGTGACTGTAACAAATTCATCAAAGACCAGTGTATTTTACAGTGCCGATTCGTCTATTGTTCACGTGTCAATATTCTTTCCCTTAGACGCTCCTTGTCACGCAGTGCTGTTCTTGAGTCCAATCTTTTAATAGAGTTGTACTCTAGTTGTATGGTAGTCTGTGGATTATAAATTTCCTCAGACAACTATGACAGGTCGTATGTTAGGTCGCATGGTAGGTATTTGGATGTGGAGGTATGAAAGTGAAGACAGTTACTGGGCGGTTCTGTTCTTCTTAAGCGCTTACCGCAGCGGATTTTACTACGTAAAATCCTTTCTCTGGGAGAGGGGGTATTGTTACGTTGTAACAACGTAAAATCATTAAAATTGTAAAATAAAAAATTTACGAACAAATAACTACAATAAATATTTTTATTATCGTACGGAACCCGCGCGACGCAACTAGTATTAGCGCTCACAGCGCTATTCAGTGTCAACATCGGGAACAGTCTAGAAATCATGTCTACAATTCTCACACCTTCACCGTCGAGATTCTTCTATGTATGCTCCTTCTCGCTCGGAAGCATTAGTGTTTTCCATTTCGTATCTCTGTCGCACTTGTTTTGTTGGCGGATAGAAAGAATGGATTGGAACTTGATTCTAGATCGCGTCGCGTACGCGTCGTAGGTTCGTCTGAATATATAATTGAGTAGCTGACCCGGGAAGCGGTCATTATCATGTTTATTCTTTGTTCAGTGTAGTGCTGCAAAAAAAATATATAAAACAATGTAATATAATTGTGATAGTGTTGTGTTTAGGCGGTTGGAACCCCCTGGTAAGTTCATACAATTATCCAAATTAATTAATTTTCATGTTAGGTAATCCAATTACAGTCTAGCAAGTAATATCTCAATCTTTTTATAGTATTATTAACGTCGCTATGGCTATTTTATTTCTTAATTTCATTTCTTCTAGGTAGTGAATGTGACAGGATGTTTTAATGTCAATCAATTATAACCTCATTTATCTATTCATTCCAATAACTCTTATATATGTTTTGACACGGTATTTTCCTTATAAAATTCCTATATCTTAATATTTTAGCCCAATCAGTTTTAGCCATCACAAGAATCAGGTGAAATATAGTCTCAATAACTAATTCCATTGTGTAGTCTTGCCTGTAATCTTAACCTATATTCTAATGAGTAATTATTATTTTAGAATGTCCAGATAGTTTAAACTCCATAATATCAGTTCATACTGGAAGTAATAAGCATTGTGTTTTTCATAATTAGTAGTCTAATAGAATTTTCCAGAGTAAAAATTGTTTACAAGTTTGTCATTGTAAATTAAACTTATAGTCTTGTATGAGTACATTGTTGTATAAGAATGTCTTAATTTCCTTTAAGTGTTAAAGCCAACTGTAATGTAGTTGTTTACATAAATTATTCTTTATTCTATTAGCTCATCACATAGCTGAGAGATATATTTAGTTTTGGTTATTATAAGGGAAAGTATCGGGGAAACAAATATTAAAAGTCTTTGTTCCTTCAATATGTTTTATTATAATTGTTAATGTAATATGTAATATTTTCTTTGTTCTGCATGGCGTTGTGGAATGGTGATTATCCGGCATATAAAACATTGGGGATTTGATTCTGGGTTGGGTAAAAATATTTCATTTAAATATTTAATTACTTTAAATTACATTTCAACCGGAATTGCATTTCACCACTCCATTCCGCATAATATTTAATTGTTTTGCGAAAGATACCGACGCCCATATCTGGTCACACTAGTGCCAGGGCATCGGATCTTTCGCGCTACAGAAGATGTTTCGACGCGTTCCAGGATTGGGGGTTCACCGTACCCATTGGAGTTCACCGCTAGGAGTGCACCGCTAGGGTTGCACCGCTAGGGGTTCATCATTCCCCGCTTGGAGATCATTGTTGGGACTGTACCGTGCCCGCTTGGAGTTCCCGTTGTACCATTCACCATTGGAACTCCACCATTCACCGTACAGATTGACTGTACAAGCGGCGACGCTTCAGACTGCACTGTAACACCCGAGCCACCGGTGTCCTTCAAGTTACCGAGTGTCAGCTGAAGGCACTACCGAAGACCCCCAAGCGTCGAGGACTCGGACAGCCAAAAGTTAAGCCTGTGCATTTTTTTTGTTCCGACCAGATAACTTCCCTGTGCCGCGAATCCACACCCGTGTGTTTTAACTTTATTTTAGAGACTTTAGATTTTGGTTCCAGTGCAATTTTTAGAGACCGTAGAGTTTTAATTTTATTAGTGGAAATTTAATTCCTGCCGGGTTAACGTATATGTTTTTTATTTTCGATTCAATAAACAACTTGTAATTTTACTTGTTGTTTTTATTCTTGTACCTAGCCGTCAGGCGAACGTAACAGTAACGTCCAACCCACTGTCTACGTAACAGTGGCACCCGACGTAACAATTGCTAAAATTTTGATTTTGTAAAGGAAACAGGGTATACATACATACTCTCGTACAACATAGCCCTCTTTCTTTTCAGTAGATTGTATTTTAAATAGGGACACAACTATGTTATGTTAACTCGAAATTGGTATCCCAAGATACAGGCTTTGCCTAGATTGGGAACCCCTGGAAATGCTTGTTTGTTAAGTACTACATATTCTTGTAACTTCTAACTAATAAATGATTTATTATTATTCCATTTATTCCATACTAATTATTTTACATTTTTAAATATAAATATAAAAACAAGTACATTTAAAAATATAAAAAACCACTTCCAACCGGCTGCGGGAACAGGGTCCTAGCAGACGGTGGTTAAGGCTCCAAGAGAGGAACTTCCTCACAATGCGTGCCGTCTCCAGGGGCACTGCCTTCTGCATCTGGCCCTTGATCCAGCTGTCTAACGTGAGCCTCTTGGGGTGTTTATCGAGGCTCTTGGCCATTAGGCCATGGGCGGATACGACTATAGGTACAATGATTGCCTTATCAATGTCCCACAGGTCGACAACCTCGTGCGCGAGATCAAGATATTTGCATTCTTTATCTTTCTCCGCCTTCACGAGGTTCTCGTCATGGGGGACAGTGACGTCTACAATCATTGCACGACGCTCGGTGCGATCTATCAGCACAATATCAGGTCTATTGGCGACAATAGTCCTGTCTGTGATGATAGATCGGTCCCAGTATAAGGTGATATGGCCATCCTCCAGAACTGGTTCTGGTACATACCTGTAGGACGGTACCTCTGACGTCACAAGGCGGTATTTCAAAGCAAGTTGCTGGTGGATTATCCTGGGCACTTGGTTGTGTCTGTGCAAGTATTCACCATTTGCGAGACGCGAACAACCGGAAATAATATGCCTGAGGGATTCACCAGGGCGATGACATGTCCGACAAATGTCGATGGTGCCATCCCTGAGGATATATTTCCGGTAGTTGTTCATCATCACAACTTCGTCCATAGACGACAGAACCTTCGGTTTCCCCAAAGAGGTCACCGAATCGTAGCCAGGCCACGGAGGCTGAGAAGTCTACATCGGACCCATGAAGAGCCCGGTAGAACCTTCCGTGTAGCTCCTTACTTTGCCATACCGCCTCGCGATCGCCAGTGGTGAGTACCACAGGCTTGCGCCAGTTCCCTTTGGCTAAGGATAGAGGGATCAGTCCATTGTCCACAACAACCACATCCGTATGCATTTCTCCGCTGCAATGGAGGGAGTATTCCCTGAGGTTACATATCTCACGGTTGTGTAGGGTCTTGGCATTTAAAAGGCCTCGGCAACCACATTTCTCTGGGATATACAACCTCATCAATAAAGAGCGAGGATGATGCATACGATATGTGGTTAGCACTTAGACTATAGAATACATAGACCACGCGCAGGGAACAAATAAGTGACGCCGGTTTGACCTTGCCGGTGTGTGCGTAAGCTGCGATTTCTGTGTACGGATACAATTACCTGTGTGTGCGTAGAGTTACCAGTACCTGAAATAATCTCCCGAGTATTTTTCTTTATCTTATGGACTTTCAAATTTTATATATATAATAATATTATATATATATATAATATATTATACATATATTATAATTTATAAAATACCTATTTTTAGAAATATAAAAACGACTAAAGAAAATTATCTAAAAAGTAATTAACGAAAATATATTGAAGTCGCTCCGAAGTATTGTGTGCTAATTAACACCAGCAGTAGCAAAATGAGGAGAGGTGTTTTAAGTTTGTCGCATATGCCTGGCTGTGGCATGATAACCCGCAAACGACTGTTATAGACGAATTTGAATTTTTAACCGACTTCAAAAAAGGGAAGAGGTTCTCAATTCGACGACTTTGATAGTTCAATCTGTAAGAATTCGAAATCAAAATTGTTAGGCATAGGCCTCATGGGGGCTATGATCGTAACGCGGCATCCACTGAGAAGATCCGGCAAGAAACTTAGCTTGTATTTTTTCATTATCAAATATATTTTTTTGTTTTATTGACAAATGAAAAAATACTTGTTCAATATTTTTTGATAACCTAAATGGAAATAAATAGATTTTTTTAGTCATCTAGCCTATTGACAATTCTGTGGAGACGCGTAGAGTAATAAAGGCGTACAGCCCACATCAAACACAAATAATAGTAGAAAATAATTCGAACTTGATATTTTTGAGATAAAATGTTTAGGCGTGATTGACTGCTGTCACAGGAATCAAGCTATATTTTATCGGGTATAAAGATCTCTTCCAGACAGCCTTAGGGTACAGGACAGAATTTTGAAGGGCAGGTGTCAATCAAATATATACATAATAATATGTATTTAATTATAACATATATTATAGTATTCTATTCTATAACATTATGTAGAAATTATAAATATACATATATAAAACAAATTAAATTAATTGTATTATAAAACTTCAAGCTTTAATTTCTAGCTTGAATTGCTTTTTGAAGTGAAACTTCTTATGCGACTTCCAAAAATTTTATCATTTAACGCGTAAGACGTTATACGTTATACGTTAAGCGTTGAACGTTATGTATTGAACGTTAAGTGTTAAGCGTTGAACGTGAGTGTGTGTGTGCGAGTGTGTGTGTGTGTGTGATTGTGAGCGTGTGTGTGTGATTGTGTGTGAGTAAGTGAGTGAGTGAGGGACCGACCGACCGACCGACCGACTGACTGACTGACTGTAGAAAGAGACAGAACGAGAATGAAGTTTCACTTCTTCCGCGCGGAGGGACTCCACGCACGCACATTTTTTTTTTACCGCTCATAACTTGTTTAAAACTATTAACACCTATGTTCTCATCCTTTGAATTATCGAAATAGGAATTGCAGTTCCTGAAAAATACGTTGGCAAACAGACATACATACAACCATTTACAGTACATTTGTTTTGATGCCCACATAGACTAACATTACGCTAATATTACGCAATTTTATTAATATAACATACATACGCATTGAATACAGAACCCCCTTTTTTTGGAGTCGGTTAAAAACTTTAAACGTAATCTATTAATATTTAGTTCCTAATATCAAATAAGTTACCCACAAAAGATGTGATATTTTATGTGAGAAAAATTTGTGCAGTATTACAACACCGTATGACTTTGGTGAGGTTTTGTGTTCCGAATTTGTGGGATCAAAAAGTTCACCAAACTAATTAGAAATCTGTTATTTTTAGACATTTACCTATGAAATGATAATCTAGTATTCTTTCTTAATTTATCTGATGTGTTTTTACAATATTTTACTACACAGTACGGCATAGTTTCGATGTTTTTTTTTGCTGTGACCAGACGTGCGCTCCCGATCGTGGCTCGCGATCACTGCGGGTCGAATCATAGCACTTTGTGTTTTCATATTCCTCGTGCCCGGCGTCATTTGTTAGTTCCGCGCGTCATATCTATTTCTTTTATATGATCTAAGGGTTAGCAGTGTACGAACTGTTCTATCCAAGGGGTCTAGTTCAGTCTGAGTCCACTTGAGTATGCCAAAGGAGTACATCAAGACTGGCATGACCCAACCGTTGTAGGCTCGCACCCTGTTTCCGCCCGACAAAAGACTTTTAAGTACTTTTCTCAGGCGGCCCAGGAAGCGTTCCCGCAACGACTGTTTCATGTCAGTCTCATTGATACCCAACGCCTGTGACATACCCAAGTATTTGTAGGTGTCGGTTGCAGAGAGTGTCCTCAGATCGGTAGAGTCTGAGAGCTGTACGCTCCTAGACTCAACCAATCTCCCCCGCTTTATATGCATAACTGCACATTTGTCCACACCAAACTCCATCCTGATAGAACTACTGAAGGTTTCTGTGACCTTCAGCAGGCCCATCAGTTGGAGTTCAGTGGGGGCAAACAATTTCAAGTCATCCATGTAAAGCAGGTGAGATATGATCTGACCACCTCTCCGCAACCGGCAACCTAGCCCTGACCTCTTTAAGAGAGTGCTTAAAGGGTTCAGGGCCAGACAAAACCACAATGGACTCAGACTATCACCCTGAAAGATACCCCGTTCTATCCTTATTGGTTCACCGTCACCAAGGGTCTGTCGAGATCCTGGATAGAGAAGGACCGTTCTCCACTGCCTCATACACGACGCCAGGAAGGTGCATAGAGTTGTATTGACTTCATACAACTCCAGCACCCTCATAAGCCATGTATGGGGCACAGAGTCATAGGCCTTCTTATAATCTATCCAGCATGTCGACAGATACTTCCAGCTCCGGCGAGCCTGCTGGCAGATGGTCATATCAATGAGGAGTAGCTCCTTAGTACCACGGGCCCCACTCCTAAATCCATTCTGAGACTCAGACATTATCGAGTTGCCCTCAATATTTCTGTAGATTTTTGCTCTCAGAATGGATGTAAGAGTTTTATAAACTGTAGGCAGACACGTGATCGGGCTATAGTTCTTTGAGTCCGCGGTACTATTGGTCTTATGAAGCAGGTGGTTTATTCCTGCGGTCAAAAATTCCGGCAGCGACCCAGACTCCACGGCCGATTGAAACAAAGATGCCAAACAAGCATGAGAGCTGCGTAACCATTTCAGCCAGAAATTATGCAGTCCGTCTGGTCCCGGTGCCTTCCAATTAGGCAACGGACGGACTGCATCGGCTACGTCTTGGGGCCTGATGGTAATAGCCCCCATTTCTGGTATAGGCTCCCAAACTTGTTTGACATCCCTGATCCAATCACCCTCGGAGTGAGTGACGGGCACCGACCAGATATTGCGCCAGAACCTAATCATGGCGTCATCATCCGGCCGCTGCACCTCACCTCCTATCTGGCTAGGTCGTTCCCAGGATCTATACACCCACCTTTGATCCCCTTGGAACATGTTGTTCTGAGAGTATCGATCCACACGTGCCCTATACCTGCGTATCCGATTCCCCCATGCACAAACTTTCTGCTTCAGAAAGTCGATGCGTTCTGTGACACGCAAAAGTTATTCCCGAGGATCGATGCCGGTCCCCGAGAATGCGCGCCTCACAAAGCGCATCACTCTAGTGCACGTATTGCCCTCCCTGAAGCAGATGAGCTTGCCAATGAGTACCCTAGCCTCGCCAATGCGTCGTTCTATCCTGCACTGCCAAGCCGGTACAGCAGGTCTCGGTCGCGTAGCTGCGTCACTATTAGGAAACTTGACGCGCGCTTGACGTTGCGTCGAAACGTTGACAGCTGGCTCAAGCGTCTGAAACAGAGACAGCATCCGGTCGCGATACGCAGTGAGGTTAGTTCCCCCCTCTGTTGCCTTGTAGTAGGCGCGCATGACGTTCTCATTTATGGATTCTCATTATTATTATTATCGTTTATTTAAATATTTATCACGTGTTATACCCGGCCATTTTAGAGGCTTGCGTGGGGACGGATCCAACACGTAGAGGCCCTTTTTAACAAATAAATGGTGTGTAGAATACCTGCCGGGATCAACTGCTAATATGGTGAAAAATGGTAGTGGACCTCGATAGGTGTAGGAACTATTGTAAGTACATGGAAAGATTATATAAGTTTATGTTGTTGAACATTTGATGGGCTAGGAGCTAGGCTATTGCAAAGGCCGGGGTCACTTGCCATAATTACATTCATAATTATTTTGTGGCAAGTGATGAGTGATGATGAAGTGGCCCACTAGATGGGCTCCCCAAATGATCGTCCGATAACGACAGAGAGCAACACCGGTGTGAGTGACTCAGTGGTGTCGAGAGGTGTGCTGCGCTTTTTTCGAAGTTACTCGCGGCGTTATGCCCTTTAACACTTCCACCCCTGGAGCATATAGCTCTAGCAACTCCTCTCTGGACGGCCAATTAAGGCAAGCCAGAGCTGAGAGTCCTGCGGGCTCCCTTCGGTTTCCACTCGGCCGACGAAGACACGCCGAGGTGGGGGCCCTGACCGACTCTCTGGAGCACTCGGGTCCGTGGTGTCGTTACGCACCAACAGCTCGCCACAAGCTGCCCTGCGGGCTTATTATTATTATTATGATTCTTTAACTTTGATGTTCTCGGGTTTTCTCACCCGGACTTTGATAGACTTACGTGGGGACGAATCCAACACATTTCTGGGGCAGTCTGGCAATAATGCATCTCTCATGACGAGGAGCATTTAGTAATTATGGGTTATTACTTTAACTTACGTTAACTGCAGTACTGGTTGGTTCTCTGATCCGCAGTCGGGTCAGCACCTGTTATAAAAAACAACCAGAATTAAATTACAATAGCACAAAACGAACAAGAATTAAATTACAATTACTTAGCACGAAAACCCGATGCAATAAAAGTATTGGATATATGTATTTTGGAGTGTGCGCAGGAATATCTCCCGCGTAGATGGCTGATCTTGTGAAAGATTCGCCGCTGTGATTGTATCAGGTAGGATAACATTAATTATAATCTCTACTGTTGGATCCTAGCCCAATGTTAAAAGAAAATAAGGCTGACTGTAACTATTGATTATAATATTATGTAAAAAATAAGTAATGTCCTCTGGGACAGTGTTGCCCCCTCTGCGATGGCAAAATTCCTACGTTCATGCGTGAACAACTGCCCGCCATTGAAGAGATCCAGTAGGATATGTTCAAGAAACCAGTAATGATAATGGTTATTGTAGGCTCTACGTATGTTTCCTCTTTTAGTTTTTATGTCTGTCTCTCGTGATGCCATCTGCTCCTGGGAAAGTCTGCACAATCCGTCCAAAGAGCCATAGAAATGGAAGCTGCGTCTTATCACGAATAATAACCAGAGCCCCTTCCGTAAGTATTTTACCCGTTTGTAGCGCTCTAGCCAGTTGATGTTGGAGTCGGTCACCTTTGAACACCTTTTTGTTTGGTGGGGAACAGCCGCCAGTGGTCGTCCAACTAAAAAGTGGGAAGCAGTTAAAGCGGTATAGCTGGAAGGATTAGAAGAGAGAAGTCAAGGGACGAGAGTTTAGAACTGCCTCAGTACAAGCTAAGCATGCGCCCATTTCATCATAATATGCAAAATGAGTTAATTGCAATAATCTTCTTAATCTCTGCTTAGTGCTGCGAGCGACGGCTTCAGCAAAGCCATTAAAATGTGGGGAATAAGCCGGAACAAACATGAATTTTACGCCCTCTTGGGCCATTTTAGTAGTGAGATGAAATGTTAAGTATTTGAGTCTAGTCAACAAAGTGGCAGATAAAATTACTAAGAGACAAATATTCACAATTTTTGCTAATATAAATGTACAGAAACTGTAATGTTTTCTAATAAATATCTACTTCTATGCAATTATTTATTAAAATATTATGCGAACAATTACATAATTCATATATAATTTATATTAATTATTATTGTATTATGATGCTCAAGTAGCATGTACGGTGAAACCGTACAATAATGCCGTATAGGCGATTTAAACTAACGATGCACGCCCGGTATCAGTGCGATCAGTACTCAATTAGCGGTCATCGCGCGTGCTCCCTCGCTCCTTTGTTTTTACCGTAGTACTCGTAGAGTTAACATGGTCCTTCGAGCCATCAGGCGGGACCTCGCGAGTTTTTAGATATCGTTACCCGGTGGAGCGACGTGTATTTTAAAAATTAGTGAGAACTCGTCAATGAAGCAGTACTTTGGAATACAGTGTTAAAAAACTATGAACAGTGGACATAGTGTAACATTAGCAAAGCGTTCAGGACTCAAACCCTAGCAGCAAGAGGGTGAAGTTCAGAACATTTTTTCACTAGCAGCGGTGGAAAATCAGCGCCTTAGGCACGAGGCAATCAGCGTCTCGACAGCAGCACAGCAGTATCTGTGTATATAGCAGCGGCAGAGCAGCGGACATCCGTGTCCAATTTAACGAGGCTTCGGTAACCAGATCTGGACTCAGCAGGAACCAGATCGCGGAATTAGCAGTAGCAGCAGCTAAACAGCAGACGGTCGAGAGCCAGTGTTGTACAAGTAAGATCTTTCCTTTTTATTTTTTATTACGTAACTAGCAGCATAATGGAAGATTTATACTATCAACAATGCCAGCTCAGCGATTGCATCAGAAAAATACCGATCAACATATTAAAAGACAGCGCCGAAAGGAAAACTGACGATTATTTTAAGAAACAGCAGCCAAGACTCTAATTAGTGACCAATGTCAGAAGTTGGCAGGCAAGCAAATGCCTTCCAAATTTATCAAGGGTACTCAAGCGATACTAGAGGAGCAAGAAGCAGAACAAACAGCAGGATCATCGGGTATTGAGCAGCAATCAAAAGTAAGCATTCTACGAGAAATGGAGTCAAGAGGCTCTACCAGCAAATTAGACGATATGATTCGTAAACAAGCAGCTAACTTTAAAGCATTTTAGCGGTCAGCAGGGTTTATCGATCTGGACTCCATGTCACAAAAGTGGGAGATGGAGGACGCTTTAAAGACGTTAGATTCTCGCTGGTCACAAATTGACTCCTTTCACTGGGAGATCGATAGAGTGTTGGGTAAAGAAGATGAAGAATACGAAGCCGTTTATTCTCAGCATGAGCGATCATATATACATTTGAAGAAAATGATCAATAAAGATCTTTGGAGTGTATACCACTGAGAATACTCCACACCAAAAATGGATATACCAGTATTTACCGGCAGTTACCAGCACTGGATATCATTTAAAGACCTCTTTACCGAAGCGATTCATAACAACCCTACACTATCGCATGCACAAAAAATGCAATTTTTAAAGGGAAAGGTAAGAGGCGAAGCCGAGAGACTCATCCAGCATCTTCCCATAAGTTCCGATTACTATAACACGTGTTGGGAAATCCTAAATCACAGGTATAACAACAAAAAGCTTATCTTTACTTCTATCATGAATACTTTATTAGGGCTACCTAGTACGCAGCAACAAACATTGAGCCATATTAAAAAGGTACATGACGTAGCTCTAGAAAGCTTACATGCTATACGGAATTTAGGGATTGATATAAGCACATGGGATCCTCTTCTCGTGCATTTATGGACACAGAAGCTTGATAGCGAAACCTACGGGGATTACATCGATTCTCTGAAAAATTCAAGAGAGCTACCGGTCTTGCAAGAGTTTTTAGATTATTTAGAGGCTAAGTTTACAAGTTTAGAATCGTCCCGCAGGAAGCAAGACCAAGGGACATCGAAATCGAACTTGTCCAGCGATTTTTCTGATTTTCTGTGTAGGAGAAATCGAAAGCAATTGTAAGGGCATGATCACACTGAACTGTACCTCTACTTATAATGATTTTTCATTTACTACCATACGTTGGTTAATTATGAATAACTTACTGAAGGACGTTCCTAGCAAATCATTCGATAGATAAAAGTGGTCTTACATAGAAAATCTCAAATTAGCTGACCCATATTTTAATTCTAAGCGTCCCGTAGATCTCTTACTAAATGCTCAAGTTAACGGCTTGATATTATTAGGAGGACTGATTAATGGAGAGAGCTTATCTCAACCAATATTGCAAGAAACGCGGCTGGGGTGGATAATAAATGGCGGTGGCGAAATGTCGTCATTACAATGTAACGCTGTTTTGAATAATATCGAAGATATTCAGCGATTTTGGGAAATAGAGGATATTAGTGAAAAATCACAATTATCATCGGAAGATCAAGAATGCGTCGACTTTTATTTATCAACGACAAAGCGTCGGCAAGATGGGCGGTACGAGGTAAAATTACCTTCAAAACCTGATATTAACGAGAAACTTGGCTCATCAAAGCAAATGGCCATAGCACAGTTTCACAATTTGGAACGTAAATTTAGCAAAGACCCAATTTTGGCCGATCAATATAAAGCGATCATCAGTGAGTACATAGCCTTAGGACACATGGTGCCGTATAACAACAATAACAATCAAGTCATATCATGTTACTTGCCGCATCACGGAGTGCAACGAGCTGAGTCAGCGACAACGTGGTTGCGCGTTGTGTATAATGCGTCATTAAAAACTTCTAGTGGATACAGTTTGAATGACCTGATGTATAAAGGACCTAATTTACAGCAGGACTTACAAGGATTAATAATAAAATGGCGTCAATATCGATATTCATATACATCAGATATTGAAAAGATGTACCGGCAGATTATGGTCTCAGAAGCTGCCAGCACTATCAGCAAATCGTTTGGAGGCATACATCAGATCAACCTTTGCAAACGTACAGTCTGGCAACTGTCACATATGGCACAAAGTCAGCACCTTTTTTAGCGATGATGACTCTGAAGCGCTTGGCCTCAGATGAACGGAAATCGTTTCCGGATGCGGCAAAGGTCTTAGAATAGTCATTCTACATGGACGATCTTGTTCATGGCTCACACTCTATCCAAAAGGGAAAGCAGCGAGCAGCACCATTATCGGAGATTTAAACATATTATTAAATTCGGGAGGTTTTACGTTAAGAAAATGGTCTGCCAATCCAATCAGCCGGAATTACTTGAAGAAATACAACACAGCAACAACAATCAAGAAAAGATTTTTAACTTTAAATCAGATACTATGTCAAAAACATTAGGCCTGCGTTGGAACTCTGGTGATGACAACTTTACTTTCAAATATAATTTAGCTAATTCAAACACTAAAATGACTAAGCGATTACTTTTATCGGAAATATCGAAAGTTTTTGACCCGTTAGGATGGTTGTCACCAGTTACTACGAAATTGAAGCTAATTTTCTAAAAATTATGGTTACTTAAAATAAATTGGGATGAAGAAGTTCCCGAAAACATTAAAAAAGAATGGGTCGCGATAAAAGCAGATATGGAACACCTAAGCCATTGCGAAATACCGCGCTGGATCGGGTACCAGCCTAATGATGTAGTAGAACTTCATGGCTATTGCGATGCGTCTACAAAAGCTTACGCGGCGGTGATTTACGCACGGATATGGAGAGAAAATAAGTCGTCCGTGGTACTAGTTGTGGTCAAAACTAGACTTGTTCCTGTTTCTAAAAGCATATCTTTACCGAGATTGGAGCTAAGCGGTGCGTATCTATTAGCAAAATTAATGAAAAAAGTAATGAATTACTTAAACGAGCTAGATATTCGTCAGTATGGGTGGACAGACTCAATGGTGGTCCTTGGGTGGATACAAGGAAATCCCGGCCGCGGGACACCGTTTGTCGCTAATAGAACTAAGTTTATAACAGAAATAATACAACCAGGCTGCTGGCGGTATGTTAAGTCGGAGGATAATTCTGCCGATGCCGCTAGTAGGGGTATTTTAGCATCTCAGTAAAAAAATCAAGCCCTTTGGTGGCAAGGGCCAGAGTCATTAAAAGAATTTAACCAGAAACCAGAGACGGAAAAAATAACTTATACTACTGATCAAGAATTAAATGCAAAGACAAAAGCAAGTCTAGTGAATTCTAGCCAAAATAATAACAAGGAAAGCATTATATCACAGCTATTAAATAAATGCAGTTCATTCAGTAAAATTATCAATATCGTAGCATGGATTTTAAGATCTATTAAAGTAATCAGTTTCAAGAAATCATCTATTATGTCGCATCAGCATATTAACTTGCCTGGATTTCTTACTTTGACTGAATTAAAAAAGGCAATATTACTAATTATTAAATATATACAAAGAACTGAATTTATCGAAGAAGTAAACGCTTTACAGAAAAATAAAAATTTAAGTAGCAAAAGCAATTTATTAAAACTGTACCCTTTTATTGATGAGGAAGGAATTTTACGCGTTG
The DNA here is from genome assembly GCA_911728495.1 of Furcula furcula. NCBI lineage: Eukaryota > Metazoa > Arthropoda > Insecta > Lepidoptera > Notodontidae > Furcula > Furcula furcula. The sequence continues at coordinate 11,837,859 of OU452265.1, read as the reverse complement.
GAGGTCGTTTGAGCAAAGCACAGATAATTATGGAAATGAAGCATCCAGCTATACTACCTTACAGCAATCAGCTTACCACTCTGTTAATACAACAAGCTCATCAGCTCACCTTCCATGGTGGACCGCGATTAACATTATTTAATTTAAGACAGAGTTACTGGATAATCAGTGGGAATAGTGCAGTTAAAAAGGAATTAAGAAATTGCATTACCTGTAGAAAATATAAGCCTAAAATACACCAACAGTTAATGGGAGAGTTACCCGAAGCTCGAAGCATCCCCGCACCACCGTTTTATCATACCGGAGTGGACTACACCGGCTATGTTGAGGTCAAAAGTAATATGGGACGGGGCATTAAAACAACAAAGGGCTATATTACATTGTTTATCTGTATGGCTACCAAAGCTATACATCTAGAACTGGTATCTGATCTGAGCAGTTCTGGATTTTAGGAGCATTACGTCGAATGGCAGCTCGTAGGGGTTCGCCTAGACATATCTACAGCGACAACGGGACAAACTTCGTTGGAGCCAATAGAATGCTACAGGAAAGTTATCACGATTTTAAAAACGTGTATGGTGATCACTTCTTTGCCGAACTAACTGACTTAAATATTGAATGGCACTTTAATGCACCATCCTGGCCGAGTGCTGGAGGTTTATGGGAGCGTGCTGTGCGAAGTTTAAAACATCATCTTAAGCGTGTGATTGGGGAGCAAAAACTAACCTTTGAAGAGTTTACCAAAATCTTAGCATCAGTGGAGTCATGTCTGAACTCTAGACCGATATTTTATTTATTTTATTTTATTTTATGCGCGTTATCCGAAGATATCGAAGACTTAAATATACTTACGCCAGCTCATTTCTTGACCGTGGTGCGGAATTGGCATAATCGAGACAGAAGAAGATGCGCGTACTAGGTGGCATTTATCAGCAAAATTAGCAAATGACATATGGAAGAAATGGAAGTCGGAATATTTAACGGAGTTATCATTAAGAAGCAAGTGGCAAAACACTAAACAGAACGTTAACATCGGAGATTTAGTGACAATTCAGGACGACCATCTGCCGCCGGGAAAGTGGTTGATGGGTAGAGTCATAGAAACTCATCCAAGTCAAGATGGTTTAGTTCGAGTAGTATCCTTAAAAACCAAGAGCGGAATAGTAAAAAGGCCGGTCGTTAAGTTATCTATATTGCCTATATCATCAGCTTCAAGTAACACAGCAGAAAATAATCAACAAGAGAAGAAGAGCAGTATTAAAGAGCCAGAAGTAAAGATTAGAAACCGTAAAGTCATGCCTAAATTCGCATGTTTAACAATGTCATTATTATTTTTTATTTCATTGTTAACATCTGGCCACGCAGCATTTAATGTATCAATATTACCTAACAACAACTCGCTGTATTTCGATCCGATAAATGACATGCAAGTTATACGAGATAAATGGAACTTAGTGGTTTATTATGATATGGGCCCCTACTGGGAAGGCAATACACTCAGGGAAGACATTCAGATTTCCACATTTATGCGGATGATATACAGGTGTATATTTCTTGTAAGCCATCGGACGTAGATAGTGCTATAAAAAAACTTAACGAGGACCTTCTTAGTATCTCAACATGGTCTACGAGAAATTCCTTGCTATTGAATCCTGCCAAGACTAAGTACCTATTTTTTGGTACCAAACATCAGCTTGCAAGTTTAAACCAAACGGAGAGTGTTATGCTTTTGAACGAGCCCGTTGAGCGTGTATATGAGGCACGTAACTTAGGATTACAAATGGATTGTGACCTTCGTTACGAAAAACATATTATTAGTGCAGTTAGGAATAGCTTTTACAAATTAAAAACATTATACCCATTAAGACCATACATCAGTGAAAGCTTACGGGTTCAGCTTGTAGAATCTCTCGTTCTGTCCAGGTTAAATTACATGGACGCAGTATATGGGCCTCGTCTTTTATCTAAATCGCAACAGCTCATACAACGGGTCCAAAATGCCTGTGCGCGGTTTTGCTTTAATATTCCTCCTAGATCACATGTTACCCCATTTCTTAATAAAAATAGTATCCTTAAAATGAAGCATCGCCGTAAACTCCACTTAGCCTGCCTTCTTTTTGGTATATTGATAAATAAAGCTCCTCATTATCTTTACGGAAAGCTGACTTGGATGTCAAGCCGGAGGTCATGCGGGTCGCGGCAGTGCGCGGCGCAGCTCTCAACGCAACACCATAAATCGGCCACATTCCGCGGTAGTTTCCGATACGCAGCGTCTAAATGCTGGAACAATATTCCGCCGCCGTTGAGAAATCTGCGATGTTTAACCAGTTTCAAGCATAACCTTAGAAAATTTATTTGTGAACATCAAATGAGGCAAGAGACGCTTAAGCACGATACGAGTGCAATATGATAAGATTTACGTATTTGCGATTCTTAATGCTGCGTTGCAGTCAGGACTGTATACTAATAATAATTATAAGTTATATCATAATACTTGTATTCCTAACATCTTTTGACTGTTTTTTACACAGATATGACATGGCTAATATTGTGTTGGTAGTAGCTAGCATAATTATGTATAGTACATAGGTGACGTTTTAGTTGGTTAGCACATAGCACCAATTTTTTTAATTTTAGATCACTGTGCGAGTGAAGTGTCTGTTTATTCGTTCCTTTATTCTTCTTTTACATTAGGTATTTTATGTATTTGTGTGTGCATGGCATAGGGTCCATGGGGTTGCAAACGGGTTCCAACGGAAGACCAGCGCGGCTTGGAAGCAAGCCGCTTAATGCTGAGTTGGAACCCTTTCGTAGCAAGTTAATTAAGTTATTATAATCATAGTTTTGTTTGTTTTTCTTGTATTGTCTACGAATAAATGTTTTTCTTCTTCTTCTTCTTCAATACAGCGACAACCAAATTTTTGGATTATTTAGAAAAGCTATGTTCATCTTTAAGCGATAAAGGTCATTGTAACACAATAATTTTACAATTAAATCACGACTACAAAGAGTTACAGCATTTTATTGAACTTATGCTCAATCAACATTTTAACGCGCACGCCAGACGGCGTCGCGGGCTTATCAACGGTATCGGTTACGTAGCGAACAGTTTGTTCGGGGTATTGGACGAACGTTTCGCCGAACAGTACAAGAGAGATATCGAACTTGTAAAACAAAACGAGCGACATCTTGCTAACCTATTAAGAAACCAGACCTCGGTCGTGGAGGCTGAATACAATATATTAAAAAGAACTGAGCACACAATCCAATTACAACATAAAACAATAAATAAGCGCTTAAACAACTTAGATAACTCGGTTCTAACTATTAAACAAGAATTTGAAAACATCGCTAAAACGCAAGATTTTTCTTTATCTGCAACTAGCTGACCCGCGCAGCTCCGCCCGCGCTTTAATTACATTTTGCTCCCCTTTTCTCCCTACTCCCTTGATTTATCTCTCTCCATCTCTCTCTTTTATAATAAAAATCTAATTCTATGCTATTTCTCTCCCCTCCCGCTTCGGTCCCCGTCACACTTCCCCTCTTCCTCTGCCCGTTGTCCTCTCTGAACCCTCTCCCTCCTGTCTCTTCTCCCAACTTGCTCCCTCTCACTCCCCCCCCCCCCTTGCTCCACCTAACTCCTCCGATCACTCACTCCATCACCCTCCCCTCTCCCTCTCTTGCACCCTCCTCTCGTTCTATATATCCTCGTCAATCATGGTATCAGCGGCATAAAATATACTTTATAACCTATTCTCAGACCTACCCGTAAAATTTCATACATATCGGTTCACCCGACTCTCGTGCACGTAACTCAGAGGTTCTCAGATTTTGTTGTGCAAGGCGTTGCGAACGTTCGACACTCGACTCTCGTGCGCGTACCTGAGAGTTTCTCTGATTTTGTTCAGCAAGGCGTTGTGAACGTTCAGGTGAAGATTCTCCCATACGACGTATTCTTGCTGCCCGTGCTTGAGAACTATGTTTAGAAAGTTGAGACCTGGCTCTCTTAGGCATTTTCAAATGTTTAAGAAAATGCTAACAGCGTGTAATATTCTAGCGCTGAAAAGAACTGTTGTTTAGCCCTGATAAGAACTGTTGTTTAGCCCTGAAAAGAACTGTTGTTTAGCCCTGAAAAGAACTGTTGGTTAGCCCTGAAAAGAACTGTTGGTTACCCCTGAAAAAATCTGTTGGTTAGCCCTGAAAAGAACTGTTGCTTAGCTCTGAGAAGAACTTTTGCGTAGTTGAAAGAAATCTAAAAAAAATCGAGAGGGAGCCGACCTCGCGTCTGAGCCGCGCGGGTACCTTACTCATAGATCTAAACTCCCCTCCCGCATGCGCACCCCCGCCTTGGTGACGCAACGGGCCGTGCAGCAGAAATCGTAATATTTTAATTTCGCCATAACTTTAAAACCAAATGTCCAATTTTAATCATTCAAAGACCAAATATTATCTACATAAACTGTACTTAATTTTGAATTAATTTATTTTGATAAGGATTAATAACATGATTAAAATAAATGCGTTTAAATTTAGTCCAAACAAAATTCAAGATTTTTAAATAAAAAAATGGTGTTGGGCTTCGACATAGATAGAGTGCCGTTTCCTTTTTGTAGATATTTATAAGATCTACAATTAAGTAGAACATTTTATCTTTCTATCTTTTATAGTTTAGGCAGCGTACGCAAAATAAGTAACTTTTCTGGTTGATTTTTTACACCTTGTGTCCGAAAAAACCCAAATATCTTACGGAACCCTATTTTTTTCCAAAATAAAATTTAGCCTATGTTACTCGTGGATAATTTAGCTTTCGAATAGTGAAAGAATTTTTAAAAACGGTCCAGTAGTTTTTGAGCCTATTCATTACAACCAAACAAACAAAGTTTTCCTCTTTATAATATTAGTGTAGATGACAGCTAGATTGATTCAAAACCTCAAAAGAATTCAGGATACCTTATTGGATACCATCACTGATATTTTCCATGGAAAATTCAATACTCACCTGCTGAGTCCAGATCAGCTACAACGAGAAATGCAGTTTATCTCTGGTCAATTAACCAAGGACGTCACCCTACCCGTGGACAATATACAGTCGGATCTAAAATATATCTACAGTATGCTGACCGTAAAGACAAGAATGATGGAAAAATACTTTATATTTGAAATAACTTTTCTATTGACTAGCAGAGATAGTTATAAAATTTACAGAATTTTACCAGTTCCTCAGCAAGTTCAAAGTGACATGATTAGCATAATACCAACTGCGGAGTTAATTGCGATCAACTTAAGAAAAGGCTCCAGTTATGCATGCATAATGAACGCTCATATTTATGTCAAATAAACAAACCAATTAATCATTTACTCATCGATGAAAAGTTCTGCAAGATGGACAAAAAGTTAAATCAATGTCTTGTGACAAAATCTCCTTACCAAGACAAGTGGTTGGAATTACATGAATACATCTCACTACTTTTATTTTTGCTGCGACACATATTCAGTCAAAATAATATGCCAAGATCAAGTGGTTTTTAAACAAGTGTCTGGAGCAGGTATTATCCACTTAGAGTCGAGATGCATTATCAAAAGTAAAGACTTTACTCTGTATTCTGAAGATAAATCAGTTAATACAATTAAGTCTAACTCGGAAGTACCAACCCCTCAGATAGCAGAGCTAAATCAGATAGTGAACATCTCGTTATCTCACTATCCAGAATATGAAGATCCATTGAACAATACATTAGTAAATTTGGGAGAAGAAATTAAACAACTGAAATCCGCAAATTCTATCTCATCAGATGACACTCTATCCACGCATGACTTACACCAGTATACTATTTGTTACGTCTTGCTGGCTGTGGCTATTTTGTTGGCTGCATACTTCGTGTGGCGGAGGAGGCAAGCTGTTTCTCCAGTCGAACCATCTCAAAGTGTGATAAATAGTGTTGTGTTTTCGCGAAAGCAGAGTACGGCTGACCGTCAGTCGAGTGAAGTGAATATAAGCAATGCGGACCTTGTTTGTAAACGGGACATTGCTACGTCACCTATAATTAAGAAACGTAGTATTATACTAGAAGATTTGTAACTTATTTATCTTTTTGGCCCGGGAGCATGTATGGTGAAACCGTACAATAATGCCGTATAGGCGATTTAAACTAACGATGCACGCCCGGTATCAGTGCGATCAGTACCCAATTAGCGGTCATCGCTCCTTTGTTTTTACCCTTTGGTCAATTCATTAAATCTATTAGTTTTTACGTAAAGCAGCAGTATTATTTATACTAATCCTCGTAGAGTTAACACTACTACAGCTTACTCGGGTTTGTCGATAATTATGTCGATTTCCATCTGTAATTCATCGTATGGTACATATATGGCTTCAAATTTTGAAAGACGTCCCTCTAAATCAATTTTAAAGAGGACTGATAAAGTGGTTGTAAAGTTGGTATAGTTGGTGGACTTCGACCTCTGAATAATAAGTGCGCGGTCTTCTTCGCTGAGTTTGGATTACAGTGAAAGATCATCTTGTATGGAGCAAAACCATTCGTTCTTAGTGAGTTCGTTCCAATTATTTCCCTTATTATTCCATATCTTTCCTCGTAATATCATTATTTGATTTCTCATGTCTTATGTCTTACCCTTTACCGAAATTATAATTGCTTATGCGAAAATAAGCATCTTATTGCGTAATTTACATCTAAAAACACAAAAAGAACATTTATGCACTAACGTTAATTCCTTATCAACACAGCTGTTGCCATCGGTGCACCGAGTCAAGCAAGGTCATTTATTATATAGCGCCATATTACCGCCTATGCTTAATCATTGCGACTCATCTTTATATACGAGTAACCAGCTGTTTCTTAACACGAAATATTGCAATTTTAGCCATCGGTGCACCGAGTCAAGCAAGGTCATTTATTATATAGCGCCATATTACCGCCTATGCTTAATCATTGCGACTCATCTTTATATACGAGTAACCAGCTGTTTCTTAACACGAAATATTGCAATTTTACATAATTTCGTTATAACTATTGTCAATTGAAGTTCGCTTATTTCATTAGTATTTTTATATCCATTATGCCTGAAATATCAGCTGGTATTTCCGCTAAGCAAGGTTTTGATGAATCTAAATTACAAAGAAAACTAAGTGATATGAAAGGCAATCTTTCAATATCTAATAATCATTTAGCAAGTTTGACGATACAACCACTTTATCAGTCCTCTTTATAATTGATTTAGAGGGACGTCTTTCAAAATTTGAAGCCATATATGTACCATACGATGAATTACAGATGGAAACCGAAATAATTATCGACAAACCCGAGTAAGCTGTAGTAGCATCATAATACAATAATAATTAATATAAATTATATATTAATTATGTAATTGTTCGCATAATATTTTAATAAATAATTGCATAGAAGTAGACATTTATTAGAAAACATTACAGTTTCTGTACATTTATAATAGCAAAAATTGCGAATATTTGTCTCTTAGTAATTTTATCTGCCACTTTGATGACTAGACTCAAATACTTAACATCTCATCTCACTACTAAAATGGCCCAAGAGGACGTAAAATTCATATTTGTTCCGGCTTATTCCCCACATTTTAATGGCTTTGCTAAAGCCGTCGCTCGCAGCACTAAGCAGAGATTAAGAAGATTATTGCAATTAACTCATTTTGCATATTATGATGAAATGGGCGCATGCCTAGCTTGTACTGAGGCAGTTCTAAACTCTCGTCCCTTGACTTCTCTCTTCTAATCCTTCCAGCTATACCGCTTTAACTGCTTCCCACTTTTTAGTTGGACGACCACTGACGGCTGTTCCCCACCAAACAAAAAGGTGTTCAAAGGTGACCGACTCCAACACCAACTGGCTAGAGCGCTACAAACGGGTAAAATACTTACGGAAGGGGCTCTGGTTCTTATTCCTTATAAGACGCAGCTTCCATTTCTATGGCTCTTTGGACGGATTGTGGACTTCAAAGTAAATTATCTAAAAAGCATAAAATAACGAAAATATATTGAAGTCGGTGCTAGCACATCATGTTAACTAACACTAGCACAAGCTGACGTCGACTTCAATATATTTTCGTTATTTTATGCTTTTTAGATAATTTATTTTGAAGTCGGTTTTTTTTTAAATAGTTTATTTAATACTTTTTAGTGACTTATTTTATCAAAATAGGTATCAGCACTGGTGATGCGGTTGTATGTTGAGAACGGGATGTGCGTTACTTGCGTGAGCGAGCGAGAATGTCCCTACTTGGCGAGGATGTCAGTACACCGTAATAGCTGCTCAAGAAAACAATAGGCAACCAAAGAAAACATGCGCTTACCTCCAGTGAGCAAAGCGGGCGGGCTCAGGGACGCTCAGCCACGTAGCCACCAACACCAAACCCCAAGCACAGTCAATTAAGTAAGCACACACACTCACACCAATTAGTTAGTTAGTTTATTGTTAGTAGAGTAACAAGCGAGTAAAACACTGGAGCGCAGCGAACGATGTACGAGAGTCCCCGGGTAAATGCGATGCGCGTGAGTACCTCCGAGCAAGGTCTACGGAGAACTATATATGAGCGATGCGGCGAGTAGTTCCGAGCACCGTCGGCGGACAACTGAACGAGTCAGGATGCGTTGGCGCGCGGTTCCAAGGCGCGCGCGGTGCGGGGTACTCATGGACGGTGTTGTATCCAAAAACGATACCATATATGGTATTGCGTCGCGTCATTGGCGATGGCTTTGCCTACCATTGGTTCGCGCGGTTGATTTCAAATGGCAAGCCCATTGCTTCAATGATATGAGCTAAAACGGCGTGAACATCCTCCCCGGCTTGGAAATCCATAGGGATTTACAAAGAAAATAAAGAAAATAATGCAGGAAAGATGGTAAAGGATATGCGGAATTAAAGACATAAAGGATGCGATAATGATCATTTAATTATATGATGTGATGGTGATATATATGATGATATAAATGCGATTAAAATAAAATATATGCGAATAAAGTATAATAGATAAGAGAATAAAATTATTGTGATGGAATAGGACATAGTTTAACAACTGGACGCTTAAAGGTACCAGTTGTAGTGCGAACTAAAGCACCGCGAGCGATACCGTCTTTTCCAGGGAATACAGTTTCTATAATGCCTGTCGGCCAGCGAAGCGGAGGCGTATCATCCTGGTGAACGAGAACTAAAGTGCCTGGTTTAATGGGCACGTCTGGTGTATTCCATTTTTGTTTTAATTGAAGCGTATGTAAATAATCTACACTCCATCTCTTCCAATAGCTTTGGACGAGGCTGTCTAAAAGTTTTTTACGATGGCAGAGGCTAACAGAATTGTCAATTTCATATGCGGGTAAAGATTGCAAAGGTGTCGTGTTAAGAAAATGAGCGGGCGTTAATATGATATGTGGCTGATCAGACAGCAAACAAAGCGGACGCGAGTTCAAAATGCATTCAATTTGAGTCATTATAGTAAGAAGTTCTTCATAACATAGAAGCTGTTGGCCAATGCAACGATATAAATGTGACTTTACACTTTTTATGTTTGCTTCCCATAATCCCCCGAAATGGGGAGCGCGAGCGGGTATATTTCGCCATGTGATTCGGCGATTGCGTAATTCGGTTTCAAAAGCCGTATGCGTATCTTTAGCGGATAAGAAACTATACAGTTCATCTAACTGTCGTTTTGCACCAATGAAATTGGTTCCATTATCGGAATATATGCACGATACTGGTCCACGTCTTGATAAAAAACGTTTAAGCGCGATTTCAAGGTGTATGGCTTTAGTAGTCATACACACAAAGAGACATATGTAAGCCTTTTGACTCTTAATGCCACGTTTACGTGCGAGTGTGATGTTGATAGGGCCTGCATAATCAACACCGGTATGTGTAAAAGCTTTAGCTTCTAGAACACGAGCGGGAGGGAGACTAGCCATCATAGGCGAAGGATGCGAAGGTGCAACTCTGAAGCAGAAGTTACATTGACGTATTCGTTGTCGAATTATATTGCGAGCGGAGATGATCCAATAGCGTTGCCTAAGTAAAGACATAAGAAGATGAGAACCAGTGTGACAGTTAGTGCGGTGACAGTTATCAATGATTAGATCAACTACGTGATCGCGACGAGGAAGTAAAACAGGATGACGATTTTCAAAGGGAATATTAGCGTTTGTTAATCTGCCGCCTACTCTGAGCAGATTATTTTCATCGAGAAAAGGATCTAATTTTCTAAGAGCTGGAGAAGGTAAACTACCTTTATTTATATTTTTAATATCGTCATCGAAATATTTTTGCTGTAAATCGCGAAGTAGTGCGGTTTCAGCGATGTCCAGATCAAACACTTGGATAGAATCCGAGCGCGGTAATTTGCGAGCGAAGCGTAAAACATATACTATTACACGTAATAATTTATTCCAGGAGGATACTCTAACGGAAAGTTCAAGAAGCGGCGAAGTATTTTCTTTTGGTATAGCGGTAAGTATAACAGATTCTTTTATTTCAGGTATAGGACCTTCAATATTGGATGATTCGAAAGGCACTATTGGCCATTCAGCGATTGGACGACTAATCCAGGGTGGACCATGCCACCAAAGCGGGTGATTAAGTAATTGTGAGGGTAGTGCACCTCTCGATATAACATCACTAGGATTTTGCGTACCTTCAATGTGAAAGAAGCGGTCGGGAGATAAAAGTTCGTGTATCTTACTGACACGATTAGCAACAAAGGTTTGCCAGCGATGCCGGAGCGAATGCATCCATGACAATGCAATAGTAGAGTTCGAGAAAGCGAATATATCCTTTATAGGGTAGCGGTTATTCAATGCGGTATATACTTGATTAACAAGTTTAGCTAAGAGTAGCGATGCGCATAATTCGAGCCTTGCTAAGCTGACAGTCTTAAGAGGAGCTACCTTAGACTTGAAACATATCAAGTGAATTGATATGTCGCGGTTAGGATGTGTCACGTGTAGATATAGAACGCAACCGTAAGCTTTCATACTAGCGTCTCCAAAAGCTATTAAGTGTACAACGCAACCATTAGCGACACCTAAATGACGCGGTATACGCAGCGTTGAGAGTAATTGTAATTCGTTTTTAAATGTAATAAAGCGATTGGTAATAGCTGGAGGAGGTTCCTCATCCCAACCTACCTTTGAAAGCCAAAGCTCTTGCAATAACAGCTTGGCGTACAGAATAACGGGCGCGACGAGTCTAAAATATATCAAACAAGCGAGCGATAGAGGAAAGAATTGCGCGTTTAGTATTATATTTAGATGCGGGAGACGTAGTAAATGAGAATTCATCTGTTTGCGGTAACCATTTTAAACCCAAAATTTTCATAGTATCATTATTATCCGTAAAGTCTATAGATGCGCGATGCGATTCCGGAACATGAGCGAGAAGTTCAGGCGAATTACTTGCCCATTTGGCAAGATGAAAACCGCCAGTTTTGAACAATGCGATTAATGTCCACCAGGCGGATCCCGACGTCGACTGACTGCACAGACGTTGTCAAGTCGTCCATGTACAGTTCTCGAGTGGCGACATCTGCGGCGAGAGGAAAGCGTTCACGTTCGTCATCAGCGAGCTGACGAAGTGTCCGCATAGCGAGAAATGGACTTGAGCGAAGACCGAAAGCCACGGAATTAAATTGGAAAATGCGAAGCGGTTCATTTTGATCAAAGTGATATAATATTTTTTGATATTTCCTATCATCTTCTTTTAACAGAATGCGAAGGTACATTTGTTGAATGTCAGCGGTAATAGCGATTTTTAAATGGCGAAAATTTAAAAGAAGTGAAAATAAATCTGCCTGCAAATTTGGTCCAGAGTGTAACAAATCGTTAAGCGAAGTACCATTGTCGGTTTTAGCACTAGCATCTAAAACTATGCGCGTTTTTGTTGTCGCCTTATCTGGTCGTACAACAGCGTGGTGCGGAATAAAATATCCTTCTTCTACAACATCGGGTGAATACGATATCTCCGATAAATATCCTTTTTGTAAATATTCATTAATGACGTCATTGTATGATTGACGTAGCGCGGGAAGAGAGTTAAACTTGCGTTCAAGCGAATTTAAACGAGTAAGAGCGTGACAAAATGAGTTACCTAAAGATTTAGGATCACCCTTAAATGGAAGCGAAACAATGTAACGTCCACAAGCGTTCCTTGTGACAGTTGATGCGAATAATTTCTCACAGGCTTGATCATCCGGACATATATTTTTAACAGAAGGCACTTCCTCGAGTTCCCAAAATTTAGCGATAGTATTATTAAGATTGTCTACCAAAGAACCGAAGGACCAGACTATACCTTCACGGTGCAGAGGCGATATCTCACCCATGACAATATAGCCAAGCGTAGTCTCGAGAGCGTGAGGCACAGAAAGCGCGGTGTCCGAAAAATCAGCTGATCGAGCGAGCGGCGGTGGTATTACTTTACCAGGAAGTAAAATTGATGCGAATACTTGTGCGCCAAGAATGGCGTTTATTTCCCCAGGTAAATGCCAAAATTCATCCCCTAGCGGTAAATTAACAAAATGATCCAACATAGTAGTGTCGATCATGCGAGCGGGCAGCTGATCCGTAATATGATCAACTACAAGCAACATTATATTATAATTAGCGTCCGAGACGCGCGATTGTATGGTGAGCCACACGTAACCTCTAATAGGTGCTGAATTTGACCCAACAGTTTTTAACGACGAGTTAACAATTGGTTGAATATTTAAATTTAATTTATTACAAGAAGCGAGCGAAATAATATTATTTTGTGAGCCACTATCTATTAGGCATCTTATAATAGTACGGGTTCCATTAATAGGAACATATACTTGCGTAGTAGGTAAGATTACAGTTTTATTAAAAGGATTATTATTATTATGAGCGTACATAACGCGCGTATCATTGCAACACTCGTTCGCGGCGCGCGAAGGCACAATCGTCGCGTCCGTATCCAATACTTGAGCGTGCATGCACGCAGAGGCGCGCGCGGGGGGTGGCTGGCGTTCGGTTGAACCGGCAGTCACGGCAGTGGCGAGCGATCGCGGCCGTTGCGATGGCAACGGTGGTTGCAGCGCGGGCGCGGGCGGCGCGGGCGGTGTGGCTCGAACGGGCAAACGAGGCCTGTTATCGGCTACTTCGTTATGATGCGAACGTTGAGTATAATTTTCGAAATGTATAAGCGTATGATGTTTTTTATAACAGTGTTTACAAACACTATTAGAAAGACAATTGGATAACGTATGTTTTGTACTAAAACAATTTATACACATGCGGTTATTTTTAATAAAATTAAAGCGATCTTTCACGGTAAATTTTTTAAATACCGGGCATTCATATAAATGCACGTGATGCGAAGTTTTACAATAAACACAAGCGGAATTATCATTTTCCGTGATAGCGAAAGTATGCGAGAATTTCGGTATATTATTACGATGTGACCGTATTTGGGAGTTATACCCTCCTATTGCGCGAGAGTCTTGCGATTGCGAAGAGTTCGGTGTGCGAACTATTGCGGTACGTTCCACAATTTTTATATGTTGACGAACAAAATTAACCAAGTCAGTGCTAGTGGGTATATCCTTATCTCTGACGGATAATTCAAAGCTTTGAGCGACATGCGAGTTTAACTTTTTAAGAGCGATATGCGTAAATATAAAATCAGATAAATCATTTATTTCTAAAGCTTTTAATGCGGACCATGAGGAATGAACACGTTCAATAAAGTTATTTAATTGTGCGGGCGAATCGGAAGTAGGTTTTATATCGAGTATATTATTTAGGTACATAGATCCAAGTAACCTTTTATCTTGGTACTTAGCGACTAAAGCGTTCCAAATAGTTATGTAGTTCGATTCATTAGGTATTATACCAGCGAAAACATTTAATGCGGTACCCTTAGAATAATAGGCGTTATTATTCTAAGGCGGTACCACTTAATTTACCTACTAAATACTGTACGCGCTGAGCGTCGGTCAGCTGCGGATTATCGTGTACATTAGTTTTAAAGTTTTGATAAAAAAGCGGCCATGATTCTGGTAGTCCAGAGAATCCTACCAAATCCAATGGCGCAAGACGACAGGTATTATTACTAGCGGTAGCGGCGGGCGGTTTATCAGTTACCGGGATACGACACGAGTCTAATAAGTTCGCGCGTGTATGTTGTATGAACGAAAACAAAGTTTCGAATGCGGTCCAATTATTAAAATCAAGTTGACACTTAGGATCAATTTCTAATAATAATGCGTTATGTTGGTCACATAAATCGTTAAAACTATTGTACAGTTTATCAATGTTTGACGAATTGGCGAGAAATTCTTGTTTACTTCTTGTATCTATATCAGAAGGAATTATTTTCTTTGCGGAGTTATATAAAGAATTAACATGCGAGAATATAGCTTCTTTTTTAGCGATAATAATTTTCAATTTAGCCTCGTGCGCCATTTTGAGTCGCCTCCGGGCCGCGGGTTAGTACCTACAGGCAATATGAAAAGAACACGTGCGTAGGTACCTATGTAGGTACGAGCGAATGCGAGTCAAAATATGAAATGCGATATGATATTATGTAATTAGAGTTTATAATTTTTAAGGATGCGAAATGCGATATAAAATACTAAAATGCGGATAGGTATACATATGTATAGGTAGGTACCTTATGAATGAGTTTATTATTAGATGCGAAATGCGAATAAATGCGATATAAATAGTAAAATGCGAATAAATATACGTATGAATAGGTAGGTACTTAGGAATGCGAAACAACAAGTAGGAACATGAATATTAAGAAATAAGGAGAATAGGTATTTTCCAACGATAGCGTATGCGTGGGAGCGTAACGGCCGGCTTTAAATCCGGTTCGAAAGGGCCATAAAATTATGGTGATGCGGTTGTATGATGAGAAAGATGGATGCGCGTTAATTGCGTTAGCGAGCGAGAATGTCCCTACTTGGCGAGGACGTCAGTACACCGTGATAGCTGTTCAAGAAAACAATAGGCAACCAAAGAAAACATGCGCTTACCTCCAGTGAGCAAAGCGAGCGGGCTCAGGGCAGCTCAGCCACGTAGCCACCAACACCAAACCCCAAGCACAGTCAATTAAGCACACACACTCACACCAATTAGTTAGTTAGTTTATTGTTAGTAGAGTAACAAGCGAGTAAAACACTGGAGCGCAGCGAACGATGTACGAGAGTCCCCGGGTAATGCGATGCGCGTGAGTACCTCCGAGCACGGTCTACGGAGGACTATATATGAGCGATGCGGCGAGTAGTTCCGAGCACCGTCGGCGGACAACTGAACGAGTCAGGATGCGTTGGCGCGCGGTTCCAAGGCGCGCGCGGTGCGGGGTACTCATGGACGGTGTTGTATCCAAAAACGATACCATATATGGTATTGCGTCGCGTCATTGGCGATGGCTTTGCCTACCATTGGCTCGCGCGGTTGCTTTCAAATGGCAAGCCCATTGCTTCAATAATATGAGCTAAAACGGCGTGAACACCTTTTACGATGGAAATATACTGGAAATATGTATATTGTCTCAGACATAAAATCACAAACAGTTCGTCCACTCGGTACAGCTAACCAACTATCTATTAGGTATGCTTTTGTATCACCCTAAACTATTGTCTTCTAACATGCATCATAATACCAAAGCACCAACCAAATATGATATTATGAAAGTGATTAAAGTGACTTACATTAGACCTTTTCAAACTTTATATGGAGTTTCACTAGACTTCTAAAGACCCGCTGCAAAAATCAAGCTCCCATCTAGTTCTCTCAGACCCTGATCCATTAAACCAACCCAAAGGTCACTCCGTTGCAGTGTGCAAGCATCAATGAATAATTGATGAACTATTCTATTAGTCACATTAGTTTATTATCTTTGTTAGTACATACATACTATCATTTTCTTCATTTAGGATCACTTTTTGTTTTCTCTCCTTATATCCACCCCCACTAATTACTCCATACAAGCTCGTTCTTGACCGTGCTCCTACCATATAGTCACATACTAATGCAGTCATGCATGGAAACATTAACATTATACCGACACAAGGAAAAGGAGCCTGTCTGTTTCAAAGCTTATAGAATATTGATAATCTTTACTTTAACCGATTGTCTTTACAACCGACAGTGTATCTCTATGTTTCTGTACCCCTCTGAGCATGGCATTCTGCGGCGTTTGGGTGTGGCGCAAAAAAAAAAACACTAAACACATTGATTTTCCTTTAGACATTTCTGAATAATAATTTAGAAAACTGATTTTTAGTGCCCGGATTATTTCCAGCATTTTCGATTTTTCTCTGACATAATTGTGACAACGTAATGAAATAATTACTTTTTTTGCTACTTTTTCATCCACCATATTTTGTAGACTTACCTATTTGCTAAAAAAATGCGGTTTACGCATATATGACGAACGTAATATATCTCAACAATATCACACACACAAAACCTGTGTAAAAATCAATAATACGTCGTTACCTTTAAACTCCATCATCAATAATAAAAATAACGTCGCATCATACTTCAATAAGTGCTCTTGTTCAATTTGGGTCAGATTTCACGAGTATTAAAAATATCTTGCAGCAGAAATGAAAAAAAATGCCGTCCATTTTGATTTACGTCACTCAACACCCTCAACACGGACCTGCAAGAAAAACTTTCCTTTCATTACGAGGATTCAATGACCACTTCTGATGTCGGCAGATGGCCATCACCCCCTGATTCCTGGCGTATCTCGGAACATCAGATCCCTGACCCGGGTATTGACCCCAGGTTCCCCAATAACAAGCGAAGACTTGAAAGATTATACAGTCGTTTATTCTCAGATCACATTCGTAACAACGGTTTACTTTAAAGACAACAATCCAGAGGGGACTGCTCAAAGCATCCGGCGTCGGCGACTGTTTTCACCCAATATGGCGATTGCGCCGGCCGGCCCCTGTGTTTTGTTAGCACGCGCAAGTGACGCCACCTGACGTCTACTCGCGGTACTGGCCTCCAAGTAAACCAGCCTTCTTGGTTCTTCCATATCCCGACATATATATATACTAGCTGTAGCCCGCGGCTTCGCCAGCGTTGATTTTATAAGTAAAACGCGTTTTAAATTAAGGATGAAGGTTTTTAAAAATATTGTTTACATTTTTATTAAACCTGGACCTATTAAGTGTCATGTCAAATATACATACTTGATGACATAGCCTTTATTTTTGTAATTCTGTCTGTCTGTCTGTCTGATACGCTTTAACGCCTAATCCACTGAACCAAATTCGATGAAATTTGGTACAGAGACAGATTAGACCTTAAGAAAGGACATAGGCTACCTTTTATCCCGAACAAAAAGATTGAAGGGGGTTGAAATAGGGAATGAAAGTTACAATGGAATTTCGTCATTGTTGAAAATATTACCATGACTTTGTTTTACAATTGATAAGAAATCCTACTATCCCTACTTATAATCCCTACTTCTATACTATCTATCTATATCTATACTTATATATCTAACACTTCTATACTAATCGTGTTTGTATGTGTAATCATCATATAAAGGGTAATCATCGGAACTACTGATCCGATTTTGAAAATTATTTTGCCTGCTGCCTATGCTGGGTTGAGCCGGATCATCGTGCTAAAGCGAGCTGGATCATTTACCTCGGTAAATCCAGGTGGATCGATGTGGATCAAGATGGACCGAGATCGAGATAAGTCAAGGTGGGTCGAAGTAGCTCAAAGTGAAATAAACTGGTTCGAGATGAGTCAAGCCGGATTATCAAACTGCATCAAACTCGATAACAACGGATTGAATTAAATAAAAACTGGTTTGAGCTAAATTAAACTGGATCATGCAGGATCAAGATGAATTGAGGTAAATCGTGGAAAAAAAAGTGCATCGATGTGGATCAAGATGGACCGAGGAGGATCGATATGCCTAGGTGGTTTGAAGTGGGTTAAGATGGAATAAAGTGGATTGAGTTAAGCCAAACTCGATCATGAAATTGCATTGAACCGGATAATACCGGATTCAGCTGAATAAAACTGGTTTGAGCTGAATCAAACCGGATCAAGCAGGATCAAGGTGAACCGAGCAAAAGCAAGCTGGACCAAAGTAAATCGAGGTGGATCGATGTGGATTGAGATGGACTAAGGTGGATCGATATAAGCCAAGGTGGTTTGAAATGGGTCAAGTTGGAATAAAGTGAATCGATATGATCCAAGCTGGATCATTAAACTGCATCGAACTTGATTGAACCAGATTGAGCTGAATAAAACTGGTTTGAGCTGGATCAAACTGGATTATGCAGGATTAAGGTGAATCGTGTTAAAGCGAGCTGGATCGAAGTAAATCGAGCTGGATTGAGGTGGATCGATGTGGATCGAGATGGACCGAGGTGGACCGAGGTGAAACGATATAAGGTTTGAGCCGGATCAAACTGGATCAAGCAGGATCAAGCTGGTTTGAGTTCGATGTAACTAAAACGAGCTGGACCGAGGTAAATCGAGGTAGATCAATGTGGATTGTGGATCGAGATAGACCAACGTGGATCAATATAAGTCAAGGTGGGTCGAAGTGGGTCAATATGAAACAAAATGGATCAAAATGAGTCAAGCCAGATTATCAAACTGTATCGAACTGGTTCAAGCTGGATCGAGGTGGATCGATGTGAATCTAGATGAACCGAGGGGATCGAGATAAGTCAAGGTGGTTTGAAGTGGGTCCAGTTGGAACAAAGTGGATTGAGTTGCGTCAAGCTGGATCAAACTGCATCAAACTCGATTGGACCGGATAATACCGGATTGAACTGAATAAATTTGTTTTGAGCTGGATCAAACTGGATCAAGCAGGATCAAGCTGGATCGAGCTAACGCGAGGTAAATCGAGGTGGAACGATGTGAATCGAGATGCACCGAGGTGGATTGAAATCTAGGTGGGTCAAAGTGGGTCAAGGTGAAACAAAGTGGATCGAGTTGAATCAAGCCGGATAAATCAAACTGCATAGAACTGGTTCGAGTTGGATCAAGGTTTAGAAAAAATCTAAAAATATGTTTCTTCAATTGTTGTGTTGAGTTTATTTACCGAGTTGCGTTGCGCAGGTAGAGTACCTGCATTATAACATTAAATGGAAATCCTTCTTTGTGCAAACTTTTCAACCCCATGAAATTAACTTAGGGGTTATTTTTGCTGGAATAGGTATGTTAGATTCTTGTGTGCAATACATAAATTAAGTATTGGCTGTAGTTCAAAAAACATTTTTTGGACCCCAATTAGAACCTCTTAGGGGTTGATAATGAAAACAATATTATTGGCACATGGATTTGCATTTGCGGTGATAAATGTATTAGCAAAGTTTCATCAATGCAGCATGAATTTTTTTATGCGCATTTCATACTCAAAAACCATGCATAACTTATTAAAAAAACGACCATTAAACCCCTTTAATGGTCGTTTTTTTAAAAAGTTATGAAATACGTGTTTGTTTATTTCTTTGGCTCAGTATACAAAGTTTCGTGTCTCCGAGATGATTTTTTTTTATCCATACACACTTTGGGAGCCCATTTGACATTTGACCCATTTAGGTGTGAAATGTCGAGTTCATTCTTATTGTTCACCTAAACTATTGAATAATGTTGGTACCCAATTTCATAATTCAACTTTAAATGGTTATGACTGTATGGTGATTTCTAGAAAATAAGCCTGTTCTTTTATTAATATTGATTATAATTTTTTCCCTCTTATCTCACCTTAGGGGTAGATTTTTTGAAAAATAAATAATACAAGCTGCATACACCATCCGTCACGTGGCAGCTTTCCAATATTTCCAAATATATATATATATACGGAACCATAGATGGATCGGTGCTGGCAGCAGACAGGATAACTCTGGCTGCTTTCTGGCGGCATGTGACAACTCTTCGTAGAGCACTTGCAAATATAGTTGTCGCAAGAAAACAACCCTACTTAAAGGTTCTTGAGGCTGTTTTGTTTTGTTTCTGAACTCAAGGTCAGTAAGGTTTATGAAGGCTCGGTTTCCTAGCGGCTGAAGGACTCTCGGAGTGGCACCGCCACGGTGGTGATAATTAAACACTACAGGTGATTAAACCCTTAGTGCTGGCCTTTTAGAGAAGCTCAGAATCACACAACGAGCTATGGAGAGGGCTATGCTCGTTTTCTCTTTGCGCGATTTACTCAAGAATGAGAAGATTTGCCGAATAACTAAAGTCAACTACTACTACTACTACTAGAATAATTAAATATACATATAAGTATAGTATTGAGTTTATGTATAGTATTTGTGAAATCTGTTGAGTATATTTATATATATGCATATAAGTTTATATTTGTGTGTCCTATGTATATGTTTGTAGTACACCACCAGCTGCCCATTTATTCTGATTGTGTTTCTCCTGCAAAATGGTTGTCTGGAAGAAATTGCTTATAGCGATAAGACCGCCATTTGTACATTTTATGTTTTAGTTCTAAGTTTATATTGTAAATATCTTCTTGGTGTACAATAAAGAGTATTCTATTCTATTCTATTCTATTCAACGACATAGCTCTCAGGATCTGCAATTTGAAGCGGCAATGAGCAAGCCACATCGCTTGAAGAACCGGTAACCGGTGGAGAAAAAATGTTCTAGAGTGGCGGTCATGAAAGGAAGACGCAGCGTAGGTAGACCTCCCACTGACGAGATCGTGCACGTCGTAAGCAACCGGTAGATGCAAATAGTCAATCGTCGTTCATTGTGCCGTTCAAAAGGGAGGGCTATAAACAAGTATTTTTATATTTATATAATTTTTTTGTCGCCCGTCATTTGAGATATTATGAACCTGGTGATTTCATCAGCTACAATATTGTTCACACCATAACACAACAATGCGTACATATTGCTGTTGGAGACAGAATATCTGACAGTGCGGTGTTACCCACCGGTGGATGGTCCCTTGCACGCGGGACCTAATATTATTGTTAAACTAATATTTTACTATACAAGTGTATAGTAAACAGTAGTAGTGTTTAAAACAAAGCCATTTTCACGATAATAGTAAAATTGTTCTCCTGGCCGCCCAGGCCAGAGCAGCCAATATTTTTTGAAAAAGTTTTGCCAACTGTTCCCAACCAACTGCGGGCAAGGCTGGGAACGTTCCTACATTTGGGGCTGTGTTACTGCATGCCCACGTGGACTTGCAGTGACACAGCCCCAAATACAAATGAATATTGGCCACTTACCGAGCACGTCGATGATGGTCTGGTTAGCCGGCGTTACCTTTTGTAGGTATAAAGGTACGCGTCGCAACGGATTTTAGTTCGCTTTCTATGATTTTGACGGCCCGCATCGGAAAATGACGGCGCGGATAATGGACGCAGCGCTATGTAAAATCATAGAAAGCAATCTAAAATCCGTTGCGTGCCGTGCGTGCGGCGTGTCCGGCGCGGGCCAATGGACGCGTACCTTAAGGGGTAAGGATGACAATAAAGAATAAAAGGATCACACCGTCACGCCTACAATCACCGACATGGCACACTGGACCTTTATAGTTAGGTTGTCCTGCCACTCTCTGCTTATAAATGGGTCTAACAGGCTAATAGGCACGGGTAAGTTCTTTAACCGGCACTTTTTAAGCGCTCGCCAATTCCACGGCGCAAGGCGAAAATTTTCATGGTCCTTACACAATGGACGAATAACGCAACAATAATACGAGTATTCAATTAAGAAGAATGTACATGCATTTACTATCTTTTAATTACTATATCTGTGTTTCTTTGTGTACAATAAGAATAAATAAATAAATAAATAAGTATTCACAAAGCAAATGCGTATAACCCAAAATCAGTTATATTCAACCGACAATCAAATTCGAATTACAAATCAATTTTTTTTGTGCAAGGGTCCGTCGCACGTGCCGCGTGGAATCGCAACAATAGACAACGGACTTTGACACTGACGACGTTTCAAATGACTGAGCAAAGATACAAACTAAACACCAACTATGCAGGAGATATTATAGTACACAAGTGTTTGTGTAGGCACAGGCACTCTCTCACCCTATACTCCGATGGGACGGAATACTGAAACGACCGGGGAGAGGTCAGGCGCAAGGCCGAGTTTTTAGCCAATACGACGCATGGATCATCCTTCTTTTCGGACAGTCAGGTGATCGGCATGCATTGTCCTATCCAGTAAGAAACAATTAACATAATATTGTTGCTCCCGTGGGATTCAGTGCGAGCTCCGGTTTGCAAAGCGAACGGTTTCCCGTTGCGTCACGGAGGCAAAGCTCATCATTGAGATTGTTATGTTTTCAGCATTCTTTGTAAACGGAACCCAAATTATATCTTCCGTATTTAACCAACTGCAGAAACGTTCTCGAACATTACATGTCATCGTCAGACTTTACTTTTCATTAATATGCTAAAGTAAATAAGTGCTGTGTGCAACAGCCATCGTTATGCACTTTAAAATTATTTTTTGAATTCAAATTACTAATCGTCCACGCAGTTCGATCACTTCGGTAGGTACTAGGATTTCAACATCGGTACCTTCGCGAGGTGTACAGAGTACAGGGGGCTCCTGTGCGATGGCGCGGTCTGTTATGGCAGACCGCAGTCGTTAAGCCAATCCAGAGGCATAGGGCTACAAGGTAGGCCTTGTGATGTGCAAGGAAGTCAAAGTCAGGACTTTATTCGTCAGCTGTTTGATACCAACCTGGTGTCAAAGTTCTTCAAGCTACCCCTATACCTCTGGATTGGCATAACGAATGCTGTATAGATATAACAAAGGGTACCGACTTTTAACTTGCCCTCCGAAGCACGGACACGCTCAGTTCAAATGGCACTACGCGTTCCCCCATCTATGAACTGACCTGACCTAATGTTACTTAACCTAAACTTAACTTAATTGTCGTTTCTCGAATAGTGTTACTATGCACCTAATAGAGTAGTTCGCTTCCGTTGGGCAGTAGAGATCACAGGTTCAAATCCTGCGCGCAGTACTTTGTGTAATAGGCATGATGACTGCAACACAATACCAATGTATCTGGGGTTTTGAATATAATAGAATATACTTTATTGTACACCAAACAAATGTACAAGAAAATGGTACGACTTAATACAAACAAAACTATTTAACACTTTTTAGTGACGTTTATTTTAGCAAAATAGGTATTAGCACTATCGAACGTCTACGTTACAGTAACTTACTGAAAACATAAAAAAATTATATCTCTTAAAATACTGGACCGATTTTGATGAAACTTGTACTCTACCCTAAGTTAATAAATACTCTAATTATTACGAAAAGAATTTTCGAAATCGGACTTGTAGTTTCTGAGAAATTCGCGGACAAACCTACATACATACATACACTCATAAAATTTGGTAAATTTGTTTAGAAACCCACATAGACTAACATTTATTAATATTACATACATACGTGTCGAATAGAGAACCTTCTTTTTGAAGCCGGTTAAAAAACAACAAATAACAACAATATAGAACAAACAATAAAGAATAGTACAAACGGCGGCCTTATCGCTAATTGCGATTTATTCCAGACAACCTTAATGAAATGGAAGAAACTATTTTAAATACGGGCAGATGGTGGTGTACTTATTAATGTATAATATATATAATCAACCTAAGTTAGTTAAATAGTTAAGTTAATTAGTTTTTTAAATATGTATACTTAATATTATTAAATACACTGTATTTAATAATATTAAGTATACATATTTAAAAAAACTAATTAACTTAACTATTTAAGTTGATTATATATATATATTATATCTTTGAATTGAATGAGCTATTGAATGAAATATTGAACTAAATAGGCAATGTAGCCATAATATTCTTCTTATCAAATTAAAATGATCATAGATTAGTAAATTTTTCTCAAATTAACGTTTCAGAAACCCGAATTGATTTGAACAAGCTGTCAAGTTAACAGTCATGTTAGTTGAATATCCATTTGAATAGCCTTTCAGAAACCGGGTGTAAATTGTTTAAATCCATTTCCATAAGCGTCGACAAGTTCGTATTGGCAAAGTTCTTGCTAGTAGAATTAACCATAAACGTTGAATGTCATAAGATTTTTTTTATACTATATTTGGAGTGAATAGGCGGGAACCGAACAGGGAAGTTTGGCCATTCATTAATTTCCTTCTATGTTATGTAAATATCGGAATTTTTTATTTCATGGTTTTAATTGCCGCAATCCCGAACGCTAATTAAAGTTAATTGACATTAATGAAGTTCATGAAAATAATTTTTACTACACTGGAAGTGACTCCGAGGGTCGAAATAATCCATCGAATTAACGTCAATGTTCGCAAGCACAACGGCTTACAGTGTTAGCATTTTTTTTTTTCAAAATATATTGTAATATACGGACTTCCAGCAAAATACCGATAAAAATACTGATCTTCAAAAACGAAGTTTAAAAATACTGAAAAAGTTATAAAATACTGAATCTGGTCACACTGATGCCGCCCTAACGCCCTAAACATTATTACACTGCCCGGTAGCAAGGGAGTTAGGGAGGTCGGTAGACCGGGCCGCCCTAGTTATAGGCCGACCGTTTAACTCGCGGGTCGCCTGCGCGGTGGGAGGGGAGCGGGGGCGGGTAAGGCTACACACGGAGTCAATAATCCAAAGATTTATCTCGAGATAGACATTGTTGGTAAAGAATAAAATAATAAGTATCTTTTTTTTAAGTATTTATTTTTAAGTTTTACAAATATTTTATAATAGCTTCATAGGTACATAATCATAAAACAATAATTAACTCCGTTTAAGAAATATTTAACCACAGATAAAAATTTTATAGGACTATTCGTCACTAACATTCATATCGCTTGAATCATCATCACTGTCTGTGTAGCTTGAGGAGTCAGAATCTTGCAAATTAATAATAAATCGGTCCATCTCTTCATCAACGAACTGGAAGAGCGATTCATCTTGAGATTTATCTTGGCAGTCGTATACCTTGTGCGTTTATCTTCAAGCGTCCGTAACAAAAACACCAACCGCGCGCTGCGAGCACAGCCAGTGCACTGCCGCATTTGACGTAAGCTCTCTGCTCCGCGCACCCCTTTCACCCATCCGCTAACATCTCCCCTCGCTCCCTTCTTGCCGCGCAGGCGATGCGCGAGTTAAACGGTCGGCCTATAGGGAGCCTAACTCATTAACTCTTATTACACCACCCTAAATCAGGGCCTTACTCCCTGAAAACCGTGCAGTGTAATATGTGCTTTACCAAATACTAAACATAAAGTAGATTCCCAGAAATGACGAAAAAGAGGAAAAGTTAAAAACTAGAGATTTCTTAATAGGTTTTACAGGTCCGTGACCAAATTAGTGTTCGATTTATTATAATTTTGAAAAAAAATTAAGGAAATTTTTACAAACATCAACTATTTCTAAAAATCTGTCAAAAATCTGTAGATCAGGAGATACACCTCAGAATCAGGAGATCTCCTGAAAAATCAGCACAGACCTGGCAACGCTGGTGTGAATAGCCGTTCAAAATATATAATAATGGAAATGCAAGTTTTCTGTGTTTACATTATGATGGAGTTGGCCACTTTTTAAATTTAACGACTCTCCAACACATTTATGTACATATTAAGATAGTCGACTTGAGTCCAGTGGAAAATACCATGTATACTTATAACACACACATGAAAGACGTGCAGTTTCACTATTGGACCACGTATTGCACTCACATTGTGTTTTGTTGCAATAAATAAATAAAGCAGTGTTGATTCAGCCGCGTTACGAACACCGAGGTCGAACTTAAAAACAAGTAAACTTGCAATTTAAAATAATAATTAACACTGTTTCCGAAAATTTGTTGTTATTCACATGCTTCATAATACATTTTATATGATTTCTTCCATTTTTTCCATTCCTTAGGCATAAATATTACCTGGGCCTGTACCATCGCCTCTAATAGCAATATTATTTTAACTTTACTTACCAGATATTAAGTTTAAGTGACAGAGCTTTAAAGTACGTATATTTATTACTGACGGGCCTATTGGTCTAGTATTTAGACACCTTGGCCTCTACCCAATAGGTCGTGGGTTCGATTCCCGCCAAGTGTCTGGGTTTTATTTGTCTATTTATGCATATATTTACAAAAATTCAATGTGAATTTGTATATAACTTTGCATGCTACTTAATGGCAAATGTGTATCGCTCGAATTTGAATTTCTCTCTAAGTGTATCAATAGGAGCCAGATTGTAAATGGCTCTCACAGCTCTTTTCTGCAGAATAAAAATAGTATTAAGTTCTGCAGAAGATCCCCACAGTAATATACCATATGACATAACACTGTGAAAATAGCTGAAATAAACAATTCTAGCGGTTTCAACATCAGTTAAACGTCTAATTTTCTTGACTGCATAAGCCGCGGAACTTAGCCTACCCGACAACTTCTTAATTTGTGGGCCCCACTGTAGTTTGGCGTCAATTGTTATACCTAAAAACACAGTCGACTCCTCAAGGTCCAACGCTGCTCCATTTATTTCCACATTGGTTGCCAGCTGTCTCACATTAGGAGTTACAAATTTCATACATTTAGTTTTGGTCTCATTAAGTTTTAAATTGTTAACATTGAACCAATGGACAACCATAGAAAGTACATTGTTCACTTCGTCATAATCATGGAGTTTACGCTTAACTTTAAATAGAAGAGATGTATCATCCGCGAAAAATACAATATTAAGTTTGTCCCCCACGAAGTAGGGTAAGTCATTAATATATATTAAAAACAAAAATGGGCCTAATATTGAACCTTGAGGGACGCCCAGGGAAACCACAGAACCTGGAGATCTCTTACCGTTTACATCGACCCTCTGAATTCTATTATTCAAATATGAAATCAGGAGCTCTATAGGCCGACCATTTAATACGCGTATCGCCTGAGGGGGTAGAAGGGAGCGAGGGGAGATGTTAGCGGATGGGTGAAAGTGCGCGGAGCAGAGAGCTTACGTCAAATGCGGTAGTGCGCTGGCTGTGCTCGCAGCGCGCGGTTGGTGTTTTTGTTACGGACGCTTGAAGATAAACGCACAAGGTATACGACTGCCAAGATAAATCTCAAGATGAATCGCTCTTCCAGTTTTGCGAACAAAATTAACAAGCAAGCTAAACAAATAGCATACAATGTATATTCCTTTTTTAAAGCCAGAAAACAAGATCATGAATCGATATGAATATTAGTGACGAATAGTCCTATAAAATTTTTATCTGTGGTTAAATATTTCTTAAACGGAGTTAATTATTGTTTTTACCCGACTACGGAACGGAGGGAGGGTTATGATTTTAACAAGAATGTATGTATGTATGTATGTATGTATGTATGTATGTATGTATGTATGTATGTATGTATGTATGTATGTATGTTCATCTGTTCCCGAATATCTTCTAATCTACTTAATATAATTAGAAAAGAAGGGTGTCGTTAGAAGCGTCTTGATTGTCCGCTGGTTATAGGCTATATAATATTACATTAAATTCAATGTGGCGCCATCTACAGGACAAAAACTTCTGAAGTAAAACAAAAATATTTTTTGATTAAGTTGAAATTAGGTACACATGTATATTTCTGTTGCCCAAGCATGATCGTGTAAAGTAAATAATCATCATCATCAATATATATAAAAGGAGATGTCCTGATTGATTGACTTATTGACTGACTGACAGACAACGCACAGCCTAAACCGCTGGCTCTAGAGACTTGAAATTTGGGAGGTGTATTCTTCACCATACGTAAACGCACACTAAGAACGGAATCTTCAAAATTCGCATCCTAAGGGGTCCAAATAGGGAGTTTTAAGTTTTATAAAAAAGCGTTATAATTCATGAACGGTTGGTACTAGAGCCTTGAATTTTCACACGCAGATGCCTCAAAGAAAATAAACATTGACGTGTTTTTGCATTTCTCGAAATTTTCTAAGTAGAAGTAACAGGACCTCAATTTTTGTGTAAAATAAATATTTTACAATTTCTTAATACATTTCATTGTTTTCCGATACAATATGATAGATAGGATTAAGACGAAGTCAGGTTTAAGAAATTATGAGGGTTTTAAGGTCAAAATAGGACCCCTAAGTTAAAAATCTCGCGTGTGGTGTCTTTTAAAAGGTAATTGGAAACCGTTTTTTTATATTTTATAAGCGTTAGGCATGAGTTATATCATGGGTTTTAAAACTAAAATACGACATCGATGTTTAAAATTTGAATCTGATATGATTTCAAAAGTGATGGGAAAAATCATATTGTTTAGTTAAACTATTTTGCTAACTGCTGCGTTAGCTCAAGTGTGGCTTCTAAGTGCACGCAATGTTTCAATTCAATAAGAGGCTGCCGAGAGTGTTCGCATATGCGCGCACCCGCGTCATGCTGACACCTAAAAAAAAAAGCTGCCGCCTCGCTCCTCAGCCATACGCCCGGACAAATAACGGGCAACCTTCGGAGTTGTCGGTTGGACGTTTGGGTTGTGAGCCCTAGATGTCCATTGAGTACGGGGCGTTTTAGTACGTAAAATACTCCGCTTCGGAGCTAGGTACCGAATCAAAAAAAAAAACAGTCAAGTGCGAGTCTGACCCGCGAATCGAGGGTTTCATACCTTCTTAAAAATTAACTTTCTTATTCTGGTAGAAACTAAATCTATATGACTGTGCCATGATAATCATTACACCTAGGTATTTAGTCGAAGCTACTTTATTAATTGTATAGCAATTGCAATTTATTTCAGGTGAATAATGACAAGTATGTAATTGAATACTAAAGTTAGTAGCAGGCTGGGTACGAATATTTTTCGAAAAACATATATAGTTAGTCTTCTCACTATTGAGCGAAAGAAGGTTCATCCTTAACCAATGAGCCACCTGCATAAGTGCCAGTTCAGTATCGTTATGAACAGTATTCCATGAAGAACCATTAACAACCAAGACTGTGTCATCGGCATAGCAAAATATATTAGCACCTTTAATTTGTAAATTACACAGCTCGTTGATATAAATCAAAAACAGCGTCGGGCCCAACACACTGCCTTGTGGCACTCCGTAAGATATATGTGAGTCATCACTGACATATTGTCCAACTTTTACTTTCTGTTTCCGACCACTCAAATAGTCTTTGAAAAGCAGTAGGGGGGTACCCCTGATGCCTATGTTCTCAAGCTTTTGCACCAGAATGGGGACAGAAACGGTGTCAAATGCCTTTTTTAAATCTAGAAATACAGCAAGACTCTTGTATCCTTTATCTAAATTTTGCACTATTAGTGAGCTTAAAGCTATGACGGCATCCTCTGTCGACTTGTTTTGTCTAAAACCGAATTGCGAATCAGATAAAATGTTATATTTACTCAAATAATTGATTAATCTTTTGTTCATTACTTTTTCTACTATCTTAGATATAGAAGATAGTACTGAAATAGGACGATAGTTGTTAACATCGTTTTTGTCACCATTCTTGTATACCGGAGTAATAAAAGCTTGCTTAAGCATTGCAGGAAATACGCCCAGTTTGAAGCATAGATTGACCAGATGACATATAATTGGAGTAACTTCGTTTATGGCAAGTTTTAAAAAACTAGAAGGTATATTGTCCCAGCCTGGAGCACTGTATTTCCATTGGGTCTGTGTCCAGTAAGGCAAAAGATGAAAGCTGAATATGACGCTGGACGTCGCTGGACGTTCGAGGTGTGGGCTCTTTGAACATCCATTGAGGAAGGCGACGGGGTTGCGACCCCCGTCCCCGTGAGCACCGTGACTGGTTCCCGGGGGGCTACAATGCGCCCCCCGGCGGCAGGCTACAATGCGCCCCCCGGCGTCGGGCTCAAAGGCAAGGCATTGAGGGACCCCTGGTGCAGATCCCACCGGAGAGCCCTAGGGTTCCCCCTCTCATCGTTCTGTTTTCCACTTGCATCTGATAGTCGTGTACCCATACTTCTTCATACTTAGTACATCGAACGGTTTCTTGCACATCGTTCAAGCTGAATTAATAGAGCGAGTGTCCGATGTACGATTAACGGTTGGTGGTTAATCAGCATTGCGGAATGGTTCCTAACTGTTCACGGTTCTTGTACTACACACAAAAACTAATTTGAACTTTCAGTGTGTTTAGAACTCCGGCGTCCGGTAAACACGCATCTAGGGATTGGTCGTCGACGCATTTTCGGTTGACGAAACGAGGCCGTTTATCGTCCACGATAAACTAGTTTATAATACAGTCTAAAGTTTCGAGCAGTTTATATCGTAAGCAGAATGTTTTTAGCTGTAGACATTGATCGTCGACGTCGTTGTCTATCGTTGTCGTTGTCTTTTGGTCAACGACGAAACTAGTGTAGGCTTCTCGTTTACGTTTACCAATCGATAGATCAATGACTTTAATTACAAATTGTAATCAGTATATTTTCGTGTAATTTTTCATGTGTACTTCTGCACACCATCATCACCATTCATCATAATCATCATTTTTCACATCTTCATCAGCATTATCACACATCATCATCATCATTATTCCCATCTACATCACCATTCACATATTCATCACCGTTCATCATCATCATCAAACACCATCATCGCCATTCATCATCATCAACACTATTCATATGTTTATCACCATCATCACACATTTTCACTATTCATCATCATCATCATTCACATCCTCATCACCATTATAACACAGAATCACCATTCATCATCATTCACACCATCATCACCATTCATATCATCATAACCATTCAACATCATCATTCACATTTTCATCACGTTCATCACACAACTATCATCATAATCATCACCATCATCATCTATATCATCATCATTGTTCGAATTGAAGATGCCACCACCCCACGCATTTCAGCCATTTAATTATCTTGTTTTTTTTTTGTTAGCTTTATTTGTTTACATACTGCGTCATACAACAATAATATTTCAAAAACTATTAAAATCACAAACGTTACATAATTAATATTCAATAATAACCTAATCCTCATGTTCTTTAACATTCATATAGTATGCATATCTTCTAGGCTTGTTTTTGCTCGGACATTGAACGGAGCGCTACGTACTAGTATAATCTTTTAAATGTAATAATTTATTATTTTAGTACTTTTAGTACATATCATTCCCGCTCATTCAGTCCCGTTCTGAGTGTGTCAACGAATAACTGATCGGACCAGTTCGTGCAGAACCAGAGACTACGAATAAATCTCGAGCGGAAGAGGAAGTACTAAATGAATCCAAATGAATGATGTACTAAAAACGAATAGGAATAGCTGACCAGTTATTACAAAGCTAGAGACTACGAATAGTCGAATACATACTGAAAGACGAAGTACTAAAAGAGTGTTGTACTAAAAATGAAAAGGAATAGTTCTCTCATGTACTACACAAGTCTATCGTCGACGCATTTTCATTCGACAAAACAAGACCGTATATCGTCCACGATAAACTGTTTTATAAAACAGTCTAAATGGGGCTGGTGTACTCCACCAGAGTAAAAGCCACGAAAAAAAAAAAAAAAAAAAATTAACAGAAAATTTTCGACTAGTTTATATCGTAAACAGAATGTTTTTAGCTGTGGACGTCATTGTCAATCGTTGACGATGCATCCGTCGTTTTTTCAACCTCTACACTAGTTTAGTCTTCTTGTTTACTTTTACCAACCGATTAATAAACGAATTTTATTTACAAATTGAAATAAATATATCGTGTATTTTTCTTGTATACATAAGTACACATTAAAACACAATATTTTCACACCATAACACAACAATGCGTACATATTGCTATTGGAGGCAGAATATCAGACAGTGCGGTGTTACCCACTGGTAGATGGTCCCTTGCACATCATCATCATCATCATCAGCCGGAAGACGTCCACTGCTGAACATAGGCCTCCCCCTTAGAACACCACAATGAACGACAATTGGCTATTTGCATCCACCGGTTATCTGCGACGCGCACAATGTCATCTGTCCAGCTAGTGAGAGGCCTGCCTACGCTACGTCTTCCGGTTCGTGGTCGCCACTCGAGAACCTTTCTTCCCCAACGGTTATCGGTTCTTCGAGCGATGTGGCCTGCCCATTGCCACTTCAACTTGCAGATTCTGAGAGCTATGTCGGTGACCTGGGTTCTTCGGCGAATCTCCACATTTCGGATTCTGTCGCGCAAAGAAACTCCGAGCATAGCTCTCTCCATGGCTCGTTGTGTGACTCTGAACTTCTCTAAAAGGCCAGCCGTTAGAGACCACGTCTCAGTACCATATGTCATCACTGGCAACATACACTGGTTAAAAACCTTCGACTTCAGACACTGCGGTATTTCAGACGAGAAGATATCGCGTAGTTTCCCGAACGCTGCCCATCCGAGTTGGATTCTTCGGGCGACCTCTTTGTCGAAGTTGGACCGACCTAACTGGATAGTTTGTCCTAGGTATACGTAGTGGTCAACAACTTCGAGTGTATCGTTCCCAACAACTACCGGTACGGGTGCAACATGGACATTAGACATGATCTTCGTCTTGTCCATGTTCATTTTAAGACCCACCTGTTGGGAAACGCTACTGAGGTCGCTGAGCATCGTATTGAGGTCCTCCAGCGACTCTGCCATAATGAATATATCATCGGCAAAACGAAGGTGAGTGATGTATTCGCCATTAATGTTGATGCCGAATCCGTACCAGTCCAAGAGCTTGAAAACGTCCTCCAATGCATTTGAGAACAGTTTCGGAGAAATAACGAACGCAGGCCACGAACGTTCTGGTAATAAATATTAAGAGAATTTTTAGACGTAGAATCCATTTTCGTTCGCAAAGAATTCGTCTATTATATGACAAAGCTGAAGATCGATGACGGCAGTGTCATCTCAGCGAAACCGGAGATATTGAGAGAGCTTGAGAGATTTTACGGACAGTTATACACTTCAACACGGGATCCCATTGCCAGAACAGCTCAGGACACCAGAGCCAAACTAACCCGACATTACACTGATGACATCCCAGACATCAGCCTGTACGACATTAGAATGGCTCTCAAACAGCTTAAGAACAACAAGGCGCCGGGTGAAGACGGAATCACAACAGAACTTCTGACAGCGGGTGGAAAACCGGTACTTTTAGTCCTCCAGAAGTTATTTAATTCCGTCTTACTCGAGGGTACTACGCCAGAAGCATGGCACAGGAGTGTGGTGGTTCTTTTCTTCAAAAAAGGTGATAACACTTTATTGAAGAATTATAGACCCATCTCACTCCTGAGCCATGTATACAAGCTGTTTTCGAGAGTCATTACGAACCGTCTCGAACGCAGGTTTGATGACTTCCAGCCTCCCGAACAAACCGGGTTCCGAAAAGGCTTTAGCACCGTAGACCACATACATACGCTCCGCCAGATTATACAGAAGACCGAGGAGTATAATCGGCCATTATGTCTAGCGTTTGTGGACTATGAAAAAGCCTTCGATTCAATCGAGACCTGGGCGGTATTGCAGTCCCTCCAGCGGTGCCACATTGACTATAGGTACATCGAAGTGTTGAAGTGTTTGTACAGCAACGCCACCATGTCGATCCGACTACAGGACGAGAGCACGAAACCAATCCCATTGCAGCGAGGTGTGAGACAGGGAGACGTTATTTCTCCGAAACTGTTCTCAAATGCATTGGAGGACGTTTTCAAGCTCTTGGACTGGTACGGATTCGGCATCAACATTAATGGCGAATACATCACTCACCTTCGTTTTGCCGATGATATATTCATTATGGCAGAGTCGCTGGAGGACCTCAATACGATGCTCAGCGACCTCAGTAGCGTTTCCCAACAGGTGGGTCTTAAAATGAACATGGACAAGACGAAGATCATGTCTAATGTCCATGTTGCACCCGTACCGGTAGTTGTTGGGAACGATACACTCGAAGTTGTTGACCACTACGTATACCTAGGACAAACTATCCAGTTAGGTCGGTCCAACTTCGACAAAGAGGTCGCCCGAAGAATCCAACTCGGATGGGCAGCGTTCGGGAAACTACGCGATATCTTCTCGTCTGAAATACCGCAGTGTCTGAAGTCGAAGGTTTTTAACCAGTGTATGTTGCCAGTGATGACATATGGTACTGAGACGTGGTCTCTAACGGCTGGCCTTTTAGAGAAGTTCAGAGTCACACAACGAGCCATGGAGAGAGCTATGCTCGGAGTTTCTTTGCGCGACAGAATCCGAAATGTGGAGATTCGCCGAAGAACCCAGGTCACCGACATAGCTCTCAGAATCTGCAAGTTGAAGTGGCAATGGGCAGGCCACATTGCTCGAAGAACCGATAACCGTTGGGGAAGAAAGGTTCTCGAGTGGCGACCACGAACCGGAAGACGTAGCGTAGGCAGGCCTCTCACTAGCTGGACAGATGACATTGTGCGCGTCGCAGATAACCGGTGGATGCAAATAGCCAATTGTCGTTCATTGTGGTGTTCTAAGGGGGAGGCCTATGTTCAGCAGTGGACGTCTTCCGGCTGATGATGATGATGATGATGTGCAAGGGACCATCTACCAGTGGGTAACACCGCACTGTCTGATATTCTGCCTCCAATGGCAATATGTACGCATTGTTGTGTTATGGTGTGAAAATATTGTGTTTTAATGTGTACTTATGTATACAAGAAAAATACACGATATATTTATTTCAATTTGTAAATAAAATTCGTTTATTAATCGGTTGGTAAAAGTAAACAAGAAGACTAAACTAGTGTAGAGGTTGAAAAAACGACGGATGCATCGTCAACGATTGACAATGACGTCCACAGCTAAAAACATTCTGTTTACGATATAAACTAGTCGAAAATTTTCTGTTAATTTTTTTTTTTTTTTTTTTTCGTGGCTTTTACTCTGGTGGAGTACACCAGCCCCATTTAGACTGTTTTATAAAACAGTTTATCGTGGACGATATACGGTCTTGTTTTGTCGAATGAAAATGCGTCGACGATAGACTTGTGTAGTACATGAGAGAACTATTCCTTTTCATTTTTAGTACAACACTCTTTTAGTACTTCGTCTTTCAGTATGTATTCGACTATTCGTAGTCTCTAGCTTTGTAATAACTGGTCAGCTATTCCTATTCGTTTTTAGTACATCATTCATTTGGATTCATTTAGTACTTCCTCTTCCGCTCGAGATTTATTCGTAGTCTCTGGTTCTGCACGAACTGGTCCGATCAGTTACTCGTTGACACACTCAGAACGGGACTGAATGAGCGGGAATGATATGTACTAAAAGTACTAAAATAATAAATTATTACATTTAAAAGATTATACTAGTACGTAGCGCTCCGTTCAATGTCCGAGCAAAAACAAGCCTAGAAGATATGCATACTATATGAATGTTAAAGAACATGAGGATTAGGTTATTATTGAATATTAATTATGTAACGTTTGTGATTTTAATAGTTTTTGAAATATTATTGTTGTATGACGCAGTATGTAAACAAATAAAGCTAACAAAAAAAAAACAAGATAATTAAATGGCTGAAATGCGTGGGGTGGTGGCATCTTCAATTCGAACAATGATGATGATATAGATGATGATGGTGATGATTATGATGATAGTTGTGTGATGAACGTGATGAAAATGTGAATGATGATGTTGAATGGTTATGATGATATGAATGGTGATGATGGTGTGAATGATGATGAATGGTGATTCTGTGTTATAATGGTGATGAGGATGTGAATGATGATGATGATGAATAGTGAAAATGTGTGATGATGGTGATAAACATATGAATAGTGTTGATGATGATGAATGGCGATGATGGTGTTTGATGATGATGATGAACGGTGATGAATATGTGAATGGTGATGTAGATGGGAATAATGATGATGATGATGTGTGATAATGCTGATGAAGATGTGAAAAATGATGATTATGATGAATGGTGATGATGGTGTGCAGAAGTACACATGAAAAATTACACGAAAATATACTGATTACAATTTGTAATTAAAGTCATTGATCTATCGATTGGTAAACGTAAACGAGAAGCCTACACTAGTTTCGTCGTTGACCAAAAGACAACGACAACGATAGACAACGACGTCGACGATCAATGTCTACAGCTAAAAACATTCTGCTTACGATATAAACTGCTCGAAACTTTAGACTGTATTATAAACTAGTTTATCGTGGACGATAAACGGCCTCGTTTCGTCAACCGAAAATGCGTCGACGACCAATCCCTAGATGCGTGTTTACCGGACGCCGGAGTTCTAAACACACTGAAAGTTCAAATTAGTTTTTGTGTGTAGTACAAGAACCGTGAACAGTTAGGAACCATTCCGCAATGCTGATTAACCACCAACCGTTAATCGTACATCGGACACTCGCTCTATTAATTCAGCTTGAACGATGTGCAAGAAACCGTTCGATGTACTAAGTATGAAGAAGTATGGGTACACGACTATCAGATGCAAGTGGAAAACAGAACGATGAGAGGGGGAACCCTAGGGCTCTCCGGTGGGATCTGCACCAGGGGTCCCTCAATGCCTTGCCTTTGAGCCCGACGCCGGGGGGCGCATTGTAGCCTGCCGCCGGGGGGCGCATTGTAGCCCCCCGGGAACCAGTCACGGTGCTCACGGGGACGGGGGTCGCAACCCCGTCGCCTTCCTCAATGGATGTTCAAAGAGCCCACACCTCGAACGTCCAGCGACGTCCAGCGTCATATTCAGCTTTCATCTTTTGCCTTACTGGACACAGACCCAATGGAAATACAGTGCTCCAGGCTGGGACAATATACCTTCTAGTTTTTTAAAACTTGCCATAAACGAAGTTACTCCAATTATATGTCATCTGGTCAATCTATGCTTCAAACTGGGCGTATTTCCTGCAATGCTTAAGCAAGCTTTTATTACTCCGGTATACAAGAATGGTGACAAAAACGATGTTAACAACTATCGTCCTATTTCAGTACTATCTTCTATATCTAAGATAGTAGAAAAAGTAATGAACAAAAGATTAATCAATTATTTGAGTAAATATAACATTTTATCTGATTCGCAATTCGGTTTTAGACAAAACAAGTCGACAGAGGATGCCGTCATAGCTTTAAGCTCACTAATAGTGCAAAATTTAGATAAAGGATACAAGAGTCTTGCTGTATTTCTAGATTTAAAAAAGGCATTTGACACCGTTTCTGTCCCCATTCTGGTGCAAAAGCTTGAGAACATAGGCATCAGGGGTACCCCCCTACTGCTTTTCAAAGACTATTTGAGTGGTCGGAAACAGAAAGTAAAAGTTGGACAATATGTCAGTGATGACTCACATATATCTTACGGAGTGCCACAAGGCAGTGTGTTGGGCCCGACGCTGTTTTTGATTTATATCAACGAGCTGTGTAATTTACAAATTAAAGGTGCTAATATATTTTGCTATGCCGATGACACAGTCTTGGTTGTTAATGGTTCTTCATGGAATACTGTTCATAACGATACTGAACTGGCACTTATGCAGGTGGCTCATTGGTTAAGGATGAACCTTCTTTCGCTCAATAGTGAGAAGACTAACTATATATGTTTTTCGAAAAATATTCGTACCCAGCCTGCTACTAACTTTAGTATTCAATTACATACTTGTCATTATTCACCTGAAATAAATTGCAATTGCTATACAATTAATAAAGTAGCTTCGACTAAATACCTAGGTGTAATGATTATCATGGCACAGTCATATAGATTTAGTTTCTACCAGAATAAGAAAGTTAATTTGGATTTTTAAAACATTAAGATATGTAGCCTCTGAATCACTTTTGAATAGAATATATTTAGCATTAGCTCAGTTTGTGTTAGGTTACTGTGTCTCTGTCTGGGGTGGAGCATCCAAAATAAAATTTTTGGAAGTGGAACGAGCTCAAAGGGCGCTCATATAAGTGATGTATTTCAAGCCGTACATGTACCCCACAAATGAGCTTTACATGGAAAGTAATTTATTGACCGTCAGAAAATTGTATATTTTATTTGTAGTACTGAAAAGGCATAAATCTGTAGTCTTTGATTCCAGTATTTTAACTAAAAGGAGGAAAGATATCGTTTTCACTATAGACAATGTCAAAACTGTTTTTGCTCAACGACAGTATATTAAACAATCGGCCCTCTTATATAATAAAGTTAATAAAATCTTAAACATCTATCCTATGGATACTCGTACTTGTAAATTCATCATCATCATCATCATTACCAGCCGGAAGACGTCCACTGCTGAACATAGGCCTCCCCCTTCGAACGCCACAATGACCGACAATTGGCTATTTGCATCCACCGGTTACCTGCGACGCGCACAATGTCGTCTGTCCACCTAGTGGGAGGCCTACCTACGCTGCGTCTTCCGGTTCGTGGTCGCCACTCGAGAACCTTTCTTCCCCAGCGGTTATCGGTTCGCCGAGCGATGTGGCCTGCCCATTGCCACTTCAACTTGCAGATTTTAAGAGCTATGTCGGTGACCTTGGTTCTTCGGCGAATCTCCTCATTTCGGATTCTGTCGCGCAAAGAAACTCCGAGCATAGCTCTCTCCATAGCTCGTTGTGTGACTCTGAGCTTATCCAAAAGGCCAACAGTTAGGGACCACGTCTCAGTACCATATGTCATCACTGGCAACACACACTGGTTAAAAACCTTCGTCTTTAGGCACTGCGGTATTTTGGACGAGAAGATTTCGCGTAGTTTCCCGAACGCTGCCCATCCGAGTTGGATTCTTCGGGCGACCTCTTTGTCGAAGTTGGACCGACCTACCTGGATAGTTTGTCCTAGGTATACATAGTGGTCAACAACTTCGAGTGTATCGTTCCCAACAATTACCGGTACGGGTGCAACATGGACATTAGACATGATCTTCGTCATGTCCATGTTCATTTTAAGACCCACCTGTTGGGAAACGCTACTGAGGTCGCTGAGCATCGTATTGAGGTCCTCCAGCGACTCTGCCATAATGACTATATCATCGGCAAAACGAAGGTGAGTGATGTATTCGCCATTGATATTGATGCCGAATCCATTCCAGTCCAAGAGCTTGAAAACGTCCTCCAATGCGTTTGTGAACAGTTTCGGAGAAATAACGTCTCCCTGTCTCACACCACGCTGCAATGGGATTGGTGTCGTGCTCTCGTCCTGTAGTCGGATCGACATGGTGGCGTTGCTGTACAAACACTTCAACACTTCGATGTACCTATAGTCAATGTGGCACCGCTGGAGAGATTGCAATACTGCCCAGGTCTCGATTGAATCAAAGGCTTTCTCGTAGTCCACAAACGCTAGACATAATGGCCGATTATACTCCTCGCACGGAAAAAAATGGTTTAGCTGTGGTCGCTAAATTGGTTTTGCTGCCAATTCATTTGCTGCTCTGTATAATATCTTAGGTACATCAGCAAAGCATTGTGTATTACAACTAAGACCACTTAGCTATTATTGATAACGACATTTAGCTATAAGAACTACAAAAAATTAACAGGTGTTACAAATTGTTTAACAACTATCGCAAACTTTTTTCGCTATATCATCAAAACAACATTAGGGGTTGCCCTTAGCTGTGGCTACAAATCATTATTACCATTTATGGATAAATACTTCGTCACTATTGCAAAAAGATAGATGCCTTAAGCAGCAAAGACATGTCTGTATCGGTCCTGCTAATAGTCTTTGCAATCACTGCAAATGATTTTGCAACCAGTACTAAATTTGTTTGCAGATGAATCTGTGAAGTTTAATTTGCTAATACTGTTCAAACTCTTAGTAACTATTCCAAATTATTTTAAACACCACAACTAATATTTTGAGCTGTGGTTGCTAATTATAACTTAATGCTATATATAGTATATAGCTAAATGGTATTTTCAATCACTGCAAATAATTTTGCAACAAGTACTAATTTTTTTTGCAGATGAATCTGTTAAATTTGTTTGCTAAATTGTTCAAAATCTTAGTAACTATTCCAAATAATTTTAAACAACACAACTAATATTTTTAGCTGTGGTTGCTAATTATAATGTCTTCCTATAGCTAAATGGTCTTTGCAATCACTGCAAATGATTTTGCAACAAGTACTAAATTTGTTTGCTGATAAATCTGTTAAGTTTCATTTGTTAATATTGTTCAAAATCTTAGTAACCCTTCCAAATTATTTTAAACAACACAACTAATATTTTTAGCTGTGGTTGCTAATTATAATGTCTTCCTATAGCTAAATGGTCTTTGCAATCACTGCAAATGATTTGGCAACAAGTACTAAATTTGTTTGCTGATAAATCTGTTAAGTTTCATTTGTTAATATCTTAGTAATATTGTTCAAAATCTTAGTAACCCTTCCAAATTATTTTAGACAACACGACTAATATTTTTAGCTGTGGTGGCTAATTTTAATGTCTTCCTACAGCTAAATAGTCTTTGCAATCCCTGCAAATAATTTTGCAACAAGTACTAAATGTTTTTGCAGATGAATCTGTTAAGTTTCATTTGTTAATATTGTTCAAAATCTTAGTAACCCTTCCAAATTATTTTAAACACCACAAGTAATATTTTGAGCTCTGGTTAGTAATTATAATGTCTTCATATAGCTAAATGGTCTTTGCAATCACTGCAAATGATTTTGCAACAAGTACTAAATTTGTTTTCTAAATCTTAGTAAACCTTCCACATTATTTTAAACACCACAACTAATATTTCGAGCTCTGGTCGCTAATTATATGTCTTTATATAGCGAAATATCTTATTAATACTTTCAAATTAACTTAACAGTGAATCATAATAATACCTTGTCAGGGGTAGCAAACTAGAGTTGCGTGAGTTTTATAAGATCATTTTGGAACTTTATCTAATTGTTCTAAATTTAACAACTATTTTTTTACAGCAAGTTACAACAACGCACAACGGCCAGTGTTCTTTATGCAGTCTCGTAAAGTTAAATGTATATCAAAATTTTCAAAACTAACGGTTTCACTGACGGTTTCCATCACGAACCCAAGCGATCAAGGCATAGTGTAAGGGGTGAGCCATTATATCGACACACCCCTCTATATGGAGGGGGTTCTGGACATAGCCCACCAGCTGGCCGTGTGCGGGTTGGCAAACTACACACGTCTATTTTTGAATGACGTGCAGGTTTCCACACGATGTGTACTTACATCGTACACTGCACCATAATACAAGTGATAATCAACATTGAAATTAAGATGACATGAAATAAGAAAATCTCCGAGGTGCAAGGCGTTGTTTGAACATGGGACTCTTGTGTTCAAGGCATGCTTTTTGACAACATTTCTTGACTTCTGTTGACTAAAATAAATATCTCGATTTTACACGTATGTACTTCATACATGCATCTAACCCGTGGGGTGTCCGGCTAAGAATAACACCCTCCCATCTTCTCCCGTTGGGAGTCTGTAAAAGGTGACTAAGGGAAAATAAGAAGACGGGCAGCAGCGTCTTTCTATTGGATTACCTACCATCTATACTGCGGTCCCCAAGACGCCTGCCAAGCGAGGGAATTATGGCAACCCCTCCCTTCTAAGGGCCTTTGTTCAGCAGTGGACTACTTTAGGCTGCTGATGATCATAAATTTCGTGGATGGTTTTATATATTTAGGTATACATATCTACTTGTTGCCGATTATTATGGATATAATACCTAAGATAATAATAAAACACTGTTTACGGTTACTCAATCTTATGTAGTCATCATTCATTATCATTAGCAGCCGATAGACGTCCACTGCTGAACAAAGGCCTCCCCCTTAGAAGGGAGGGGTTGCCATAATCCCCACGCTTGGCAGGCGACTTGGGGATCGCAGTATAGGTGGAAGATAAATCCAAAATAAAGACGCTGCTGCCCGTCTTCCTGTTCTCGCTTAGTCCCCTCTTACGACACCCAACGAGAAGAGATGAGGGGATGCAATTCTAACCCGGCATCCCACGGGAAATCTTATGTAGTAATAGACATTTACTACCTATTAAATACTTGCGTTTTAGTTTGAATTATAAAACGAGCCCGAATTTTTTTGCGACTTTTGCAAATATTATATTTGTAACAATACCATAGAATAATTTGCCAGTACAGCTAACAATATTAGTGTTTAACTCAGATAACGGGCCTTTAAAAGTATTACCAGATATACCAGATTGGTTTATGGAATCCGCCAAAATAGTGAACAAATGG
The DNA here is from genome assembly GCA_911728495.1 of Furcula furcula. Taxonomy (NCBI): domain Eukaryota; kingdom Metazoa; phylum Arthropoda; class Insecta; order Lepidoptera; family Notodontidae; genus Furcula; species Furcula furcula. The sequence continues at coordinate 11,795,653 of OU452265.1, read as the reverse complement.
ATTTGACTGTATTCACTCGGTCTCTGAGATGGGTTTTAAACATTGATATGTCCCACAGTGAGTAAAACCGGGATAACATCAGCAGTGCCCACGACTTGTACGCGTGGTCTTTAGTTCATTGTACATAATGAAGAAAATAAAAAAGGACCAAATGAATCGTACCGAGGACCAAAAATTCTATAGATAGGTACGATAAACGATGAGGAGTTCGAATATTTATTAGAGTAGGTATGATACATTCGGAGTAATATCGTAAGTATATCGTTTCGAATGTATCGTTGTCAATTTTGAGAGTTGATATACGAATCCAAGATCTGTGGTTAATAGACAGACTTTCCTCAATCATGCGCAACTGCTTACAGTAGGTACGTCCGATGGATCATTAGGCTTTAGTCCATTGAGATATTGCTTTAGGCTCTCCAAACTTTCGCGCATTCAAGGGTTACCTTCCAGCTCCATCATCAGATCCTCATATTGGGAAAAGTCAATGGAACTCTTAAAGCCGAATCAAGCCTAAACACGATGTGATTACTAGTACCCATTCCAGGGTTCCTTTACCCACTTTCCAGTTCCATCATCAGATCCTCATTAGTGGTCAAAGTAAATAGAATTCTTTAAAACAAACAAATGAGTCCAAACTCGATGAGTTTACTAGTAGCCATCTAAGGGTTCCCTTATCCACCTTCGAGCTTTATCATGAGATCAGCTCGATAATACTATATTAATATATCGTCACGGGTCTTTGACACATGTGCAAAATTCCAAAAGATTTGAACGTGTAGAAGTGGGTGAAAATGGAGTGGCAATATTCTATTACCATCATATATACCCTGCGTACTTATTACAGGTGAAACTAATAAAAGCGCGTTTAAAAGGCGTTTAAGCTAGCTGCTCATATTATGGCGAACACACAGACAGCAGGTACAGGCTTAGTACTTGTCAAGACAAATACATCTAGCCTAAACACGACGGGGTTATTTTGGGTATTTCAGTAGTTCCAATGGTCACCATTCCTAATGTTCCTATGGTCCAATATTAGTAAGTAGGTCTATGTTTTTCGTAAGACAAGAAAGCGAGTTAATAGGTACAAAAGAAACGTTTTAAAACGAGCCCGAATATTTTAACGACTGTTGCAAATATAGTATTCGCTGCAGTAGCATACAATAATTTGGGATGGTAGCAAATTTATTCGCGTTTTGCGCGGACAAATGAAATAACGGTTCTTGCAGGTGTTGCCAGAGTGATGATTCACTTAATCACATCAATTCACTAAGACTTTGCAGCTCGCTTTACGACTCGATGAAACGCTATAATATAACGTGTTAGTTGTTTATTTAATAGGCGATAAATATTGAAAATTATAATAAATATGGTTTCATACTTTTCATAGCGTGATTTTTCGCTAGTTGGGTTATAGTTATTGAATTTACTTTTTTATTTTTGAAATCTCAACAAAGTTATCAACTTTGAGTCATAGTGTTAAAAAATATAATGGTTCCATGAAATCTCAAACTAAACCTCTGTAAAATACGTTGATGTGATAGATATCGAAATCATTGAATCATTGATCTTGAAATACAAAAGATAGTTCTTAATAAAAAATATAAGATGTTATTGACCACTTACAATAACATTCTTCAATATATAAGAATAAAGCTCCTTCAGAAAGTTTGAGGTGTGTGGCCCTAGATGTCTAACAAGTACGGCAGCTTGCTTGGTGGATGTATAAAGTGTCTCCGGCGGCGGGCTTAAAGGCAAGACCAGAAAACCCTCAGTTTTCTGGTGCAGATCCCACCGGAGCGTCCACGCCTCCCGTCTCATGTGCCGATGCGACAGCCGTGGGTAAGAATCCCACATACCCCGGTTGACCCCATAGGTCCCGGGACCTATTGCATGTGTCCCCCACGAGAACAAAAAGCAAGTAGATCACGATATGCAGCTTGACACTTATCGTGTAGACAGCTTACAAACAAGATCAGGGTTACTTGAACAATAGATTTACGGATGTACGGGTACTTAGTAGTAAAATGGAAAAATAGGTAATGTCAAAATAGTAATATTGTATGTGGTATACCTACACATAATCGCCATCGTAGCTGTCATCATAATAATAATAATGTCATCCAAGCCCCTCAGTGCCTATCCGACGTATGGATCATCTTACTTTCTAGACAAAAAGATCCGTCATTGTCCTAACCAGTAAGAAACAATTACCTACATAAAGTTGTTGCTCCCTGCGGGAATGGAACCCGTGACCTCCGGTTTGCAAAGTAAGTGGTGCCCCGCTGACCGCTTAACTAAGAGACTCTTTATCCCGAAAAATTGAAGGGTTCCTGCAGGACGGGGCATCAAAATATAAGGGTAACGCACAAAATATATAGGATGATTTTGATATAATTTATGTAAATCGATCGAGTCGAATCGGGTGGTCAGACTGGGTTGGATGGAGTCGGATTGAGTGAGTTCCTTCGGAGTCGCTGGACGTTCGGGGTGTGGCCCTTACTTAGGATGTCCATCCAGTACGGTGGCGACTCTTAGGAGGACGGCAGCGGTGTTGTGACCCTAATCCATGTGAGCACCTTGACACCGTGAACGCTAAAATGCAAGGCACTGGTGTAGATCCCACCGGAGAACTTTGGTGTCCCCACTCATGTGCCGATGCAACAGCCTCGTGGGCTTTAGTGGGTAAGAATCCCACATACCCTGGTTGACCTCCACAGGTCCCGAGGACCTTTTGAAGATTTCCCCTCGAAAAATAAAAGGGTCGGATCGAATCGGACCGAAGGTGATTAAGTTCAATGTAGATGGATAGTGTTATATCGAGTTTTATTTTATGAGTATAACGCGAAAATTACCTACCTACTGGCTGCGTGTGAAGCCGCGGGTAGGTACAGCTAGTTCTTAATAAAGTTTTTTTTCATATATTTTTGTTAACAGTTATGACTTAGCCTATCACCCGGTCCTGGCTTGATGTCGATTTCCGCATGTACATTACTAACCTTTATTTTTTACATTATAATGGTAAAATGTTAAATATATTATTTGATAGAAATTACATTTTTAATAGAAAAGTTTTATCTGTATTTTTTTGACAGCACTGGCAACATTGCTTGGTAGTTAGTTTTTCGAATGCTGACTGACAGACGCGTGCGTGATACCGTGAGGTGATACCGTGATAGACGGTGAAGTTATTGTGCAAGGGAGGACGTTACAAAATTATTGGAAATCTGGGTTTATGACCAACCCGTCACTGATACATTCAAAGGTTAGTACAATATAATAAATTATAATTGCCTGCAATTAATTGAACAGAATAGCAGTCCTACATATGCCTTATTGTATGAAAATGTGCTAATATTTCACAAAGAATTTTTCGGCTACTTATACATAACCTTCCATTTTACAAGCTCTTCGGAGTCGCTGGGCGTTCGGGGTGTGGAACCCTTAGAACGTTCATTGAGTACGGCGGCGACTCCGAGGAGGACAGCGGCGGGGTTGCGACCCCCGTCCCCGTGAGCACCGTGACTGGTTCCCGGGGGGCTATAATGCACCCCCCGTCGGCGAGCTTAAAGGCAACGCACTGAGGGGTCCCTGGTGCAGATCCGGCGCGCGGGTTTTAGTGGGTAAGAATCCCACATACCCCGATCGAGCCCCACAGCTCCCGGGGATCTTTCGAAGATTTCCCCCTCGTCAAAAAAAAAAGTGTCTTCCATTTTACATAAGCTTGTGGCGAGCTGTTGGAGCGTAACGTCACCACGGACCCGAGTGCTCTAGAGAGTCGGTCAGGGCCCCCACCTCGGCGTGACTTCGTCGGCCGAGTGGAAACCGAAGGGGGCACGCAGGACTCTCAGCTCTGGCTAGCCTTAATTGGCTAGTCGAGAGAGGAGCTGTTAAAGCTATATGCTCCAGGGGTGGAAGTGTTAAAGGGCATAATGCCGCGAGTAACTTCGGAGAAAGCGCAGCACACCTCTCGACACCTGAGCCACCCACACCAGTGTTGCACTCCGTCGTCTTCTGACGGCCATATGAAGAGCCCATCTAGTTGGTGGCAAGTCACCGCTTGACAAAATATAATTAGTGTATCTACTAATTATGGCAAATGACCCCGGCCTTTTACAATAGCCCAGTATTCAGTCCACCAAATGCCCACTTAAGGAAATCAAGAAATCTTTCCATATACTTCAATAGTCCCTACACCTGCCAGAGTCAACTGCTGTTTATATCTTATTTCCAGCAGTTGATTCTAGCAGGTATGTTCCATTTCATTAATTTGTCCTGACAGGCCTATGTGTTGGATTCGTCCCCACGCAAGCTTTTTAAAAGTCCGGGTGTAAAAGCCCGAGTAACCAAAAATGAAAAATAATAATAAAACCTTTATTGCAGGCAACTATGGCCCATAGAAACAATAAGCCTATTATTTATTATGAAGATGGCTTCAAAATACAGAAACGGTAAATGTTGTCCTTGAGAACTGGGAATGCACGACATCAAAAAGATTAGCAATGCCTAAAGGATTAATGGAAATCCACAAATACATGGACGATAGATTGGTAAGTAACAATTTATTACGAACGTTTTAACTAACTTCTACGAAACTCAATCTATATGGCGTCCCATTTCATATAAATTTATTTGGTCTATTTTCATTTCAATAACGTTCACAAGATCTAATAAACGTGAGATATACCAACTGTTGCTATAATTTCTTTACATATAACATTTATATATTCTAAAACTTATTTCGTATAATGTTATTGGATATAATGTTTATCTAATCGAAAATCATTAGGTCTATAGTTTAAAATGTATATTTATACCAACATAGTTAACACCTCGATTCAGAGCAATCCGACTCGGATATGTTAGGCTAGAAGCGGAGCTCCCGCCTTAGCCTTCGTGGTTATTGTCTTATGACCACCCAGAATTAGGAGCCCCGCAAAGCAGGGCTCGCGAAATTACAAAAAAAACATGATATTATTATTATTTTATTTTTATTATATTAGGCTAAATAGGTTTTATATCTTGTAAATGATATCAAATGGTTTTGTAATCAATGTATGTTATCTATACTATAATAAAACTCAAAGAGCACTTTTTCTGTACATTGAATATTTTTCCAAAATTTCTATGTGTTCCAAAATACTATACTATCGACGTAGAGGCCAAAACAATTTTTTTTGGAATTATTGTCTGTCTGTCTGTCTGTCGTTCTGTTCGTCCAGGTATCATTTGAAAACCCGTGGATGGATTTTGATAGGACTTTCACTGATGTGTTGTGTAAAAGTCAACGTGTAAGTTGGTATATAAAACATCACGCTATGTTTCATAGGGGCTAAGCAGTGAAACATTACTTGCACATATTACCACGTAATTTCCTTTGTATGTGAATAGGGTAATTATAGTCTGATCAGTTAATCATTAAGATATGTATTATTACGCTATATACAATAGGGACTGAGCAGACATTTAGTTTGCATAAGATATGGCATTGGCGAAGGGTCAATTTTTGTAAGGGGTAAGCCGGTCCGGTACACCCAGGACATTTTCATTAGATTTCTGTATTGTTCTAAGTACTTTGCTGATAGCAATATGACATTATATCTTTGAAAAGTTAAAATCTGTAAATCCCGAGCGGATCCAAACTAGATTATGTACGTATTACAGTCGCAACAATAAAAGATGCGGAAAACTTAAAACTTTCATTATCGAATATCATAAGACAGTAATTTACGATGTTAGCGTGATTTACATTATGAACAGCGCCATCTATCGGTGAAATTGAACATACAATAACTATAGAACTTTAATCTATATAATAAATCAAAGAAAGTCGTGTTAGTTACACTATTTATAACTCAAGAACGGCCTAACCGATTCGGCTGAAAATTGGTGGGGAGATAGCTTAGAACCAGTAAACGGACATAGGATACTTTTTATCCCGGTAGGTTAAGGTTAAGCAACGTTAGGTAAGGTCATTAAATAGATGGGTGATCCGATTTGTATGAAAGTGTGCATATCGGGTAGGTCTGAGAATAGGTCATACAGTATATTTCATACCGCTAGGTTAAGGTTAAGCTACATAAGGCAAGGTCATTAAATAGATGGGTGAACCGATATGTATGAAATTATGTGTGCATATCGGGGAGGTCTGAGAATAGGTCATAAAGTATATTTAATGCCGCTGATACCATGATTGACGAGGATATATAGAACGAGAGGAGGGTGCACGAGAGGAGAAAGAGGGAGAGGGGATTCGAGAAGGGGGCGATGGGGTGAGGGATCGGGGGAGTTAGGTGGAGTAAGGGGGGAGTGAGAAGGAGCAAGTTCGTAGAAGAGAGAGGGGGAGAGGGTTCAGAGAGGGGATAACAGCGTAGGAAGAGGGGGAGTGTGATGGAAACCGAAGCGGGAGGGGGAAAGAGAGAGGAGAGAAAGAGCATATAATTAGATTTTTTTTATAAGAGAGAGATATGGAGAGAGTTAAATCTAAGGAGGAGGGAGAAAAGGGGAGCAAAATGTAATAAAAGCGCGGGCGGAGCTGCACGGGTCAGTTAGTGCTTAATAAAAATAATTATTTTAAAATTATATCAATCATTTATTATATCAACTGATCATTATATGAAATAAAATTATAGATTCAGTTATTATATCTTGTAAATATTAGAGATTTTGTAATTATATCAAATAATACTTACCCAATCTATATCATTCATTTTTTTTATTTGTCCACAGCTCAAATCAAACCGATTTTAAAAAATTCTCTACTGATGCTGAAATGCAACTGCATGGAGACGAGTCCAGCAAATATTGTGTATGTATTTTGTAAGTGGTACTGATTTATGAATTCCATATTATATGATTTTACTCAGTATTTATATTATAACCATATTCTGTAAAGGTTCTAGTAAATACTTATTATATGTATGCCTAGTGTATCGATGTTGTATACAAGATGGATTTGAAATCATCGGCAATATTTAAGACTATGCTTCTGCATGTGAATTACATCCATAGTACAATCATTTTAGGAATAAAAAAGATTAATTAAAATAAATGTGAGGGATTTTTGCGTATAAAATATGATGACTATCATTCTGAAATACGAGAATTTATCTGTAGTGATTCATTAAATTTTGTACCTATTATTATTTTAATGTAATGTAGAAGCAAAGGTTGCCAACGTTTTCCAATGCTCCCTGTAGTAGTGTGTAAGTGTTTTTTGTACCCTTATGTGTAATCGTTATTTATATTAAGTATAATGTATACGCTATAAATTATTGTTAGTCTCAATTTGTATATGCTGCAAGTTAGCTGCAGAATTGTGGTTTAGTCGGGGTATTAGTGCAGTTGACTTATCTCACTATACGGACAGTGGGATAGTCGGTCAACAGTTTCGATGTAGTTATTTCAACTGCACCAAAACTGCAATTGTATAACTAGCTTGCAGCTTAAATGCAGATCATGTGCATTTACTATAATAGGGGGTTAAGTATTGCATATTTTAAATTAATATATAAGCTTAATGTTGCAAAGAAGTTCCGTGAAAAAAATTGTAATTGATTTTGCCCTTATTGTCACTTTATCAGATAGTGATTTTATGATCAAGTTAGTTACACTTGTACTTATAAAAGTTGATATGTTGGAATTACTGTCTTATACCAGTGTTACATAAAATTGTTAGTAAAAAATATTATGTATATAACTTTTCTTTTCAATTATCCAAACTAATGTTTGTTTTAGGAGTAACTTTTTTGTGATTTCAATAAATAGATACTTTCTTTAATTTTGTTTTGTATTGACTTCATGTAACAATTGAGAATGGTGATTAATTTATCATAATTCGTAGCATGTTAGGTAGTTTAAGCAGTACCTAGTAACTAAGGTAATTTATTACTCTATCGTATCACTGTAGCTGCACTTGACAGTGTTTTAAGTGTAAATGTTAGTTGTGTTTGTTAGCTCACCTACGGATTTCATTTCAGTTATGTATTACATTTATTTGAAAAAGCTAATGTATAGTAGCATGGAAGGTCATTATAGCTGTTGAAGCTAAGTTAATTTGATTCTGTATCGTTTCACCTTAGCTAGAACTGACAGTGTTTTAGCTATGGCTACAAATTGTGTTTGTGACTAAACCTAAGGATTATAGTTGCAATATCTAATAAATTTATGAGAGGTAGCTAATATAATTCGTAGTAGCATGGAAGATAATTTTAGCAGTCGAGGCAATGTTAATATGATACTGTATCGTATCATCGTAGCTACAATTGATATGATGACATGAATAGAATATGATAAATAAAGTTTCACAAAATATCAAATAATCCTGAGTTGCTATAAGTATTTCAATACAAAAATATGTATTTACGCACTTGATGGCAACAACATAACAATTTATTAGAAAACGAATAACATAACCGTAACTTATTTAAAGCTATGTAACCGGTAACCATTTACACATTCTTTTTAATAGTTAAAGATGTTGAATTGCTTTAATTAAATATGTAAATGATCTCATTAGGCGTCTTCTGAAGATTTGTTTTGTTGCCATCAAGTTTGTAAGGAAAATCTATCGTATCAAACATACTTCTAGCAACACGAGATAGTGTTAATTCATATTTTGTGATATATTTTTTTATCACATGTCATCGTAGGAATTGTAGCTACATTAATACTATACAGTATCAAATTAACTTTGCTTGTACTGTTAAAATTACTTTACATGCTACTACGAATTATATTAGCTACCTCTCATAAATTAATTAGATATCGCAACTAAAATCATTATGTGTAGTCACAAACACAATTCGTAGCCACAGCTAAAACATTGTCAATTGCAGCTAAGGTCATACGATACAGTATCAAATTAACTTAGCTAATACTGCTAAAACAAACCTATCATACTACGAATTATATTAGCTGACACACATAAATTTATTTGGTGTCGCAACTAAAATCCTTTGGTGGAGTCACAAACACAATTTGTAGCCACAGCTAACATACTGGCAATTGCAGCTAAGGTGATACGATACAGTAACAAATTAAGTTAGCTAATGCTGCTAAAACAAACCTATCATACTACTAATTATATTAGCTGACACTCATAAATGTATTTGGTGTCGCAACTAAAATCCTTGGGTGGAGTCACAAACACAATTCGTAGCCACAGCTAACATATTGGCAATTGCAGCTAAGGTGATACGATACAATATCAAATTAACTTAGCTAATACTGCTAAAACAAACCTACAATACTACGAATTATATTAGCTGACACTCATAAATTTATTTGGTATCGCAACTAAAATCCTTTGGTGGAGTCACAAAAACAATTCGCAGCCACAGCTAAATATTGCTAATATTGTTAGCAGCCACAGCTAAATATAGCAAATAATATTGGCCGCTACCGCTAATTTTAGCTATGACATGTAGTAATTTTAACTAAAATAATTCGCTACCTTGGCTAAATTCTGGTAGCTAAAAACACTTTGCAACGACTGCTACAAACTTCGCTGTCCCTATAGTTCGTAAGAAAATTTGCAATATCACCTAAAATTTAGTAGCTGCAGCTAATTTTTTTTTTCCGTGCGGTCTTCTGTATAATCTGGCGGAGCGTATGTATGTGGTCTACGGTGCTTGTAAATTAAGGATAACTAATTGGTTAAAATCTTTAACATATGAAGATACAGAAACATTACAATCATCTTCGTAATTTATATTGTAGTAAGTACCTATAATAAAAATTAAAAATCATGAATTTGAATCATTCGTATGAGACGTTTTTGGATTATATTTATACTTATACATTGTTAAATATCAACACTCTCTCTCTCACACAACTACACACACAGTCACACACACACACACACACACCTACACACAAACACACACACCCATAGGCAAACATACATTCAGATACAGAATACAAAAAAAAAACTTACCTTTTCTTTATTTTTTGTCTGTTAATGTTAATATTTACAATAACACACAATTTACTGCTAAGTTTATTGAAATGTATAAATACATATGGCTATGGGAGAGCGGAATCGTCTGGCACAGGTGTTACACTTAAAAGGCGATTCCAACCTTGTTTTGAAGTTTGTAATCATTCTGGTTAATGAATAAAAATTTAATGATTTCTGATACTTACGCGAATATTACACATTGAAATGAAACTAATTTTACGGATTATATCGCGGTTTATTTTTGATTTTAATTTCCCGACGTTTCGAATACTTTACAGCATTCATGGTCACGGTGTAGCCTAGTCGGCGAGCAAGAGAAATTAAATAAATAAAAATGCTTAACTGGGACTACACAAATTTATTATAATAAAATTAAAATATAACAATAAAAGAATATAGGGGGATTCGTTATTTGGTTATAGCTTGTTCGATTCTACAAATGGTTGGTAACTCAACTAAACAGTTGGAGGGCGCGAGAACGGCGAGCCCTCGGACGATGTCTTCGGCTGGCTGAAGCCTGGAGTCCTCGCAGGGAGGAACCGGACTATCGTCCCGGTCGCAGTAGCCGGGCGTAGACCCGGAAACGGAGAAACTGATCAACCTTGATCAGCTCGGCGAGACCTCAACTCGGAGGTGGCAACCCTCTAACCAGAGGAAGATTCTTGCCGTAGCAGTAAAACCCTGGAACGCCAGATATGCGTCCCTGTAGTCGCCGCTCCCTTACCGCGACCCTCTCCCGACCAACCTCAGTTGGTGGAAGTTGGCGCAAAAGAGCGACGATTACAAGAAGGTAAAACACACATAAAAGGCCAGGAGAATATAGATTCTCCTGGTATAAAAAGACTAAAACCTAACAGGTAGGAGATGTCTATTTAAAACAAGAAAGAATTTACACAGTTATTAACCTACATTCTTATAACTAAGTACAACTTACCAGTTAATACTGGGTCACTGATTCTAATATTAATGATATAGCTTTGAAATATTTAAAATACAGATTCTGATAAAAAGAACTTATATGGAATAAACTATTCTTCACGATTCCAACTCAACTGTGGAACGTGTGTTCCAGGCAAAGACTATTTGATGTGTGTGAGACCTATGCGCTGCATTAAAAATATCGAGTTACAAAAGAAGGGATGGAAAGGTCTAGAAGACTCCGCCCACATTCCGCCTAGCAACTCGATTTCCTTTGTCTCTCGTTGAGACACTATTTTATTTGCAGGTATTAAAAGAAATGATGGCACAAGCGAGCGGCTATACCACGCCCCTTAATAACTAAATACCTTCCTACGTGAAAATTGTAAAAGAACAAAGAAATATATAAAAGTTTTATTCTTTTGGTGAAAAGAATAGCAGAGAAGCTTGCTGCAGCTTCCATCAACCCCAAGCTACCATATTATATAAACTATCTAACGAATTTATAGCGAATCTAAAAGATATGGAAACTACTCCACTAAGCGCCTGACCTAATTATCTGAGCACAATGTCTTGTACCCTTGTTTTATTAAAACGAAATAGGAACTATAATATATTTCTTAATAAGTCTGTTTTTCGTAATCATTTGTTATAATATAGTGAAAAACAATGTAGCTATGCTACATATCCCCCTCGCTTAGTAAGAGTTTTGTTCTCTACTACCTAAAGAACAAAACTCCCGAAGGAAATTACCCTGATAGCTTACAACAATCATACATCACTTTCATTCAACCAATCATTCAAGGTAGCGGCAGCAATCTTTATAGAAGCGATTCCTGTCGCCTGCATGCGAAATAGAGATCACAATCGTATCAGATTATGCGCTCATACTATCAGTGCAAGATGTTAAATGTTTTGGAGATAAGCAGCTAACTAAACCTACACAATGAATATTGACTATATATTTTTCTCAACGTAAATGGTACAACAGTATAATGCCCTAAAAAGAACTGCGTCGACACAGCGCGACACAGCAAACGGTGTATACAAGACACCAACACGGTGTATAAAAGACACCAACACGCTGTATAAAAGACAGCAAAACGAGTTTAGATACACAGCGATCTACTCTCAACAACTAAGACACCAATAAAACTGTTGACCGATTCAAAAGAATAGAAAATAACAAAAAAATATGTAGTCAATATAGGTAATTTATGATAGCTTCTTCATTAATATAAGTAAACCCCAGGAAAAAAACCCTAATAAAAATATACATAACCTACGGCCTAAGGCTTATTTAAGAAGTGGCCTAACCCCGCTTCCGTACTTTTCTTGTGGCACGAACACACTGAAAAAAAAAATATATATATGTCCCCATAGTATGAGTACAGATGAAAAGAAAAGTTAATATTGGCTTGTTTATACAGTTATTAAATCCGCTGTTTAGAAAAGACGTTACGACGGCTTATTTTTGGTTGGAGTCCGTAACCCCCGCTCCAGAAAATACAAATAACAGTATCAAGAGGAAGAAGAAAATCATAAAAACCTCGTTGGTTTATTGTTAAAAAAAAACTAATAAAAAAAAATTGTTTATGAGTAATGACTCGCATACAAACATACAACTTACTATAGTATTAATCACCCATGGATATAAAATACTGAAAAAAAATTTTGTTTCTGAGAAACAACTAACAGACATACTAACATACTACAGAATATCGTATCATATTCTGCTAAACGGATACTAGTTAAAAAAAAAAAAAATTTAGTAAAATAAACTAACAGACGGACATACATACTGCCGTAGTAACTGTCTAAATCTACTACTTAGCAAAACAAAAGCTTTCTAAAAAAAATTTTTTTTTTGTTTATAGGAATTAACTACAAGACGAACATACATACTGTATAGTTTCGCAATTCACCGCAGTACCGCATGAATTTAAAAAAAATTGAGTGAAAAAAAAAATATTTTATGAGATATAACAAGAAGACATACATACGGAATGGCGTAGTATTAACACCCCGTTATGTGTTCAGAATACTAATAAAAATTATTAAAAAAATATTTTATGATCTGAAACTAAACAGACATACATACAAAATAGGTACATACCTACTTATCCAAACTGCTGTAAAACAAACAGCACGAACACTGATAAAAAAATGTTTTATAAAAAAATCTAAAGTATCAACCCTATTTGTAAATCACTATGAGTGTTTATACACTACATTCCACTAAAAACCTCACTACTCTTCACTAGTAGCAAGTAACCATAATATCTACTAAGTTCACTAACGTAACGTACCGGTTGACCTAGTTATTTACTGAATGTAAACAAAGTTAATGATCGACTATGTGTGATTGTACTGCGGCTAGCGTTAAACATTTCTGATAAGCGATATCAAAAATATCAACTATATTGGAGGTAGTTCTGTGACAAACCACATTCCTCAACGGCCGAGACGCACGGCGATGTACCATAATGGCAGGAACACATCGATATAATATAATAATTATATCGATAAAACAACAAGCTAAAAAAATTTTGTTTTATGATGGTTGATGGAAAGCTGACTGGTAAATCATAGTAGAAGTTATAACATTGAAATAGTGGCCATAGTATAAGTTATGGAAAAAAAAAATACCTTTAAAAAAATTATATTTCAATATCACGTTCATTAATAGTCTAAAGTTCGATATTAATTATGTCAAGTTTAAAAATAAATAATTATCCATTTAAGTTAAAAAATTGATTAAATTACTAATATTGCCGAATTAATGATTCAAGCTAAAAAAAACTACTATGTATACTACTAACTTGACTTTATATGTTTTAACTTGCACTTTACCCGATAAAGAAAACTACTATAAATCATTTTGATTCTGTAAGTATAAATTATATTAAAAAAATGTGTTGGCGACTAAACCCGCCATTAGGCAATTTATATTGCTAGAATAATAAAAAAATATACCGGGTAAATCTATGCGTTGGAATCGTGAAAAAATAGACCTATACGTGATAATACCTATACAGGATTACACAAAACACACAATACACAACAGAATTATCGGTCGTGGCTGAAAATACACATAAAATAGTAAAAAAAATAGACCAGGAATAATTAGGTAAAAAAAATTTTTGGAAGAAAAAAAAATACACAAAACACAGCGTTGGTGGTATGCTGTGGTGTCACTAGGCCCCCTATCTAGTGACCCTAGATCTGCGGCTGAAGGCCTACAGACCTAGTTTACGAAAAACCTGCCACGGAATTCGCTCCGTGGTTCCTATAATCGCCTCTTACGATACCCTAGGATGAGTAGGGGTGGACCGATTCTGCAAAGTAGGCCGGGTACCACACGGCGGAGGGCAGCGAGAATGAAAAAAATCTTCCAACCACGACACGAAATAAAAAAAAACACGCCAACCACCACCAAAAGAAAAAAAAAAAACGAACAAGCTATAAAAACCACGTTGGCGCCAGTGTAGCCTAGTCGGCGAGCAAGAGAAATTAAATAAATAAAAATGCTTAACTGGGACTACACAAATTTATTATAATAAAATTAAAATATAACAATAAAAGAATATAGGGGGATTCGTTATTTGGTTATAGCTTGTTCGATTCTACAAATGGTTGGTAACTCAACTAAACAGTTGGAGGGCGCGAGAACGGCGAGCCCTCGGACGATGTCTTCGGCTGGCTGAAGCCTGGAGTCCTCGCAGGGAGGAACCGGACTATCGTCCCGGTCGCAGTAGCCGGGCGTAGACCCGGAAACGGAGAAACTGATCAACCTTGATCAGCTCGGCGAGACCTCAACTCGGAGGTGGCAACCCTCTAACCAGAGGAAGATTCTTGCCGTAGCAGTAAAACCCTGGAACGCCAGATATGCGTCCCTGTAGTCGCCGCTCCCTTACCGCGACCCTCTCCCGACCAACCTCAGTTGGTGGAAGTTGGCGCAAAAGAGCGACGATTACAAGAAGGTAAAACACACATAAAAGGCCAGGAGAATATAGATTCTCCTGGTATAAAAAGACTAAAACCTAACAGGTAGGAGATGTCTATTTAAAACAAGAAAGAATTTACACAGTTATTAACCTACATTCTTATAACTAAGTACAACTTACCAGTTAATACTGGGTCACTGATTCTAATATTAATGATATAGCTTTGAAATATTTAAAATACAGATTCTGATAAAAAGAACTTATATGGAATAAACTATTCTTCACGATTCCAACTCAACTGTGGAACGTGTGTTCCAGGCAAAGACTATTTGATGTGTGTGAGACCTATGCGCTGCATTAAAAATATCGAGTTACAAAAGAAGGGATGGAAAGGTCTAGAAGACTCCGCCCACATTCCGCCTAGCAACTCGATTTCCTTTGTCTCTCGTTGACTCGGGTTTTTACCGATCTTTTTGTTTGCCCGATGTATGAGAGCCCACAGTCACAATCCAGTTTGTATACTCCTGCATCTTGTAGAGGTATATGGCACTTGACTGATGGTAAAAACTGACTAATCTTCTTTGGTGGCTTGAAAAATGTTTTAATTGAAGCTCGCTTTAAGATATAGCCAATCTTGTCTGTTACCCCTCTAACATATGGCAATACAGCAGGCATACGTTCGACTGTGGATGGATGGTGACCAAAGAAGATTAGTCAGTTTTTACCATCAGTCAAGTGCCATATACCTCTACAAGATGCAGGAGTATACAAACTGGATTGTGACTGTGGGCTCTCATACATCGGGCAAACAAAAAGATCGGTAAAAACCCGTGTAAAAGAACATATAGCTGACGTTAAACATCGACGCTATACGAAGTCTGCAGTCTGTGAACATGTTCAGGATCGCACCCGTCATTATATTAGATTTGACAAACCACAAATCCTCGCAAAAGAACAGCGCTACCTACCAAGGATGATTCGTGAGGCTATTGAAATTAAAAAGCATCCAAATTTCAATAGAGAGGATGGCTGGGTGCTACCACCAGCTTGGGATCCCGTGATAAACATAGTCAAATCCAAAGACAAGCATTCCACTGCAAGACCTCAAGATACTGTAAGCTCTTTTCTGCGTAGATCGGACTAACAATAATAATTAGAAGACCTGAGGGTACCCTAAGACAACTATGACATATGGACAGCTACCACCTGAGTCCGCCCGTGACCATGAATGCTGTAAAGTATTCGAAACGTCGGGAAATTAAAATCAAAAATAAACCGCGATATAATCCGTAAAATTAGTTTCATTTCAATGAATAAAGATTTATTTATTATTTATTTATTATTTTGCTCGGACATTGAACGGAGCGCTACGTACTAGTATAATCTTTCAAATGTAAAAAATTATTATTTTAGTACTTTTAGTACATATAATTCCCGCTCATTCAGTCCCGTTCTGTGTGTCAACGAGTAACTGATCGGACCAGTTCGTGCAGAACCAGAGACGAATAAATCTCGAGCGGAAGACGAAGTACTAAATTAATCCAAATGAATGATGTACTAAAAACGAATTGGAATAGCTTACCAGTTATTATCTGTAATAACTGGTCAGCTATTCCTATTCGTTCATAGAGCCAGAGACTACGAATACATACCGAAAGACGAAGTACTAAAAGAGTGTTGTACTAAAAATGAAAAGGAATAGTTCTCTCATGTACTACACAAGTCTATCGTCGACGATAAACTAGTAATATCGTCCACGATAAACTAGTTTATAAACAGTCTAAAGTTTCGACTAGTTTATATCGTAAACAGAATGTTTTTAGCTGTGGACGTCGTTGTCAATCGTTGACGATGCATCCGTCGTTTTTTCAACCTCAAAACTAGTTTAGTCTTTTTGTTTACTTTTACCAACCGATTAATAAACGAATTTTATTTACAAATTGAAATAAATACATCGTGTATTTTTCATGATACATAAGTACACATGAAAAGATAAATCATCATCACACATCATCAACTTCGTCCATATCTTGGTGATGAAGATCATCATCACACAACGATCATCATTATCATCACATGGTTTGGGGCTGGTCACAGGAATTTTGCATATGTAGTATAAAATACCCGTGGGGTGCCGGGTTAGAATTGCATCCCCCCATCTCTTCCCGTTGGGTGTATCGTAAGAGGCGACTAAGGGAAATCAAGAAGACGGGCAGCAGCGTCTTTTGTTTGAGATTCATCTCTTCATGCGATCCCCAAGACGCCTGCCCCTGCGTGGGGATTATGGCAAATCCCCCCTAAACACACAATGTCAGACACGACTTGCAAATGGGCCCCAGTCCCCGGCGGCTCCTCTATTCTTCGCCTTGATAGCAGGCGGGGTAACGGTCGAGCAGGGGGTGCTAAGAATCTCCGGCAGATGCCCCGCTACCACCCCCACCGAACTTTGGCCCTAGCAACACACAACATCCGCAAGATGAGGACCGGACTCTTTCGTACGTTGTACTTCGTACGGTTGCTTGTTCATCGTTCAAGCTGAACTAAAAGAACAAGTGTCCGATGTAAGATTATGATTAGGGAATCGAATATATTCGGTGAGCACTGCGCAATGGTTCCTAACCGTTCACCGTTCTTGTAGTACACAAGACTACTAAACATAAAATATCGACATATCGATATTTTTCCTGGAATCATAGCCACTTTATCAAGTTAGTGCCTGTGGTTTATAACCGTGTAGCCAGCATGTGAGAAGAACTTTTGCGTAGGTGTAGTTTTAAGAAAGAAATCTAAAAAAAATCGAGAGGGAGCCGACCTCGCGTCTGAGCCGCGCGGGTACCTTACTCATAGATCTAAACTCCCCTCCCGCATGCGCACCCCCGCCTTGGTGACGCTCACTTCGCAACGGGCCGTGCAGCAGAAATCGTAATATTTTAATTTTGCAATATTTCGCAATATTTATATCGTAATATTTCAAAACCAAATGTCCAATTTTAATCATTCAAAGACCAAATATTATCTACATAAACTGTACTTAATGATGAAATAATTATTTTGATAAGGATTAATAGCATGAGTAAAATAAATGCGTTTAAATGTAGTCCAAACAAATTCCAAGATTTTTAAATAAAAAAATGGTTGTTGGGCCTCGACATAGACAGTGTGCCGCGGACTTTTTTGTAGATATTTATAAGATCTACAATTAATTAGAACATTTTTTGGTTCTATCTTTTATAGTTTAGGCAGCGTACGCAAAATAAGTAACTTTTCTGGTTGATTTTTTACACCTTGTGTCCGAAAAAACCCAAATATCTTACGGAACCCTATTTTTTTCCAAAATAAAATTTAGCCTATGTTACTCGTGAATAATGTAGCTTTCGAATGGTGAAATAATTTTTAAAAACGGTCCAGTAGTTTTTGAGCCTATTCATTACAACCAAACAAACAAAGTTTTCCTCTTTATAATATTAGTGTAGATATAATTTATATATATTCTATCGTCTTATTATTCATTGGACCCTTAACATAGTTCTCTCCATAGCTCGTTGTGTGATTCTTAGTTTTTTCTAAAAGACCAGCAGTGAGGGTTTAATCACCTGATAGTGTTTAATTATCACGAGCCCCTCAGCCACTAGGAATCCGAGTCTTCACAAACCTTACTGACCTTGAGGTCAGAAACAAAACAAAATAACCTCAAGAACCTTTAAGTAGGATTGTTTTCTTGCGACAATTATATTTTATTTTATTTATTTGGATAAACAAACAGTAATACAATGACATTAAACATAACATAAATATAAACGTATTAATTAAATGTACCACCAACACCGTTTACCCCTTATTAAATTACATAGTATTATGTTAGCTGTAGTGTCAGAGACGGGAGGAACAGAAGAAGATGTTGCTTCGCGGATTGCCAACGCGAGAGCTACTTTCGCGCAGCTTGGGACCGTATGGCAGTCTCGGAAACTGACCCGAAAAGTTAAACTTAGATCTTCGGGTCCAACGTGAAATATGTGCTGCTTTACGGGTGCGAAACGTGGAAAGTAACCAAAAACATCTCGCGGCAGATCCAGGTCTTCATCAACCGCTGCCTACGCCATATCCTCGGTATTTACTGGCCCGAGAAAATCTCTAATGAACACCTGTTAGAGCGCTGCCACGAAACGCCAATCAATCTCCAGATTAAACGCCGCAAATAGAACTGGATTGGCCACACCCTCCGTAGGGATCCGAATCATGTTCCTAAACAGGCACTGGACTGGAACCCTCAAGGAAAGCGAAAACGTGGACGACCCAAACAAACCTGGCGGCGCACAGTACTTGCGGAAGTGAAAAGCGTCGTGAAAACGTGGAGTGAGGTGAAACGCAAAGCTCAGGACCGATCGAAATGGAAAATCACTGTAGATGCCCTCTGCCCCACCTAGGGGACATAGGAACTGAATGAATGATGTTAGATTAGAACGGGAAATGGGATACAAATCTTTAAATTACTGGGCCGCGTAGCCAGTATGTCTATGGAGTTAAACATTGAGTTAAAGGTATTAACTAGTCGGTATAATGGAGAACGTTTACCAGCATTAGTACGACAGCGAGCGGTATAAAAATACGACAAGCATTACGACAGTGTGTTTTAGTAGGAATTCTATAACACAGTTTGTTAACTAGATGAGTACAATCAAATCTATTGTGGCATAAATTATACAGTATCATTGCTTCCAATTGCGAACGCCTTAGTTTTAATTTAATCAATTTATACTTATCAAGTAGTTCATCGTAAGTTGGGCGATTACGAAAGTATTTATAATGGACACAGCGTAAAAACTTCTTCTGTACTAATTCAAGTGCTTCAATATATTTCTCATAATAAGGGTTCCATATGGGCGCAGCATATTCTAATTGCGAACGAATAAGAGCTTTGTAAAGATAAAGATAAGTAGAGGGGTTTAGGAATTTTCCACCAGAACGCATTACCAACCCATACATCCTAAAGGCTTTGGTTATTATGTTATCTATATGTATTTCTAGATCTAGATGTAACTTATTGCCCAGTGTAACCCCTAGATCCTTAATGCTTTCAACAAGCTCCAAATCAACACCGCATAACTGATAGGAGTATTTACTGATGTTTCTCTTTTTTTGTGAATGTAATAGTTTTGCACTTATTTAAACTTAATTCTAGTTTATTTTGGCTGCAGTAAGAAGTAAAGCGGTCAAGATCACACTGAAATTTGTAGTGGTCGATATTATTGTCAATAAAGCGAAAAAAATTTAAGTCGTCTGCGTAAAGTAAAAATTGGCAGTGTTGAAAATATTTGTATATGTCATTTATGAAAATAATGATTAATAATGGGCCCAAAATAGACCCTCGAGCTACTCCAGAGGTAACGGGAACAAAGTCAGATTCATAACCATTCATAACAACTTTTTGTGTACGCTTGGTGATATAGGATTTGAACCAACGCCAAAGATTACCTCGGATACCGTTAAATGCCAGTTTATCTAATAGTATTTTGTGATCCGCTCTGTCGAAGGCCTTCTGAAAGTCAGTGTAGACGCTATCGATTTGTTTGTTTTGATCTAAACTTTCAAAGAGACTTGTAGTGTATATCATTAAATTAGTAACTGTGGATCGCTTTTTTACAAAGCCGTGTTGTTCGGGTATTATATTATGTTATATTATATTATATTATTATATTTGCGAGTACTCTACGAAGAGTTGTCACATGCCGCCAGTAAGCAGCCAGAGTTATCCTGTCTGCTGCCAGCACCAATCCATCTATGGTTCCGTATATGTGGAAATATTGGAAAGCTGCCACGTGACGAATCGTGTACGCAGCTTGTATCAATATTAACTTTTGTGAAACCCTGAATGTATTTATGACAAATTATTAAAAATTGCTTTTTGTAATTTCAATTTTATTAATAAGTGTTTATTCAAGTGTTGTAAACTTCTGTATAAAAAGCGCTCGCAGCCTTTCAAAGCCACAGTACACCTTCAGAATTTTGAAGACTCCATACTCGAACCAATAACCCTAACGATGTTCAAACTCTTCATAGTCCTCGTCATCGCGGCAATGCTGGTTTCAGACGTAAGTAAACTCTCTTCTTCTCAGAACTTTCATTATTGCTTGAATAATTATTTTAATGTTTAAAGTTTCAAAGGTGTAGTCAAGGCTGCAAAAGTTCGCAGCGTTGCCGTAGTCATGTTCCGATTGTTAAAATCTATCGATAACCCTCGTTCGGCGGTAGTTTTCATTGTTCTTATTATTTTCTAATAACAGTACAATCCATAAGGTTCACGCGTCGACATGACATCGGTAGTATTAGCGAGAACACAACTTGTAGTTACAACCTCAGTATTTTTTTAACAATTCCCCTTTGGTTTAAAATAATTGTTCATTACCTATAACGAAAAAATGCAGTTTCGACTCGAGCACAGAGAAGTACTTATTGAAAATATAATTTTTATATATTTTTGTGGTCTGTATGTTAGTGGAATTGTCTACACTATAGACGTGGCACAGCTCAGTTTTAGCTTACCGGGCATTGTCACATTGCGAGAGTTTCAGTATGTTTATTTATAAACTAGCAGTACCCGCGGCTTTGCCCGCAGCCAGTATTTTTGATGAGCTCAAGCAATGTTAACGTCATTGCCAAGCAAGCAAGTGGTACACCGTAAGGCGCTCGTTTAAACCTCACCCTGGGATGAGCCAAGGTCTTGGCTTAATTCAACGTAAGCCATTCCTTTCTTTAACGTGGGGAAATGCCAAGGGTTGCCCATACCATCACGGGAGTGTCAGTGTGGGTTCAGTATGACTCCTACTGACTCAAACCCTTTGTATCCAAATTCCGCTATGTTGATGGGCACCGGAAACGTATCTATCTGTATACAATTTCGAGTCCCACCAGCGGCTGGCCAGCCCATCATCTTCCGTGGGTGTAAGTAAAGCCCACGGACCTGCCTGTCGCTATAAAAGGCCCGCAGAATCTCATCAGGTGGCATGCCGGAATACTTTAGCACGTCATATTAGCGAGAGTGAAATATAATGGTGCAAAGGCAGCAGTTCCCTCGTTCCTGTTGTCTGCACATTCTCGATACGGGGGCATGAGGTTGGCTATGGTCCGCCTTCTGCCCTTTAGAGTCGCCTGACGTTCGGGGTGTAGGCCCCAGGACGTCCACTAAGTACGGCGGCGACTCCGAGGCGGAAGCCGGCGGGGTTGCCTCCCTCGTCCTCGTGAGCACCATGACAGGTTCCCGGGGGCTACAATGCGACCCCGGCGGCGGGCTGGTGCAAGGCAAGGCACTGAGGGGTTACCATGGAGCAGATCACACCGGAGAGCCCTTTGGTCCCCTCTCATGTGCCGATGCGACAGCAGCGGGGGTTTTAGTGGCTAATAATCCCATATACCCCGGTCGAGCCCTACAGCTCCCGCGAACCTTTTGAAAGTTTACCCGCGTCACAAAATAAAATGGTCCGCCTTCTGCGCCCGGGCCTCTTACTGCGTTGCGAAACTCGGAGATCACTCTCCTTTATCCGCTCTGTTACATGAAGCTCGAGCTGCCCTTTTTCCTTCAAAACCTCAAACCTTTAACCCTGAAATACTGTGGGGTATCAATCGATGAGATTTGTACCAGGTGCCCCTCAGTATCTTGCCTTTGAGCTTGCTACCCCCCAGCGCATTGTAGCCCCCCGGGTACCTGTCAAAGTGTTCACGGGGACGGGATTCGCAACCTCGCCGCCGTCCCCCGAGTCACCGCCGCCGTACTCGATGAACGTCTAAGGGCCACATCCCAAACATCCAGCGACCCCTAAGAGTAACTGGAGCCATTCGACCCAGTTCGTCCGACATGCAGCCTTCAGTGTCTGTCCCTGCAACTTTTAGATTTGAGAACGGCTTACAGAAAAATTGGCATGTTCGTAGCCAGTTACTATCACTGTTCGCAAACGATCAGATACGATAAGAAACGTCATTCCTTAGATGGGTGACCGTTAAGGTATCATTTGAACTGAGCATTTTCGTGGTTCGGCGGGTACGTAAAAAGTCAGTCCAAGTTGTCAGCTAGACAGCAGTCGATAAGCCAGGTCAGATGCCTAAGGATAGCTTGAACTTTTAATTAAACGTTGAGCTTGACTCGTGTGTGTAATTTGAAGGTGAATAAATAAATTGGGATGCTAACCTCTTAAAACACTACAGATTTTTGAAATTTCCTAATGTTGTTGTATACGTTAGCGAAACGTATAACTCATGCTTTTGGGCTCCCCTCTCTTTTTTATGAATTCGCCCGTAAGCAAACAACTCTACGATATCGCCAATATTTTCATGGTCAGTGGAGTTAATAAGTAACGTACCTATTTAGGTAGATAAAAACCCACTCCTAACTTTCTCGCCCACTTCTACTGTTCAATTTTGACTATTGTTAGCCATCCGAACGACGATACTTGGATTCATCATAATAATATGATGTTCACGGTAAAGAGGGAATACTGTGCACATCAGATGACTACTGCCTATGTCTATCCTATAGACATTGGACTATAAAAAGACAGTACTATAAAAAGTAAAATTTAAAAAAAAACTGAGTTCATCCGGGATCGAACCCGGTAACACAAAAATACCGGAAGACCGTTCATCCGCTACGCTGTATCAGCCGTTAGGCTACATCTCGAAATTCCCTTCCTTAAGTAGCATTATAGATAATAATGACTGCTTAGCTCCTTATGTTAACATAGCGTAATGATTTTGATTTTAGAGTTTAAATCCACAATTATTCTGTTATATTGTAACATTACTCTAATGTTTTTACAAATTCCCTAAAAAAAAAAGAAAAAAAGTGCTTATTACAATATTGCTCATTCCCTGTAACGAATAGCTTGATATTACTTATATTAAAGTCTGACCAGGTCTATAGTAAACATGTCCGTTATATATCAACTAAATCTGTTGAACAGTATT
Source organism: Furcula furcula (assembly GCA_911728495.1). Taxonomy (NCBI): domain Eukaryota; kingdom Metazoa; phylum Arthropoda; class Insecta; order Lepidoptera; family Notodontidae; genus Furcula; species Furcula furcula. The sequence goes on along the minus strand of OU452265.1, from coordinate 11,771,872 downwards.
GGCACAAATCTTCATCACAGAATAATTTCGCGGCAAATTGTAGTAGAAAAAGTACATATTTCGACACTACTCATTCCCCGTAACAAATAGCGAGATAATTTATATCCTATAATTTTTCTAGGTTATCAATAAATATTTTTGGCAAATAGCAACTAAATCTGTTCAGCGGTTTTGACGCCAAGTCGACACAAAGTCACAGACATACAGACAGACAAAAATTCTAAAAATCATATATTCGGAATCAGTATCGTTCCTAGAACACGTAACAATTAAAATTTTCAAAAAATATTCAATGTACAGTTTTTACTTTTCTACGATTTTATTATATGTATAGATATAGCGGTAATTCATTAACATTTCTCTATTTTTCAGAGCATGCAAGCTTCCAGACGTAAGTAATGTTTTTTTTAAATTAAATGATATTTAAAGTATTTATTTTCATGTTTGAGACTTTCGTGGCTTAAGATTTCATTTCTTTATTAAGTATGACACAAAGTGCAGCTTTCATTCCCAGCAGTATTTTTTGTTGACATTTGGTTCGTTTGACCTCGTATCCGTGTGTGTGTGTGAGTGTGTGTGTGTGAGTCTGTGAGTGTGCGTGAGTGTGAGTGTGAGTGTGAATGCGTGAGTGTGAGAGTGTGTGTGTGTGTGAGTGAGTAAGTGAGGGACCGACCAACCGACCGACCGACCGACTGACTGAAGTTTCACTTCTTCCGCGCGGAGGGACTCCACGCACGCACATTTTTTACCATAACTGAAATCCCTAGAGAAATAAGCCACTTATAGCAGGACCAATGTTAGCTTACATTTGGGTAAAATGTGTAAATTGAAGTGCTGATTGATTTGTCATGTCGCTGATTGAAGTGGTGTTTTCTGATTTATCTATACTTATAATAAAACTGTATCAGGTCCAATTCTGTAAATTAAAGATATTTTGAAAATTATATTTGGAGGGCATTCTATAACCGATACTGAGGCCGAAAATATATATTTTTTATTTTTTGTCTGTCTGTCTGTATCACAGCTGCGCATCACGCCGAAACTACTGAATGGATTCAAATGAAACTTGGCATGATTTGAGATCTTACTACGAGGTAGGACATAGGATACTTTTTATCCCGTAATCTAGCACGGTTCTTTTAGGAGAGGGGATTAAAGTCAAAATGGGTAGTTGGTTATACGCTTGGTCCGATTTTATCAATTTTTCTTTATAATATAATACATATTAGTAAGGGAACACTCATAGAGAGTTGTTATCAAGGTTTTGTAATAGATCTGGTTAAGCAACGCTAGGTAAGGTCATTAAATAGATGGGTGACCGTTTAACGCCATTTGAACTAAACGGGTCCGTGCTTCGGAGAGCAAGTAAAAAGTGGGTCCCAGTTTTTAACCGACTATAAAAAAAGAGGATTCGATGCGAATGTCGGTTATTAAAAGTTTAGTTAACGTAAAAATAGCGCAATAGCGCAGGCGGAGCTGCGTGGGTCAGCTAGTTTACTAATATATTATAGTCTAGTCTACTGTAAATTAAATTATTACTTCAATTTATTGTTTCATCAGGTAAGCCATCATACTCAGTCAGGCCCAGGCTTTAACGCCCTTCATAACACTTAAAAAATGATTAATCTTAAAATTAGCATATCTAACACTTTTCACATCATAGACTATTTTTGCAGAAACTACAGACATGACTGGCAGAGGTTATCCTGGAAGAGCCGATAGAGACCAGACCGGAAAAGGTCACCCTGGAAGAATCGATACAGACACGACCGGCAAAGGTCATCCTGGAAGAGCCTATAGAGACCAGACCGGCAAAGGTCATCCTGGAAGACTCGAAGGCAGTTTTCCAGGCGTAGGCCACTAAGACCTCAGGTGAAATTAAGACAATATTGATTTATTTATCCAGTGCAACATTATTACACAGTGTCCTGACCAAGGTGACCTTGCTGGGTCGAACCATGTGTGCCACAAAATATCGTTTAATGTTCCAACGCTTTTGGACGACAAGCGTGCGTTCGCAACTGCGGCAAGACATGGGATCACACCATTAATATCAAAAGAGCAAAAAAATATTGATGTAATATCGTATTGATATTTGTACATTGGTAAGCTTACCGCGTAGAACACGTTTATAATCTGACCAGTGAGTAAGGGTGGTGCGAGTATCGATGCCACGGCTCAGCCCGGCCGCGAGTCGGCTGGTTTGACAATATTATAGAAAATAGGATCGTGTGCCCTATGCACGTGCTACAATTATTTTTTATCTAGCACACCTGTAGGTAGCTATGCTACATATAGCCAAAAGTGTGCCTTGCATTGTATTATAAACAAACCAGATCATATCTAATAGGTAGGTAAATTTATACAGATCCGTCGAAAGTTTTTGTAATAGTTTGCTTGATTTGTTTACAGCCACCGCATACACAATCACTTGGACAACGAACGATGATTCTACGGCTTTGATATATTAGATACCTACCGTGTTTATTGTTTACAAACTGTTTATGTTTTGAGAAATTTTAACCTAATACTTTCATAAGAGCTGACAACGGTTCAGTGGTAAAAATTTGAAATATACTTAATGTTTCCTTTGTACCTACTTTTTTTGTATAAAATTAATTTGAAATATGTAACAAGTAAATAAACACGAATTAGTTGCTTATTAATAACGTTTTTTTTTTAATTTTATAATTAATGATCTACTGTGCCTTTGTCCTGCATAAGTTTTTAAGTCAGTAATAAAGATGGGTACACATTAACCTCGAAATAATTAATTCTTACAATGATATAGTTTAGGAGAAGTAAGCGAACAAAGAGAAATACAGAGGCATCTTCTATACTTATAATAAAACTGTAACAGGTCCAATTCTGTACATTGAAGATATTTTGAAAATGATGTTTGGAGGGCATTCTATAATCGATACTGAGGCCGAAAATGTATTTTTTTTATTTTTTGTCTGTCTGTCTGTCTGTCTGTCTGTCTGTCTGTCTGTCTGTATCACGGCTGAGCATCACGCCGAAACTACTGAATGGATTCAAATGAAACTTGGCATGATTTGAGATCTTACTACGAGGTAGGACATAGGATACTTTTTATCCGGTAATCTAGCACGGTTCTTTTGGGAGAGGGGATTAAAGTCAAAATGGGTACTTGGTTATACGCTTGGTCCGATTTTATCAATTTTTCTTTATAATATAATAAATATTAGTAAGGAAACACTCATAGAGAGTTGTTATCAAGGTTTTGTAATCGATCGGGTTAAGCAACGTTGGGTAAGGTCATTAAATAGATGGGTGACCGTTTAACGCCATTTGAACTAAACGGGTCCGTACTTCGGAGAGCAAGTAAAAAGTGGGTCTCAGTTTTTAACTGACTATAAAAAAGGAGGTTATGTATTCGATGCGAATGTCTGTTATTAAAAGTTTAGTTAACGTAAAAATAGCGCAGGCGGAGCTGCGTCGGTCAGCTAGTTATAAATATAATCCCTACTCGATTCGGTATATTTTTGATTTATTTAATAAATAATAATAAACACAAGATAGCGTATCAAGTTCAAAAACTTAACTCTTAACTACTGACAAACAAAACTTACTGTTGTCTAAAATTACCTTATTAATTTCATATTACCCGTGGGGTGTCCGGGTAAGAATAGCACCCACCCATGTCTTCCCTTTGGGTGTACGCAAGAGGCGACTAAGGGAAATCAGAAGACGGGCAGCAGCGTCTTCTGTTTTAAGTTCCATCTCATCACAAAAACTGCGATCCCTGTCATGTAACGGATGGTTTAAAGTAGGGTAGAGAGAACCCGGAGACCGCTACTAAGATAGGTAAGTAACTAAGGGGGAAGTAGCAATAAAAGAATGAGAACTCAGGACTTACAATATAACTATAATTACAGATAAAAACGTTACAGTTCTCTAAAGATAGTTACGCAGTTCGTTTCACCGGGTCGGGAACGCGGACACTTATTGGCGTAAGATCACGTAACTTGCTTGCAAAGATTCCTGGGCGCAGGAAAGCCTGGCGGCGTGCCTAGATGGCACAGCCGCAGCCAGGCCGTTGGACGCCGGCAGGTTTAGCACCGGCCACGACAGTCAACCAGTAGGCTGGCCGATGAAAATGGAGTGCGGGCGTCAGCACGCCACAGCAGCAGCACCCGTAGATATGTGGCCTCTGGCGTAGATGATGGCCGATTCCGGCTCAAGACCTGGTTCAGCTCGGCTTCCGGTCTTGCGACTCTAGGCTGTAGACCTTAGGCTTTCCACTCGTCTCTCCAGGCTCTAGACCCAGCCTTCCGATCCAAGACTTCAGACTCTCGACTTCAGACTCACCATTTTCAGACTCCGTTTTCAGACTCACGTTTAATTTTTCTCTCTCCACTTGACAGCTCCTTGTCTAAATTTAAATTTTTAATTTGAATTAAAAGTAAATACAAATATTTATAAAAAAGATGAGGTATGACAATGTAGGTTGATATATTATGAATGAAATGAGGTGATACACTACATTACCCCAAAAACCCAGAAAAAAATTTTTACATATGAAAAATTTTGAGGTTTGTAATATCCTTGGCCCTTACATACATCAACTTTCAAAGTTCCACATACACTAGCACTTCCAGAGGGAGGGGATATGGTTCACGGCTATATAAGTCCAATGACGCATACTCCACAAGGTATATTACTGGACCACGTCCTCAATGACCTAAGGCTTGTTTAGAGTGTAGTCAGCCGCACCATGCGATTAAGACCCTGTAAACAAGAACAATTATATACAATAGACTCATAAGGCTTATTTAACGAGTTTGAGTACCGCTCGATTAGATTGTCTGAAAAGACTTCAGAATACAGACCTATCAGACACCATTCTTATTTCTGACTAAGAAGTAAGATAATATACAGCAACACATATGGCTTATTTACCGAGTTGTGTGCACCGCTCGGTGAAGGGAATGATGATAGGGGAAGTGAATAAAAAATAAGCCAAAAGAAGTTAAGAAACAAGGAAATGGGAGGTGCAGAATGAGGCGAGTGATATAACAATAGGATAACAGAACAGAACAAAGAAACATAAAAGAAAACATAAAGAAAAGAAAAAGCTAAAATATAAATTAAACGAGTAAAATAATAAATATAAAAGAAAACAATCAGAAAAACAATATATGTATATAGAGTCTAGAGCCGAGGAGGATACAGAATTGTTAGTTAAGTCTTTAATGTGCCACTTCCCATCAGGTACATTTATTTAATTTTGTGTGAGTCGTAGCCTTTATAGATAAAAATAATTTAGAAGGGAATAATTTAGAAAAATAAGAGTTTAAAAATATATAAAGGGAATTGGTAAACCTATGATCGTAGCTGAATAGCTAGGCCACAAGACCTAAAAAAAATGAGAGAGAATGAAGAAAGATTATGATAACTAAGTTAAGATCAAGAATATAGTAAGTTAAGATTAAAGATAGAGATTAGAGATAAGAGGTGTAAGCCTGGGTTTCACCTGCCTGAGTGTTCCCCAGGATTACAAAGGGAAGATGTTGTCCTCTATTAGGTTCTAGGTGGTTGAAAATAAAAATGCATTGAATATGTTAGTTACAGGTATTTATTGAAAATTATTTATTCTCATCAGATATAAATAACTATTTGCTAGCTCAACCAGAGGGGCTGGTAGGTTCTAAAATGTACTCCTTAATTATCCTACCTAGCAACTAACCTTGCAACCTAAGAACGCTTATATACATACAGGTGTTGTTGTATGTCGAGTAAAAGTTTATAAAGACAACACTTCCTAAGAAACTTAATTTAAATTATATTTGCACAATAATATACTACGGTTGTACCACCAATCCTGCCATGTCAGATAAAAGAAACTTTACAAGTTTATATGGTGAAAAGATAGAAATATAATTTCAGTACCTTGATATTATTTAATTGAACCTTCCTTCAAAGATAAGCTGCTGTCTTGTGTCCAAAGGCAATCTTCAAGCGTACCTCAGCATTCACATGCAGAAGCCGGATTCATTCCGGTGTGAAGAACATCAAACACAGAGGATGTATATCCTCTACGGGGTGCTGATGGGATGTAGTCCAATAAAGACTTACATCACTTTTTGAATTAATAAATTCTTAAAATCTTAAAATCAAATTGAATCCCATTCCACTGAAACAAATAACCTCAAATTAATTATCTGTACAAACTGGAAGTAAAAAGACATACTCCTTGTGAATTTTAAAGAATACATACCAGATGGCTGCTGTTATCCTACATCAGCCACTGTGGTCCCCCCACGACCAACGATTCAAGAAGCCATGTGCTTCTTTTAAAAAAATATAAATGTGGAAACCTGTAAATGAGTCTAGCGAATAAGTATCAACTATTTACCATTACAACTGATGAGTAATGGAACGCAATCCATACGACGTGCTTTTCCCGCCTTTTTATACATGTCAATGTCACTTGCTCGCTGTCATTGAAAACCTATATTTTGTTCACTAAAGGAATTAATTGCACTCCGTGTTTTATTAACAAATTATCATCCAACCTCTACATGGTAGCAAGAAATAGTGGTTCCGAGGATAATAAAGCACCAGAAAAGTTGCCGCCGACCCTTATAAATAACAATAGCATTTTTTGGAAGATTTGTGCTACCGGAAGATGGCGTCGAACATTTTCAATTTAGAAAAGTTAACGGGTCGTACTAACTATTCCTCATGGAAGTTTGGTGTCAAAACCTACTTGCAACATGAAGGACTTTGGGAGTGCATAGAACAAGAAAAGGACGACAAACCGATAGATTCTAGCAAGGACGTCAAGGCCCGAACGAAGATCATCCTTCTCTTGGATCCCGTGAACTACGTACATGTTCAAGATTCATTGACCGCCAAGGATGTATGGCGAAATTTAGAAAAAGCCTTTGACGACAATGGTCTCACAAGAAAAGTTGGGTTATTGAAGGATCTGGTGACGACGACTCTTGAAGGTTGTGGTGGAAACATCGAAGAGTATGTCAACCGCATTATGAGCACCGCACACAAGCTCCGAAGTATCAAGTTCAACATAGATGATGAGTCTATTGGTACACTAATGCTTGCTGGCCTGCCGGATAACTACAAGCCAATGATTATGGCATTAGAGAGTTCAGGAATTGATATCACTGCCGATGCAATTAAGACAAAGCTTATCCAGGAAGTAAAGAGCCCAGAGCCCTCTGCATACTTCATAAACAAGAAGAAGAATGGCCCATTGAATGTTAAACCGAAGGGTCCACGCTGCTTCAATTGCAATAGATATGGGCACATGAGCAAATACTGTCGAGCTCCAAAGAAAACAGGTTACAGTGAACCTACAAAGGACCAGAAGTATAATAGTTCAGGTTTTGTTGCAGCGTTTTCAGCATTCACCGATGAAATGGATGATCAGTGGTATATTGATTCTGGTGCCGCTATGCATATGACCAAGAGGAGTGACTGGCTGTATGATGTCCAGAAGCCACACACATCTAAGATCACCGTTGCTAATAAGTCACCACTGCCTGTGAAATGTACTGGTAAAGTAGACATAACTATAGAAGATGGTAAGAAAATACAGGTAAGAGATGTACTGTTCGTACCAGATATTGCAGTAAATTTACTCTCTGTAAGTGCCATGAGCAAAAGTGGATGTAAACTAATTTTCCACAGTACTGGCTGTGATATATATAATGATAAAAATGTTTATATATGCTCCGCTACACTGATGAACAACCTGTACAAGCTTAATACAGGTACAAAAGTGCATGCCAATCTCATCTATACTGGAATTACAGATGAATCCATCCTGTGGCACCGCCGCATGGGACATGTGAACCTGAATGACATAAACAAGTTGCCGAGCTGTACTGAAGGAGTGAAAATACCTGCATCAAAGATAAGGAGTAATATATCTTGTACAGTGTGCTGTGAAGGTAAACAATCCAGACTGCCATTTAACAACATTGGTTCCCGAGCTAGTCAGCCCCTTGAAGTCATTCATTCTGACCTGTGCGGCCCTATGGAAACTGTTTCAATTGGAGGTATGAAATACTTTATTAATTTTGTAGATGACTATACTAGAAAAGTGTATGTGTACTTTACAAAGGATAAGTTAAATATTTTGAGCATATTTAAAGATTTTAAAAATAGAGTAGAGAAAGAACTAAATAAAAGTATAAAATGTTTAAGAACAGATAACGGCAAAGAATTTTGTAACTCAGAATTTGAAATGTTCCTTAAGAAAAGTGGTATAGTTCATCAAACTAGTACACCTTACTCTCCACAACAGAACGGACTCTCTGAGCGTATGAACCGAACACTTGTTGAACGTGCGAGATGTATGATGTTTGATGCAAAGTTAGGAAAACCATACTGGGCCGAAGCTGTAGCTACTGCAGCTTATATTATTAATAGGACTCCTACTCTGTCTTTGGGTGATAAGACCCCATACGAAATATGGACTGGTAAAAGGCCTAATGTGTCACACATGAGAATATTCGGTTGTGAGGCAATGGTACACACCCCTAAAGAAAAACGTCAAAAGTGGGACCCAAAAGCAACAAAAATGCTTTTTGTAGGTTATTGCGAAGACACTAAGGGTTACCGTTTAATTAATCCTAAAACTAATAAAGTGATAAAGAGCCGAGATGTGACTTTTCTAGAGAAAGCTGGTGAATGTTTGAACAAGTCTGTACCATGTGAAGTTTCAGATCAGAAGCTCCCCTCTGAAGTCAGTGATGGTAAAGGTGAGAGCCCCGCTGACTCCGTAGAACCCTCCACTTCGCAGACCAAGTCTCCGGAACCAAATGACTCTGTGGTTATCGTGGAAGGGGCAGAATCGTCCAGTGAGTACGACACAGATCAAGGTGAGCTAGATGAAACATACATACCAGATACACAGTTGTCACCTATAGAAGGCCATAGGAATATAACATTAAGGCCCCGTAATAAACAGGTAATTAGATCTACTCAAGACAGAGATCATAGCCCGAATAGTTTCTTTTGCTACAGTAATCCTAGTGATCCGCAGTCAGTTGAGGAGGCTCTGTCATCTGCATATGCCAATGAGTGGAGGAAGGCCATGGATGAGGAGTTATGTGCATTGTCCAAGAACAACACATGGACTCTGGTAAATCCTCCTCCAAATAAGAAGATTATACCTTGCAAATGGGTTTACAAGTCTAAAACTGATCAGAACGGGCAAGTCATGCGTTACAAGGCTAGATTAGTTATAAAAGGCTATAAGCAAAGAAAGGGAATAGACTATGACGAAATATACTCACCTGTTGTACGCTATACATCTGTCAGATACTTGTTTGCTTTGGCTGTAAAACATAACCTAGACATTGAACAAATGGACGCAATATCCGCCTTTTTACAAGGAGACATAGACTCAGAAATCTACATGCAACAGCCTCCGATGTATGAAAAAGGTTCTGAAGTATGTTTATTGCATAAATCAATTTATGGACTTAAACAAGCAAGTAGATTATGGAACAGCAAGCTTAATAATGTTTTAAAAGAAATTGGGCTTCAGCGGTCAAAGATGGACCCATGTATTTATTATAATACAAGTTTAATGTTATTTATTGCAGTCTGGGTTGATGATTTAATTATATTCACAGCTGACAAAGAGATTAAAGACAAGATTAAAGAAAAATTAAAGAAACGGTTTCACATGAAAGATCTTGGAGAAGTCAAGCAATGCATTGGTTTGAATGTAACCAGAGATAGATTGGCAGGCATGGTAATGATAGACCAGGAAAAATATGTTAAAGAAATCTTAAGCAAATTCAGCATGCAGGACTGTAAACCAGTAAAAACACCAATCGAGTGTGGTGTGAAATTCAGTCAATCCACTGAAAAGAGTAAAGAAAACTTTCCATATCAGCAAGCAGTTGGTTGTCTGTTGTATTTAGCACAGGCGACTAGACCCGATATAAGCTATGCAGTTAATACTTTGAGCAGATTCAACAGAAACCCTCAATCGCAACACTGGTTAGCAATCAAGAGAATCATGCGATATCTACAAGGCACCAAAGACTATAAACTCGTCTATACAAAAGATGGAAGCCCAGAATTAGTGGGCTATTGTGATGCAGACTGGGCCAGTGATACCCAAGATAGAAAGTCATGTACTGGGTATATCTTCCTGTTGCAAGGTGGTGGTATATCCTGGAGCTCTCGCAGGCAACAAACAGTGGCTCTATCTACAGCTGAAGCTGAGTACATGGCGATGGCATCAGCTGCGCAAGAAGCTCTCTGGTTGAGACAGTTGCAGAAGGAGCTGGCGGAAAGCGAGAACGACCCTCTCACCATATTCAGTGACAATCAGAGTGCTATTAAACTTTCTACAAGTGATAGTGGTAGTTGTAAACCGCGAACTAAACATATTGATATACGATGTCATTTTATAAGGGACTATGTAACTAAATGTTGTATAAGATATGAATATTGTAGTGGTGATCTAATGATAGCTGATATCCTAACAAAGGGAACTACGTTAGAAAAGCATTTGTATTGTAGTAAGCGTATGGGCTTGCGTTCAGGGGAGGGTGATGAGTAATGGAACGCAATCCATACGACGTGCTTTTCCCGCCTTTTTATACATGTCAATGTCACTTGCTCGCTGTCATTGAAAACCTATATTTTGTTCACTAAAGGAATTAATTGCACTCCGTGTTTTATTAACAAATTATCATCCAACCTCTACAGCCTGTACGAGATTAGAATGGCTCTCAAACAGCTGAAGAACAACAAGGCGCCGGGTGAAGACGGAATCACAACAGAACTTCTGAGAGCGGGTGGAAAACCGGTACTTTTAGTCCTCCAGAAGTTATTTAATTCCGTCTTACTCGAGGGTACTACGCCAGAAGCATGGCACAGGAGTGTGGTGGTTCTCTTCTTAAAAAAGGTGATAACACTTTATTAAAGAATTATAGACCCATCTCACTCCTGAGTCATGTATACAAGCTGTTTTCGAGAGTCATTACGAACCGTCTCGAACGCAGGTTTGATGACTTCCAGCCTCCCGAACAAGCCGGGTTCCGAAAAGGCTTTAGTACCGTAGACCACATACATACGCTGCGCCAGATTCTACAGAAGACCGAGGAGTATAATCGGCCATTATGTCTAGCGTTTGTGGACTACGAAAAAGCCTTCGATTCAATCGAGACCTGGGCGGTATTGCAGTCCCTCCAGCGGTGCCACATTGACTATAGGTACATCGAAGTGTTGAAGTGTTTGTACAGCAACGCCACCATGTCGATCCGACTACAGGACGAGAGCACGAAACCAATCCCATTGCAGCGAGGTGTGAGACAGGGAGACGTTATTTCTCCGAAACTGTTCTCAAACGCATTGGAGGACGTTTTCAAGCTCTTGGACTGGTACGGATTCGGCATCAACATCAATGGCGAATACATCACTCACCTTCGTTTTGCCGATGATATAGTCATCATGGCAGAGTCGCTGGAGGACCTCAATACGATGCTCAGTGACCTCAGTAGCGTTTCCCAACAGGTGGGTCTTAAAATGAACATGGACAAGACGAAGATCATGTCTAATGTCCATGTTGCACCCGTACCGGTAGTTGTTGGGAACGATACACTCGAAGTTGTTGACCACTACGTATACCTAGGACAAACTATCCAGTTAGGTCGGTCCAACTTCGACAAAGAGGTCGCCCGAAGAATCCAACTCGGATGGGCAGCGTTCGGGAAACTACGTGAGATCTTCTCATCAGAAATTCCGCAGTGCCTGAAGACAAAGGTTTATAACCAGTGTGTGTTGCCAGTGATGACATATGGTACTGAGACGTGGTCTTTAACAGCTGGCCTTTTGGAAAAGCTCAGAGTCACACAACGAGCTATGGAGAGAGCTATGCTTGGAGTTTCTTTGCGCGACCGAATCCGAAATGTGGAGATTCGCCGAAGAACTAAGGTTACCGACATAGCTCTCAGAAACTGCAAGTTGAAGTGGCAATGGGCAGGCCACATCGCTCGAAGAACCGATAACCGTTGGGGAAGAAAGGTTCTTGAGTGGCGACCACGAACCGGAAGACGCAGCGTAGGCAGGCCTCCCACTAGGTGGACCGACGACATTGTTCGCGTCGCAGGAAACCGGTGGATGCAAATAGCAAATTGTCGTTCATTGTGGCGGTCTAAGGGGAAGGCCTTTGTTCAGCAGTGGACGTCTTCCGGCTGGTGATGATGATGATGATGATGAATTTCATATTTTAGCAGTGTTTTGTATTGCTGTGCGCTACTTACGGTAGCCGGTGTGAGGTAGGTAGGCACCGGGACGACACAAATAAAAGCGCACCAAGGTAGCACAAAGAAACAGTTTATTAAGCACTTGGAAAACACGGAAAATACAGAAGCATAATAGATATCAGATATAGCGAAGATAACACGTAATAAATTGATAAAGAAAGCGTATCGTTTAGCGTTAGCATCACGTCGCTGCGCACCCAAAATGCGCTATGTGTTTTTTTTTTGATGCCATTTTGTTTAATTTTCAAAGGCGCTTCTGTCTATTAAACCCGTTTTATAATATCTCTGTTGCTTCAAGAAGTAACATTATTAGCTATGTAATATTAGCATAATTTTAGTAATAATAATTGCTCTATGTGTAAAACGGGCACATGGAGCAAATTTATTTCATAACATGTCTCATGAAACTGCGCCAGGCCGCGGCACATGGCGGATTTTTCAAACAAACTCCGAGTTTTTTCATAATAAAATAGAGTGTTTCCTAGTCAATACAATTACATATGTGAACAGTTCGGTCCTTAGCAACTTATATACTCCCCTCCCTTTTACACATCACCCGACCCAAGGATAAAATGTGAAACGTTTTTCCTACTCTAAACATAATGAAGACAGAATGCGGGTGGGCCGTCTTATAGGAGGCGGTGAGGTGACAAAACAGAAAGTACGCGAAAAAAAAAACTTTAAATAATTAATAATTCCGTGCAATGCTAGTAGTAAGGACGCATAACTACAATAAGTAAACATTATAAGTTGCTAAGGACCGAACTGTTCACATAATTATGATCGAACTTCACGTAAGGGTAAGTTCATTTGATCCTTAATTATGATTGAACTTCACGTAAGGGTAAGTTCGTTTGATCCTTAATTATGTTTCACAGTTCGGTCCTTAGCAACTTATAATGTTTACTTATTGAAGGACGTTTAGAGTCTATAATGATCTATAAAATGTAAATAGTTAGCTACTATGATTTGGGGGAATAGGTAATACAAGTTATGCCCTAAAAATCCAAATTCATTTATCTCTGTAATATCTGTAAAAGCATCACATAATATTAGGCACTAGATTTTCCTTTTTGTTTTGACGCGTGTGCGCCCGGTGCAGGATACGCACATTTGCGATCACTCTCGACAGCCTCGTATTGAATTGAAACCTTGCGTGCATTTAGTAGCCACACTCGAGCTAACGCAGCAGTTCGCAAAATAGTTTAAATAAATGAGATAATCTTTTCCCATCACTTTTAAAATCATATCAAATTCAAATTTTAAACATCGATGTCGTATTTTAGTTTTGAAACCTATAACTTAACTCATACCTACCGCTTATGTCATAAAAAACGGTTTTCAATTACCCTTTTAAAGATACCACATGCGAGATTTTTAACTTAGGGGTCCTATTTTGACCTTAAAACCCTCATAATTTCTTAAACCTGACCTTGTCCTAATCCTGCCTATCATATTGTATCGGAAGATAGTGAAATGTGTTAAGAAATGGTAAAATATTTATTTTTTACAAAAATTGAGGTATCGTGACTTATTTTCTTTGAGGCGTCTGCGTGTGAAAATTCAAGGCTCTAGTACCAACCGTTCATGAATTATAACGCTTTTTTATAAAACATAAACCCCCCTATCCCCCCGGACCCCTTAGGATGCTTATTTTGAAAATTCCGTTCTTAGTTTGCGTTTACTTATTGTGAAGAATACACCTCCCAAATGTCAAGTCTCTAGAGCCAGCGGCTTAGGCTGTGCGTTGTCTGTCAGTCAGTCAATCAGTCAGGACATCTCCTTTTTACCCGACTACGGAACGGAGAGAGGGTTATGATTTTAACAAGAATGTATGTATGTATGTATGTATGTATGTATGTATGTATGTATGTATGTATGTATGTATGTATGTATGTTCATCTGTTCCCGAATATCTTCTAATCTACTTAATATAATTAGACAAGAAGGGTGTCGTTAGAAGCGTCTTGATTGTCCGCTGGTTATAGGCTATATAATATTACATTAAATTCAATGTGGCGCCATCTACAGGACAAAAACTTCTGAAGTAAAACAAAAATATTTTTTGTTTATGTTGAAATTAGGTACACATGTATATTTCTGTTGCCCAAGCATGATCGTGTAAAGTAAATAATCATCATCATCAATATATATAAAAGGAGATGTCCTGATTGATTGACTTATTGACTGACTGACAGACAACGCACAGCCTAAACCGCTGGCTCTAGAGACTTGAAATTTGGGAGGTGTATTCTTCACCATACGTAAACGCACACTAAGAACGGAATTTTCAAAATTCGCATCCTAATGGGTCCAAATAGGGAGTTTTAAGTTTTATAAAAAAGCGTTATAATTCATGAACGGTTGGTACTAGAGCCTTGAATTTTCACACGCAGATGCCTCAAAGAAAATAAACATTGACGTGTTTTTGCATTTCTCGAAATTTTCTAAGTAGAAGTAACAGGACCTCAATTTTTGTGTAAAATAAATATTTTACAATTTCTTAATACATTTCATTGTTTTCCGATACAATATGATAGATAGGATTAAGACGAAGTCAGGTTTAAGAAATTATGAGGGTTTTAAGGTCAAAATAGGACCCCTAAGTTAAAAATCTCGCGTGTGGCGTCTTTTAAAAGGTAATTGGAAACCGTTTTTTTATATTTTATAAGCGTTAGGCATGAGTTATATCATGGGTTTTAAAACTAAAATACGACATCGATGTTTAAAATTTGAATCTGATATGATTTCAAAAGTGATGGGAAAAATCATATTGTTTAGTTAAACTATTTTGCTAACTGCTGCGTTAGCTCAAGTGTGGCTTCTAAGTGCACGCAATGTTTCAATTCAATAAGAGGCTGCCGAGAGTGTTCGCATATGCGCGCACCCGCGTCATGCTGCATACGCCCGGACAAATAACGGGCAACCTTCGGAGTTGTCGGTTGGACGTTTGGGTTGTGAGCCCTAGATGTCCATTGAGTACGGGGCGTTTTAGTACGTAAAATACTCCGCTTCGGAGCTAGGTACCGAATCAAAAAAAAAAACAGTCAAGTGCGAGTCTGACCCGCGAATCGAGGGTTTCATACCTTCTTTGCGCGTATTAATGTTATTGATTTCAATTCAATAAGAGGCTGCCGAGAGTGTTCGCAAACTCGCGCACCCGCGTCAAGCTGCCACCTAAAAAAAAAAAGCTGCCGCCTCGCTCCTCAGCCATAAGCCCGGACAAATAACGGGCAACCTTCGGAGTTGTCGGTTGGACGTTTGGGTTGTGAGCCCTAGATGTCCATTAAGTACGGGGCGTTTTAGTACGTAAGATACTCCGCTTCGGAGCTAGGTACCGAATCAAACCAAAAAAAAAAACGAGTCTGACTCGCGAATCGAGGGTTTCATACCTTTTTTGCGCGTATTAATGTTATTGATTTCAATTCAATAAGAGGCTGCCGAGAGTGTTCGCAAACGCGCGCACCCGCGTCAAGCTGCGACCTAAAAAAAATATATATAAAAATCTTCGTGCTCTTTCAACTTTAGATCAGCCTACTCAACATTGGGACACGCTCATCATTCATATGATGGCCAAAAAACTTGATAGTGTCACCCACAGAGTTTGGGAGGAACATAGAAATACGCTTACTAACCCACCAACTTTAAATATTTTTATTACCTTCCTTAGTAACAGAGCAGACTTACTGGAGACATTGCAAGAAAGTAAAAATAACAAGTCATACAAATCAGAAACGTATAAGTCCAATACAAATTTTCTTACATCTAGCACAAATTATCAAAACAATAGTAAAAATATACATAAAAGTCCCAATAATTATTATAAAAAACCTTTAAAATGCCCTATGTGTCACCAAGAACACTTCTTATTTAGCTGTGAAACATTCAGATCCCTATCTATAGAAAATCGTATACAAAAGGCTAATGAATTAAAAGTCTGTCTTAATTGTTTACGACCGGGACACATAGAAAATAAATGTAATCTTGTATCATGCAAATATTGCAAGAAGAGGCATAACACTCTTTTGCACTTACATGAATCAGATCCTATCCCTGTGGCTGCTATACCAGTAAATAATTTTGCCAATTCCGCTCAAGTAACGCAGTTTACTACTCCTCATGTTTTGCTTTCCACAGCGCTCGTGAAGGTGGTGGACAGCAAAGGCGACGTGCACACTACTCGAGTATTGCTCGACAATTGTAGCACAACCAACTTTATATCACAATCGCTTTGCGGTTAGCTGGGTTTGTCGCGACGTAGTGCAAGCTCCACGGTGACAGGTATAAATAATCATATTTCCGTCATGCAGTCTTACTATTATGTCCATCCACGGCGATTATAGACTTACTGTTGACTGTCTTGTATTACCAGAGATCACTAAAGCTTTACCGTCTTCTTTTATTAACATACGTGTCACAAATAAACGTTTCTTCTTCTTCTCTATCTTTCTTGCGTATTTCAAGTTCCACTTCGTTTAGTTTTTTATGCGCTCGCCGAATACTATTTTTTTTTTGTTCACGTCGTCTAATCTTTTTTTCTTCACCACTAAGCTGCTGCTTAGACCTACTTCCTATTGGCATTATGAACTGAAACAGTGATAGAAATAGCCCATACCCACCGATGCAAGCATAGCAAGATCATAGTTACTAAAAAGCAAAACATTGTACTTAATGGTTTTATTTAACAATTCTAATTAAATCACGCCAAATAAACAAATACATCACATATATAATATAAGATTAGCTAAGCAACACGTGCTCAATAGTAATAATCTATTAAATAGATTTGTGCAAAAAGTTCAGCTCATTAGGGGTCACTGTCGTGGACATTGTCTTTTCCGTGGACACAGTGTCCACAGAAAAGAATGTCCACGGAAGGGAAAACATGCCAAAAAATACATATAAAACATAAAATTTTGAGTTCAGAAAAAAGCATAAATATTACTTTGCAATTCCCACGTTGCACCAAGTTAATTGATCTATGAATTTTTTATGATAATACTTAGCGAAATATCCACGTAACAGAAAAGTTGCAACGATCTTTGAAAAAAACCACTTCGCAATACATACGTAAAAAAAAATTTGATTAATTTTCATACAGAACAGGGGGGCAATTCAACTAATTTACAACGGTTAAAGTTTAGTTTCGGTTTAGTAATCGTTAGATTGCAGTTGTCATTCGATAATGACGTAAAAAGTTATTCCACTAGTTGAAATAACAAACTTAAACTAAACCTTAACTTAACTCCAACCAAAACGCAAACTGAACCATAACCGAACTACAATTGAAACATATCGAAACATTACTGGGTTTCCATACACCTTTATAGCTGAAAATGCTGCATCCAACCAGTGGACAGATTTGAATGCGGTTTTTTTTATTTGAAAGATATTATAAGCGAGATGGTTTTTAGCTATACTTCATGAAAATCGGTCCAGCCGTTTGAACACCATCAGCTCTTTTCCGAGTCGTGGTAGAGATATTTCGTATACAATAGATATATTTCATTACTTCTGTTAGTCCGAAAGATCTGAAATTTAGAACATACGAGTATGTAAATCCAATGATATGACGGTTTGATGATCAAGAAGAAGGTGGTAACAGGATCTCGGCCCCAATAAACGTAGACCCATCGAGTTTGGGTTCGTTGAATAGGTCCCGACGAGTATTTGCTAGAAAAATGGTGACCAGGGTCTGATGATGGAGCAGGAAGGTGGTCACAGGATTTCTGCACAAATAAACGCAGACCCACCGAATTTGGACTCGTTGGATAGGTCTCGACGAGTAGGTGCTAAAAATATGGTGATCAGGGTCTGATCATGGAGCAGCCTACCCAACGAGTCCAAATTCGATGGGTCTACTTTTATTAGTGCAGAGATTATGTGAACACCTTCATGTTCCATCATCAGACCCTCATCACCATTTTTCTAGCAACTACTCGTCGAGAACTACCCAACGAGCCCAAACTTAGTGGGTCTACGTTTATTGGTGTAGAAATCATGTGACCACCTTCCTGCTCCATCATCAGACCCTGGTCACCATTTTTCTAGCAACTACTCGTCGAGACCTACCCAAGGAGCCCAAACTCAATGGGTCTAGGTTTATTGGTGCAGAAATCCTTTAACCACCTTCTTGCTCCATCATCAGACCCTGATCACCGTTTTCTAGCAACGACTCGTCGAGATCTACCCAAGGAGCCCAAACTCAATGGGTCTAGGTTTATTGGTGCAGAAATCCTTTAACCACCTTCTTGCTCCATTATCAGACCCTGATCACCGTTTTCTAGCAACGACTCGTCAACTTACCCAAGGAGCCCAAATTCGGTGGGTCTACGTTTATTGGTGCAGAGATCCCGTCACCACCTTGCTGCTCCTTCATCAGACCCTGATCACCATTTTCTAGCGACTACTCGTCGAGACCTATCCAACAAGCTCGAACTTGGTGGGTCTACGTTTATTGCGGCCGAGATCTTGTTACCACCTTCTTGCTGATAATCATCAGACCCTGGTAAAGGTTACCATTTTCTTACAGATATAGGCGTCAAACTTAAAACACTCCTCGTTTTTGGTCGGGATTAAAACAAACGAGATAGCTGACATTTTTATACTATAATATTTTTATACTATATTTTAATACAAAAAGATCACAAAGAAATAAAGTCAGCAAATAAAGATGATTTGATTTGAAAAATAACTAGTTATGATTTCTTTGTCTCCACAAGCGGGACACCAAATCCTGTTGATAGATATACCCTCGTTGTAAATGATCATTATGTCTTGTCCTTCTTCGTTCCATTGTTGCTAGGCGAGCAGTATTAATGCTGGCATGCTTCTAAATCCTCTTCAGTATAATCTGGCTCCTGATTAGTTTGAAGCGCTATGTTATGCAGGATACAACATGCATTAATTATTTTTGCTGCAACTCTAGGCTTGTAGTGCAGCTTTCTATCCACTAATAAACACCTGTAATATAATTATATCATGTATGTATTCTTACAATAAATAATTAATAATAAATTGTGTTTATTTTTATTTTACTGTAATATATAATAGTTTGCATACCTAATTCGTCCTTTTAAAATACCAATACACCTCTCCACAACATTCCTCACTGTCATATGCATGTCAGTATAGAATGCTTCAGGAGTGTTGAAAGCAGAATTTAATATTGGGTCATCAACAGCCATCTCAATGGAAATCCAGAATCACCTGGAAGGAAATATTTTAGCATTTAGAATTTACAACATGCAATCAAAGGTTCAAAACAATGTGTGCAACTAATCTACAAAGTACCTAGTAAATAAAAATCTTCTGCAGAGGTATTGAGTACTCTGTCTAATGCGTTTTGTAGTGGGTTGTTGTTCCATGCAGTACTATCATGTGTTGATCCAGGAATCAACACACATTATCCTAGCATCACAATCACAAATCAGAAACAAACTTCTTTAATTAACTATATACACAAATAACCTACTATACCTATATATTTGTTATAATATCTTCAGTACATATACAGTAAAATATTAATAAAGAACTTACAATTAAGGTACGAAGGTAAGGAATGATAACCTTTCCTGCTATAAAATCTTTCTTTATGTTCTGATGGTGGAACTATAGCTACATTTGTGCCATCAATACACCCTAGAACACCAGGCATGCCAAATTTATTATTGAACCTGCAAGCAATATAGCATTAAATTTATTATAGAACCTGCAAATAATATTGCATTAAATTTTTCTTTGACAAAAACTGATAGTTCAGTACTTTAAATTAATAATGTGATCTATAATACATACCTCCTTTTTATATCATCACGGATTTCTTTACAAGAAGGAAAATTCCCATATTTTTTAAATATGTGTGGTAAATTAAGCACCTCTGTTACTTGATGTATAGCCCGAGAAACGGAAGGTTGTGATATTGAATGAGACTCTGACCAACTAGTGTCTGGTTTCAGCCTGTCACATAGAATGCTAGTGCCACCAAGATCTAAAAACACATACATTTTGTATCTTTTTGCTTTTATGATTGCTTCTGCCTGTGTTTTACAGGTATTTGTTAGCAATATCAAATAAATTTTATTTAATTACTACGTTAAATTCTTACCTTTGTCTCCGTATCAATGCTGTCGGAACGAAGTCGGGCTGGCATATACGGGCTGATCTCCGCAATAAGGGATCTTGCCAGGCTTTTATTTAGTCTGTATTCTTTATAAATTCTCGACCAGTTAAGTTGAAAGCACAGTTGCGAAGTCTCTAAAGAACATTTCTACGTCTAACTCTTCATAAGTCAGCCTCATGGGCAATAAGCAATTTCAATAACGTTCATGTAAAACATAATTTTTAAGTTGGATTAAAAGTTAAACAAACGTGATGGCAGACTTTGAAACAATAACAGTTTAGTTTCGGTTGAGAAAAAGTCTAGGCACAATAACGTAAGTTCAACCGTTAATTTTGACAGATGGAGCGCTTAGCTTCGATTACGTTTACGTTTAGTTCGTGTTCTAACAGAATAGAACTTGTTAAATTTTAAACCGATCGTTGACTGAAACTGAATCTAAACTTAACGTCGATCGTTAGCACTTAGTAGAATAGGAAAACAGTCAAACGCTATGGTTTAGTTTCGTTTCAGTCAACATTTATGTTAGTTGAATTGCCCCCCAGACGTACCACGGCGAACGTTGAGCTTCAAATGGCAGTTATATAATGTTGCCAGTTAAACTAAACAAACATAGGTTGCGTTCAAGTTATAAAGCATTTTGTATAAATTTTTGGTGGACCACGGAAGGGGACAGAGTATTGGTAACAGGGTGTTTATGTCTAGTATTTCCCGTTTATTGCGTGTAATTTTTTCTAAATAACGTTTAATATAATCTATAAGAGGTAAGTAAGTAAAAGAAGTAAACAATATATTCAAAATATTGGTTTAATTTTTTTTATCTTTACTTAAACTTCTGAGCATAGGTTGGACACGGTCCACGGAAGGAGACACAAGGAACTCATTTTTTTTCTTTTTTAACATGCAAATTTTTTTTATAAAATAAATCGGTAGGTAAACTAAAATAATGTTTAAAAAGCTATATATTTCATAAATAATAATAAGGTAAAAGGGTGTTGTGATTATATTTCATCGAAAGCACAGTTTTTTTAGATGTTCTGTTTATGACCCAATTATACTATTTGTTTTGGATAATTTACTAGTTTATGACAGATTACGTAATTATTAGATATAAAAGGTCATTTGCAACCAAAATACCTAGATTGTATTAACAATTGCTACTTTTGAAATTTACGATAGTGAAATGCGCACTCCACATCCGCGCGGGATGAAGGCCCACGAAATAAGAGTGTGGAGCCGCTTGACCATCAAAAATATTATGTCTATGGGGTACCACTGGTGCATTTTCTTCACATAGTGAAGGACAAAAAATACTCTGTTCCTTTCTATCACATGTAACCCATATAAATGCATTCTTTTCTTGTGCGAATGAGAAAAAAAGTGTCCATCGCTCCTGTAGATCCTCCATCTATGGTTACAGATTATAATAAATCTTTGAATTGAATGAGCTATTGAATGAAATATTGAACTAAATAGGCAATGTAGCCATAATATTCTTCTTATCAAATTAAAATGATCATAGATTAGTAAATTTTTCTCAAATTAACGTTTCAGAAACCCGAATTGATTTGAACAAGCTGTCAAGTTAACAGTCATGTTAGTTGAATATCCATTTGAATAGCCTTTCAGAAACCGGGTGTAAATTGTTTAAATCCATTTCCATAAGCGTCGACAAGTTCGTATTGGCAAAGTTCTTGCTAGTAGAATTAACCATAAACGTTGAATGGCATAAGATTTTTTTTATACTATATTTGGAGTGAATAGGCGGGAACCGAACAGGGGAGTTTGGCCATTCATTAATTTCCTTCTATGTTATGTAAATATCGGAATTTTTTATTTCATGGTTTTAATTGCCGCAATCCCGAACGCTAATTAAAGTTAATTGACATTAATGAAGTTCATGAAAAAAATTTTTACTATTACACTGGAAGTGACTCCGAGGGTCGAAATAATCCATCGAATTAACGTCAATGTTCGCAAGCACAACGGCTTACAGTGTTAGCATTATTTTTTTTCAAAATATTGTAATATACGGACTTCCAGCAAAATACCGATAAAAATACTGATATTCAAAAACGAAGTTTAAAAATACTGAAAAAGTTATAAAATACTGAATCTGGTCACACTGATGCCGCCCTAACGCCCTAAACATTATTACACTGCCCCGTAGCAAGGGAGTTAGGGAGGTCGGTAGACCGGGCCGCTCCGGTCGCCTTAGTTAGGGAGCCTAACTCACTAACTCTTATTACACCACCCTAAATCAGGGCCTTACTCCCTGAAAACCGTGTAGTGTAATAAGTGCTTTACCGAATACTAAACATAAAGTAGATTCCCAAAAATGACGAAAAAGAGGAAAAGTTAAAAACCAGAGATTTCTTAATAGGTTTTACAGGTCCGTGACCAAACTAGTGTTCGTCATGTTATAAATTTGAAAAAAAAAATAAGGAAATTTTTACAAACATCAACTATTTCTAAAAATCTGTCAAAAATCAGTAGATCAGGAGATACACCTCAGAATCACGAGATCTCCTGAAAAAACAGCACAGACCTGGCAACGCTGGTGTGAATAGCCGTTCAAAATATATAATAATCGGAATGCACGTTTTCTGTGTATACATTATGATGGAGTTGGCCACTTTTTAAATTTAACGACTCTCCCAACACATTTATGTAGGTACATATTAAGATAGTCGACTTGAGTCCAGTGGAAAATTCCATGTATACTTGGAACACACACATGAAAGACGTGCAGTTTCACTATTGGACCACGTATTGCACTCACATTGTGTTTTGTTGCAATAAATAAATAAAGCAGTGTTTATTCAGCCGCGTTACGAACACCGAGGTCGAACTTAAAAACAGTACACTTGCAATTAAAAATAATAATTAAAGCGAAGTTATATTTTAAAAATGGATTCGCAAAATAGAATAAGGCTTGAAACAGAAAACGAACATATTTTGTATCAACGGTTTACGGAGGAACAAGCGGAATGTAAGAAATTACAACATTTAGTAAAAGAACTACATTGCCAAATAGAGAAGCTTCAGCAGCAACTGGAGTACTATCAGGGGGACAAAAATGTACCTCCAACCAAACATACCAATACTGAGAGTACCTCTGAACAAGTCCATTATGAGACAGACGAAGAGGAACTGGCTAAGGAAACTGAGTGGATCCGTCAGCAAAGCCGTAAAAAAAGGAAGCTGAATCAATCACTGTCGCCACTACAACAACAAGAAGCTAGCTCCATCGAGACTGACAAAAAAACACCTAAAGTTAAAAAGGCTCCCCAGCCACCTCCAATAATCGTAGAACAAGTCAAAAATTATCAAAAATTCTACGATTGCCTAACATCAAGCGTGCCCAGTGACCCGTTCCTAATTAAAATGAGAAGCGGCGACACCGTAAAGGTAAATACAAACAACGAAGACTCATATCGAGCTATTACAAAGCTGCTGTTAGACAGTAATAGCCTCTGGCATTCTTATGAGAACAAACAAGACAGACCAGTTAGAGTTATGGCAAAAAATCTGCATTTCTCATGTGACCCCGACAGAATAGTCGAAGACTTATCATTGAAAGGATATATGATCCAAGCCGCAACAAATAAGCTACATTGGAGGACTAAAGAACCCCTAAATATGTTTATGCTATCATTTGATAAGGGTGAAGATATTAGTAAAATCTATAACATAAAATCTATTCTTGGGTGCAAAGTAGACGTACAACCGATTAAAGCGTCTAAATTGATCCCCCAGTGTAAAAGGTGTCAAGCATATGGGCACACTCAGAAATACTGCTCTAAAGAGCCCAGGTGTGTAAAAAGTACCGGCAAGCACCTAACAAAGGACTGCAAAAAACCGGCAGACACTAAACCAAAATGTGTCCACTGTGGCGAAGCACATCCTGCTAGCTATCGGGGGTGCATAGTAGCTAAAGAACTGCAAAACTTAAAAAACAAAGCAGTAAAGACCCACAAGGCCCCCACTCACCAGGCTTTACGTATTAAAACTGTTAAAAAAGTCCAGAGTCAACCTGTCAACAAAAATCTGTATTTTGCTCAGATAACAAAAGGCAACCAGGTACAGGCACAGGCACAGTCACAACCACACCTACAGATACAGCAAACATCTAAATTAGAGGAAAAATTGTATGTACCTATTATATACTTGAAGCAGCAAAATTTGTCAAATTAAACAAAGAATTATTTAAAAAATATATCCTCGCAACACAATATATTCGAAACTGAGTTGTTATTTCAAAAATCGTAAAGACCATTTTGTACAGCAAACATTGTTATGTAATATTTGTTTTTAAAAGTCACACTACATCTCCAAATTTTGAAAAAATACCATCAAAAAATAAAATGTTCAAATTTTTCATTTTCGTCGTCATCACAGCGTTCCTCATTTCAGAGGTAAGTAGTATCAGCTTCAACTATCTTCTTCTTAATTTTCATGGGTTATAGCATACATAGCGTGGTTCAAATGGAGGAATCAACCCCTGAGTAGGTCTACTGGATTATCAAAGCTTGTATGAAAAAAAAAACTTCGCATGGACACGAAACTTTGTCAGTGTACTGACAAGGAAATAAGAAAAGCATGTATTACATTTTTTTTAAATTAGGGTAAATTTAAAAAAATGTGATACATGCTTTTCTTAGGTAAACACGTTTACCTAACAAAGTCAACTCGGGCGAAGCCGCGGGCTACAGCTATACTAATAAGCAAAGCGTATTCAAGTGTTATAAAATTCTGCATAAAAAGCGTGTTTTTAAAAGTCACACTACATCTCCAAATTTTGCAGAAATAACATCAAAAAATAAAATGTTCAAATTATTCATTTTCGTCGTCATCACAGCGTTCCTCATTTCAGAGGTAAGTAGTATCAGCTTCAACTATCTTCTTCTTAATTTTCATGGGTTATAGCATACATAGCGTGGTTCAAATATAGGAATCAACTCCTGAGTAGGTCTAATGGATTATCAAAGCTTGTATGAAAAAAAAATCATCACATGGACACGAAACTTTGTCAGTGTACTGACAAAAAAATAAGAAAAGCGTGTATCACATTTTTTTAAATTTACCCTTCAAAGGGTTTTAGCAGAATTTTGAGTACGAAACGTGGAAAAAAAATTCGTGCTGCGGTGATAAAGCTATGCGAATACATTCATCAAATTAAGCAATTCATAATATATAAATAATATTTTTTTATATCAACCCCTAAAAGGATCTAATTGGAGTCCAAAAAATATCACATTCTTGTGTGCAATATGGAAAAAACACATGTAGAAAATGTCTGTAGTAACCCAAATCGTTATGTGTACGTTCCTGCAAAATTAGGAAAAGTAGCCACTTAACCCCTCAGGGACCGGTATTTTACGCGCGCGCCGATGTAAGCGCTCAACTTTTGTCGCGCTTCGTCTACGCGCCGTGGTGTCATATTACGAGCGTTATAAAAACTGAACCACTCAACAGATTTGCATTCTGTAAACGCAGTTCTGATGAGAAAACTATTAGCTATCCAGTGTGTATATTTTTTTTAGTTATAAATATCGATTTTCAAAGAGAAAGTGAAAAATAGATGGATTTTTGGAAAAGTCGATTTTACCTATGTTTGATCTCTATTTTGATAGTAAAATATCCACCAAGGCACTAAGAAAGATCCACAGTTTGCATCCAAAGCCATTTTCATACTAGTTTTGGAACAAAAATCTATCAAAAAAATCGAAACGAAAGCAACAATTTTTCTGCCGTAAATTGCTCACGCGACTAGTGCCGTGCGGGCCTCACGGCACGAACTATCGACAGAATTATCGACAAAAAAATTGTTATTGGTGAAATGTCTGTTAGGTGATTTTAATGTCTTTATTACGAAAAGATAGTATATAATAGGTATTTCATGTATTGTCGATGTATATAATAGGTATTTCATGTATTGTCGATTGCTTTTATGTGCTATGTGTACCTACGCAACATGATTGTACGTTCTCAAGTCAATGAAATGTTGTAACCGTTTAGAACGGACAGTATTGAAGAGTCTTGAACAGTCTTTAACAGTCTTCAGTCAGCGACGGATCTCTAGAAAGCTAAGTATATTTAGTATTGTTTAATTTACATGATTATGATGATATTGTGCTGTAGTGTTATTATGTTGTATTTATGATAAGTCATATAATGATATATGACTTGGAGCTGGTGCTGGAAGTGGTTGTAGGGGCTGGTGGAGACCACTAGGGGAGTCCCATATATTTTTATATGGTTCTCACGTCATTTACAGTATTATGTAATAATTATTTTATGTTCTGAGATAGCAAATGTGTCATAATCGATGTTTGGTATTTAAATTAATCATGCATTTCTGAACGCTCTCTTGTGACGTAAATGACGTATTTCCAAATCAACCAATCCCGTTCTTCCTTGAGTAGCCTATATCCGCTTAGTTACCGTTTAACCACGAGACCTACAGCACACCGCCGCCGCCGCGAGAGTGCTTCTATTGCCTATAATTGTGAAGTTTTGTGAACTTTTGTGTCGACACATTGTGCCTGGTACCAGCTAATCATCAGGTGAGTGGCGCTAGCTGTTTCCTGCCTTTTTCCTTGACTTAAACCTGCGTTTTACAGCGTCGAGTAGCGTTCATTACCTACTAATTAATACACCTAATACAGTCCACACTTAAAAAATATTAAAACCGCTATTTCTTGGCTTCTAGCCATATTTTAAACCCGCCAACTTTTTTGGTCCATCTCACCGGATTTGATACCTTTTTTGGTCCCATCCAATAGTTTCATTATTCGATTATCTAATCGCTATAATTATCTAGCTGTCTGTGAAATAACAATTAAAAGCCTATTTAATTATAAATTATTCCCGCCCGCTTTGATAATATACATAAGTCATAAGTATATTCAATCGCTTCTAGATTTCTGCAATCTAATTCGCAGGCATTTATTTGTATTGAAGGACAGTGCTTATAGATTGATAATCGTAATTACGTACTTAAAATTATTTTCTTTAAAATCATACGCTGTATGCAGGTAGCATTCTGTGCCCCGCTTGGCTCGCGTCGCAGTTAATACGTGCCACCTACCTACTTAACGCGCTCATTTTCACTTCACAATACGCTAAGTTATTAATAATATTATATTTTACGCTCGCTAATTATTTAATTGGTTATAGGTTATTAAAGCTAATTAAGTAATTTCATAGGTGCATATCTCGGTAGTTAGGGTAACTCATTCGCTTAGTTGTACTTAATCGTTTATAAATACTTAGGTACCGCTTTAATTTAATAGCAATTGGTTTTTAAGCTATTAAAACCAACAAACGCATACTTTATTTATTATCGCCTGCTTTTATTAAATTAATCCGCTGAATAATGAGTAAATCTAGGGGTGAAGAACGGTCGCCATGCCGGGAGGACCCAAAGGTTGTCATTCTTCGAGCAAAACGAGAAGCAATGTTCTCGCGTTTGCAAAAAAATTACGAATTGTCGCGATCAGCTATCGCTGATGAACAACAGCGTGATACATTCTTGTTAAACGCTAGTAATGTAGATACGTTACGTACTGATTTCGAAAAGGTTGTTGATGATTATAATAATGTCTACTTACAAGCCAACCCCACCAGTTCCGTTGATTATCAAACCTGGATCGCATTTGAAGAGTTATACTGTCATATAAAGGGGGTTCTTTCTAAGTTACAGAAAGACTCTAATATTCCGATAAAGACTGAATCCAAGCCTTCTTCTTACCACAATAAGTTGCCGCCTATTGAATTACAATCGTTTGATGGCGATATTCGTCATTGGCCTATGTTTCATCAACAATTTAAAAGTATTATTCATGATAATCCGAATTTAACGGATACTGAACGCGTATATTATTTAGTTGGTAAACTTACTGATAAAGCCAAAGCAATTTGCGCTGGGCTGTCCGCTACGCCAGAAAACTATCCCATAATTTGGAATAATCTTATACAAAAATATAACGATACTCGTTCACTCGCTGTCTTTTATTTTAATCATATGTTAAGATTTAAACCGCTTACTTCTAGCTCCGCCGCAAATCTAGAATCATTTATTAATAATTTTGATTCCTCAATTAAAGCGCTAAAACAGTTAAAATTACTGACGACGAATGACTTAACAGACTTTATGTGCTTGCAATTAGCATTGCAGAGATTAGATGCAGATACTGTTAAAGCCTTTGAATTGTCGCAACGTCAAACTGATATACCTACATATCAGAGTCTTATCAGTTTCGTCCAAGAGCAAAGTAAGATACTTAATAATATACAAAAACAATTTGAACCTACCGCAAACAAACTTTCTAATAATAATAAAAAACATAATATACCTAGACCTAACAGTGGTCCTACTAGAACTTTTATTAATACTGACAACAATCAACCGTGCGTTATGTGTCAAGATAAGACACACACACACTTGTTTAATTGTCCGCGCTTTTCTAAATTAACGCCTAAGGAAAGGTATAACTACATAAAACAAAATGGTTTTTGTACGAATTGTTTAAGTAATAAACATAAGTCCAGTTTTTGTAATTCGCAACGTACATGTTTACATTGCAATCAACGCCACCATTCCTTATTACATTTTACAATTAAATATGAAGCGCAAGCGCTAAATCAAAAACCGGTTTCCCAGCCGGCCGTCTCGGGTATTCGTAATGCTCACTGTAATTTAACCTCTAATCCTTCTACGAATAAGATCGAAATTAACCCGCAGTCCAACTCGGGTGATAGTGTATGCACTCAGGGCTTGGAGTCTACTACGATCTTGTCGTTCAGTATTACAAACCTTAACAATGATATTAATCACACTCAAACCGCTGCTTTATTAGCGACCGCAAAAATAAAAGTAATAAATAATTATGGACGTGAATATTATGTAAGATGTTTAATAGATCCAGGGTCACAAAGTGACTATATTTCGCTTGATTGTTGCAAACGTTTATCTTTACCCATATCGGGAAAAAACCGCTTTACCGAAGTTCATGGCATTGGTGGTTCATCGCAAAAAATATTAGGCGTTACTCACGTTAAATTCACATCTCGCTTCGATAATGAATTCGTATATGAAGTCGAACCGTTAGTAGTGCCTCACATTACCGGGAAATTACCGGACGTTAAGATTGATTTAAATAAGATTAATTATATACACACATCAAAAGTGTCTAGGGATCAAGCATTTTTGGGCAAAAAAATGGGCAGAAGAACAATGGCGTTTCGTGTGCTTTTCTGAAGAGTCTCGTTTTGGTATGAGACCGGATACAAGACGTATACGACACTGGAGAACCCCTGGACGCCAACAGCGATTAAAATCCTGCCAGGAAGTCCATCCTTATAGTGGTGGAACCATCATGGTATGGGCGGGTATTTGGATCGGCGGAAGAACTGAGTTGATTTGGATCAGAGGCAACCTCAACGCTCAAATTTATGCTGAGACGATTGTATCAGACGTCATCGTTCCTCTACAAGTGCAAATCGGTCCCTTATTTCAGTTAATGCATGATAATGCACGACCGCACACCGCAAGAGTTGTAAGACAGACTCTCGCCGCAGCTAACATCAATGTCCTGCCCTGGCCTGCTCAGTCGCCAGACTTGAACCCGATTGAGCATGCATGGGATATGCTACAGAGAAGAGCTCTGCCGAATATGGAGGGTATCCAGTCGCAAGAAGACCTTTTTTTGTTGTTGCAACGAACATGGGCGGCCATTCCACAGCGTGATTTGGATGAACTCATTTTGAGTATGCCAAACCGATGTTCTTGTGTTGTTAGTGTTCGCGGTAGAAACACGGATTATTAATTGTTTAAGTTACCCAATAAAATTTTAAAGAAAACTGTTATTTCAGTCTTTTTTTCGAACTTTTGTGTTAGTGGTTCAAATGTCAAAAATCCCTTTATTAGGAAAATGGCAAATTTCTTTATTAATGCAAAGGTGACTTGGTTTATCGTTACTGTGACAAACGAAAACACTTTATTTGATGAATCCTTAAAGAAAATTTTAATTAATATCAATCAGGAGAAAAGTTATTGCAAAAATATATGTTGATCCCTAGACACTTTTGATGTGTGTATCTTCGATACGTTTATCTGATGACCAGTTCTTTGTACCTGGGGAAATTTCCTTACTTTTGGGGGTAAATACCTATTGTAAAATATTACTGTCAAATAAAATAATTACGCCGCACGCGCCTATGGCGCTAGAAACAACGCTAGGTTATGTAATAATGGGCGACGCTTATGTGGAGTCCCCTACTCATAAATCGCATTCTTTTCATTTAATTAATCAAGAACCGCTTAATGACATGCTTCAAAAATTTTGGATAATGGAAGAATTGCCTTCTACCAAGTATATAAGTCCGCAAGATAATGAGTGTGAAAATATTTTCACCTCTAATACCGCTCGCAATCCTGATGGCAGTTACGTTGTCGCTTTGCCATTTAAGGATCCACCAGAAAAATTAGGTAATTCGCTTCAAATCGCTGAAAAAAGATTTTCTCTTCTTGAAAGAAGATTTAGTAGAAATCCTGAACTTCGCGCGCGTTACAATGACGTCATTAGGGAATATTTAGATAAAGGGTTCTTAACACTTGTTCCGCAAGAAATGATAAGGTTTGATGTGCCTTGTTTTTACTTACCTCACCACCCGGTTATTCGGAAGGATAAATCATCCACACCGCTCCGTGTAGTAATAGACGGCAGTTGTAAGTCGGATAACGGTTTATCACTTAATGATATTTTGCATACCGGTGAAAACTTACAAACTGATATTTTCAATATTTTACTCAATGTACGAATATATTCTATTGCTTTTTTCGCTGATGTTCGTAAAATGTATTTTTGCATACATGTACAAGATTCGCACCGCAAGTTCCAACGAATTTTATTTCGCTTTTCTGATGACGAACCCTTGCAAACGTATGAATTTACTCGTGTTACTTTTGGTCTTCGTTCCTCACCTTTTCTCTCTCTTCGCGTCATGCGTGAGTTAGCAAAAGATGAAGGAGCTAACTATCCTCTCGCAGCTAGTCTTATTGAAAGACAGCTCGATATATACATGGATGACCTTGCTTCCACAGCTTCAACGCTAGATGAAGCTGTAGCGACAGCAACACAATTAATCCAACTTTTCAAAGCCGGTGGTTTTGATCTAGTTAAATGGACGAGTAATTCCCACGAATTGTTGGAACACATACCCGCAAGTCATCGTCAACAAGAATATATTTCTTTTAACGATAATGACACTCATAAGATTTTAGGCCTTCGCTGGCATCCCGCTACTGATAATTTTACTTTTACTGTATCTCAACCGCCCGCTATTTGTACAAAGCGTTCTATGCTATCCGCTACCGCACAACTTTATGATGTATTGGGTCTTGTCGGTCCCATAACGCTATTCGCTAAATTATTAATTAAACAATTATGGCTCCTCAAAATTGATTGGGACGAGTCTCCGCCTTCTTCTGTTGTCAAGTTGTGGCAACAATATATTTCAGAGTTACCGCTAATCTCGGGTCTTCAGTTCCCGCGCCATATGGGTATTAAGGACTCTTCTGTTGTTTCGCTTATCGCTTTCGCTGACGCTAGCGAAAAAGGTTTTGGCTGCGTCATATACCTTCACGTAGTTAATGAAGATTCTCCCCCTATAGTCACGTTAGTTTGTTCAAAATCCCGCGTTTCTCCGGTAAATACCGTGACTTTAGCGAGACTTGAACTTTGCGCCTTAACACTGCTCGCTAAGTTAGTGCGTTCAGTGGTCAATACATTGTCAATAAGACACCCAATAAATAATATTTACGCATTCTCTGACTCTGAAGTCGCTTTGTGCTGGGTTCACTCTTCCCCACACAGATTTAATACTTTCGTCGCCAATAGAATTTCGCAATGTCAATCTTTATTGCCAAGTGATCATTTTTATCACGTCGCAGGAGTAGAAAACCCCGCGGATTGTGTGTCTCGCGGGCTGCTTCCCTCACGCTTAATAGAGAATAATCTCTGGTTCCAAGGCCCATCTTGGATGTCTTTTCCTATTAGTGAATGGCCAATTCAGCAATTTTCACCGCAAAGCTCATGTTTACCTGAAGAAAAAACATTATCTCACGTCGCTTGCGACGCCGCCGCCGCGCAAACTGAGCATTTACTTCTGACATTAAGTTATAGAGTATCCTCGTGGAATAAGTTACTTCGCACTGTAGTGTATGTGTTAAGATTTCTAAGAAAATTGCCCCGCAATAATGTAATAACCGCGCAAGATTTAGACGCTGCTGAACTTGTTATAATTAAGGCCGTCCAACACGCTTCATTCGCTGATGATATTAAACTTATAGATAAAGGAAAAGGTTGTTCCTCAGCTCTTCGCAAATTAACGCCATACATGAATGACGGCATTCTATATGTCGGAGGTCGGTTAGATAACGCATCATTAGAAAAATTACATAAACATCCAATATTGTTGCCGAAAAATGGTCACATAATTAATTTGATAATTGACTTTTATCATAAGAAAAACTTTCACGCTGGTCCGCAACTACTACTTTCAATACTGAGACAACGTTTTTGGATTTTATCCGCCCGCCGCATTGTTCGTTCCCGCATACATAAATGTAACGCATGTTTTAGGTTAAAACCAAAAGCTACTTTTCCTATGATGTCCGCTTTGCCGTCGTGCCGTGTAGAACCTTGTAAAGCTTTTACGCATACGGGCGTAGACTACGCTGGACCATTGTATATAACTCATACTCGAAGACGAGGAGTGCGTAGTCAAAAGGCATACTTATGCATTTTTGTATGCCTAGTAACCAAGGCAGTTCATCTTGAGCTTGCTTCTGATTTAACATCAGCTACCTTTTTAGACGCTTTTAAAAGATTTTTATCGCGTAGAGGTCCTTGTAAGTATCTCTACAGCGATAATGGTACGAATTTTGTTGCTTCGCGTTCCTATCTAAACGAACTTCATGAATTTCTTAAATCCGACGATTACTACAAAACTTTTAGTAGCGAATTAGCGGAAAGCCGTATAATTTGGAAGATGAATCCACCAAATGCACCGCATTTTGGCGGAATTTGGGAGTCCCATATAAAGTCTGTTAAAGGCCATTTATTTCGCGTAATAGGTAAACAAATATTAACATATGAAGAGATGGTTACGGTGTTGAATGGTATTGAATCAGTTTTGAACTCGCGACCCTTATATTTGTTGAGCACTGATCCGTCAGAACCGTCCGCGTTGACACCTGCCCATTTTATACATACCGCTCCGCTGGAATGTTTACCCGCTCGACGCTCCTACGTTAGAAAATGATCGCATGACTCTTCAAACGCGCTTTTCGTTAATGGACTCATTAGTCCAATCGTTTTGGAAGAGATTCCGCACTGAATATTTACATAATCTGCAGTCGCGAGAAAAGTGGAACACACCTGCAAATCCTGTAACTGTAGGTACAGTAGTTCTCATCATTGTAGAGAACTGTCCGACATTACGTTGGCCGCTTGGGGTTATCACTAAATTGTTTCCCGGCAAAGACGGTGTAATTCGAGTTGCTGAAGTGAAAACCAAAAGTGGCATCCTGCAGCGTCCGGTAGTGCGACTTTGTCCACTACCAACGCAGTAGTTTTCTTTGTATTAATGCTAGTTTAAGTTATAATTAAGTAGTATTAATATAAGCACTGTCCTTCGCTCTAGTTTTTGTCCTTATGACTTAGTTTATATTCCGCATTATTAGATTATATTACCGCACGCATACACCTAATTTAATGGTGATGTTCTTATATATGTTTTCCCCCTTTTTGGGTTTATTTTTATTTTGTTTTTGAGGTTACCTCAAAGCCGGGAGGTTGTTTGGTATTTAAATTAATCATGCATTTCTGAACGCTCTCTTGTGACGTAAATGACGTATTTCCAAATCAACCAATCCCGTTCTTCCTTGAGTAGCCTATATCCGCTTAGTTACCGTTTAACCACGAGACCTACAGCACACCGCCGCCGCCGCGAGAGTGCTTCTATTGCCTATAATTGTGAAGTTTTGTGAACTTTTGTGTCGACACATTGTGCCTGGTACCAGCTAATCATCAGGTGAGTGGCGCTAGCTGTTTCCTGCCTTTTTCCTTGACTTATACCTGCATTTTACAGCGTCGAGTAGCGTTCATTACCTACTAATTAATACACCTAATACAGTCCACACTTAAAAAATATTAAAACCGCTATTTCTTGGCTTCTAGCCATATTTTAAACCCGCCAATCGACATTGTTATTTAATAAATATTATATACTGATATTTGAGACTTTTGTGTTAAGGTACTTACCTCCAAACCAGTAATAAATATCCGATAATTTGATAAAGAATACTTTTCATAAAGTATTACCTTACATTATTCAGAACTAAGGATATAAATTATCGAGACTATTACATAGTCGGCTATACATCCTGATACATTAATATACAGCTATATATATCCATTAATTTACCATCAGAAGTGGGATAGTTCCACATGTCCACTACATCTTTACTAATACCTGTGTGATTTGTTCTCAGTATGGATTACGGGAAAAGGCTGATCTTCTAAAGGCGACTGCTCGTTCGCTGACCATGGTTGCAGATTGAGAGGCGAAGTGAAAATATCAGTAATATGGACCAATGTACATCCGTAAGCAATTATGTTCAGTTTGTGATTTGTAATATATTGTCAGGATAACCAAACGGGGTTGGTTTTTAAAGATTTATGTATGTGAACTTTGTTGGAATTTTAAAGAGTTTGAATTGCTTGACGTAATTGACATGATCTCAGATAGTGGTATGTAAAAAAAATTGTATATAGGTATTTATAAGCTGGTCAGCTTCTGGCCTGGTGTTAACCTGGGAGTCGCCTAGCAGCGGGTGATAGGGTCAATACGGCAGGGTCAGAGGTCATATGAAATAAAATAATCTGCTGGTCGGTCACTGACCTGATGTTAGTCTGAAAATTCGCTAGCAGCAGTTGATAGGGCTAACATGTCAAGGTCAGGGGCTAAAATAAAGTGCTGGTCGGCTTCTGGCCTGGCGTTAACCTGGAAGTAACCTAGCAGCGGGTGATAGGGTTAATACGACAGGGTCAGAGGTCATATGAAATAAAATAAAGTGGATAGGAAAGTGAATAGGAAACATTGTAAAAGGATAGTGTACTTCGAGAGCGAAGTACTAGTCAGTATGGCCGTGGTCGATTATATAAAGATCCGTAGTAGTTTATACCAAAATGCGTAATGTTCCTTCTTATTTACAAAGAATAAAGAGAATAAAGGAAACAAAAGAAAAAAAAACCTTTTTTACGAATAAAATAGGTAAATATTTGGAGGTGCGATGTGGGAAATGAGCGATTTAAAGAGAGGCAGGAGAAAGTCCACCAATCGTCCATATACAATTCAGTAGACGCTACTTTTGCTGCGTCAGGAAACCTTTCCTTCTCCTCTTCGGCTAGCTTGCGTGCCGTTTGCATCACTAGAAATGGACTAGAGCGAAGTCCAAAGGCCAAAGAATCAAATTGGAACGCGCGAATAGGTTCTTTATCATCAAATCTGTAAATTATTCTTTGATATTTGCGATCATTTTCATTTAAAATTATTCTTAAATACATTTGTTTTATGTCTGCGGTTAAAGCAATTTTAAAATATCGAAAGTTTAACATAAGAGTAAATAAGTCGGCCTGTAGATTAGGCCCAACATGTAACAAGTCATTAAGTGATACACCAGTGTCTGTTTTGGCGCTTGCGTCTGTAGTGTACTGGTAAATTGTGTAAAGTTGTGGGTAGACAAGTTTATCGTCTCAAGCGGGCACACTACGCAGGCACTGAGTGGGGATGCGACAGACATAAAAGCCCCTCTAATGTAGGAGGGGGGTTCAGTCGAGTGTCAACCACTGTGCGGGTCAGACGTGGTGTGTGCGTTAACGAGCCGATATAGTGAAGTGTTAACATTACCAAATATAGTGAACTCTACATGGCGACGAGGTGAAAACCGTGAGTAATTTTATATTTTTGATTAATTAATCAAAGTGCAATTTTAATTTAAAAAAAAAAAAACAAGTGGCGTGAACTAAATACCTTATTACGTGAAATAATCATAATGAACTTTTTGCAAATAGAGTGACAAAATAAGTTTTTGATCATATATACCTACATACAACTAATATCTTTTCACCTTTAGAAAAGTAATATTAAGTGAACAAAATTAAATAAAAAATGAACTATTTTGCAAAGAATTGGAAGTGACAAAATAAGTGTTTGATCATAGACATACAATTAAAATCTTCAAGTTTTGGAAATATAATAAAAAATGAACTATTTATGCAAAGAATTGGAAGTGACAAAATAAGTGTTTGATCATAGACATACAATTAAAATCTTTTCAAGTTTTGGAATATAATATTAAGTGGAATAAAGAGAACATAATTAAAAAATTACAGAAGTGTGAAATCAAACTATTATCTCAATTCTTAAGTCGTCTAGTATGTCTTAATGAAGGATGGTGACCATTTTGTAATAATATGTTTCTCTCCAAATACAGAGTATTTAGAAATCTCAGTACTTTGGAATTGCTTGGTTA
Organism: Furcula furcula; assembly: GCA_911728495.1. NCBI lineage: Eukaryota > Metazoa > Arthropoda > Insecta > Lepidoptera > Notodontidae > Furcula > Furcula furcula. The sequence goes on along the minus strand of OU452265.1, from coordinate 11,734,866 downwards.
AAAAATAAAAATAATAATGTCAAATATACCTGCAAAGCTAGTACGTACAGTAGGTGGTTTTAAACAAAAAAATCTTCCATTAAAGATTAGAAAATTTAGAGGTTAGCACCTGTGCTTCTTTATAAAAATACCGTGATACCGAAAATGAAGCAGAAAACGCTTCAAAAAAAAAAAAAAAAAATTACCACAGATCTTTGTGCGATTTTATGTGCCTTCCCAGACAGATATCATAGCTAATAATTGACTGACCCAAAGCCGTGTAGATGGTTTTATTAATAAGTCGATGTCCACAATGTTTCTAAAGTTTTTAAGAATGGCACCTGTCCTCCTGATAAGCACAGCTAATCAACAAATTTAAACTCGGAAATTTATATGTATATATTTGCATATTATAATATCAACGAGTTGGGTTCCAGGGGCAATTTTATCTCCTAGGTGAAATTTTCCCACAAGATTTGCTTGAGGTTGTGATTACAACACATATTTATTTTAACATTAACCTAATAAAATGTAATGGCATATAGGAGTGATTAACGGTTATACATTGAACACAAATTCAGTGATCACTCTTTAATTGTTATGACAAATAATACTTATAAGTAACTCATCATCAGCCGGAAGACGTCCACTGCTGAACATAGGCCTCCCCCTTAGAACGCCACAATGAACGACAATTGGCTATTTGCATCCACCGGTTACCTGCGACGCGCACAATGTCGTCTGTCCACCTAGTGGGAGGCCTGCCAACGCTGCATCTTCCGGTTCGTGGTCGCCACTCGAGAACCTTTCTTCCCCAACGGTTATCGGTTCTTCGAGCGATGTGGCCTGCCCATTGCCACTTCAACTTGCAGATTCTGAGAGCTATGTCGGTGACCTTAGTTCTTCGGCGAATCTCCACATTTCGGATTCTGTCGCGCAAAGAAACTCCGAGCATAGCTCTCTCCATGGCTCGTTGTGTGACTCTGAACTTTTCTAAAAGGCCAGCCGTTAGAGACCACGTCTCAGTACCATATGTCATCACTGGCAACACACACTGGTTAAAAACCTTCGTCTTCAGGCACTGCGGTATTTTGGACGAGAAGATATCGCGTAGTTTCCCGAACGCTGCCCATCCGAGTTGGATTCTTCGGGCGACCTCTTTGTCAAAGTTGGACCGACCTAACTGGACAGTTTGTCCTAGGTATACGTAGTGGTCAACAACTTCGAGTGTATCGTTCCCAACAACTACCGGTACGGGTGCAACATGGACATTAGACATGATCTTCGTCTTGTCCATGTTCATTTTAAGACCCACCTGTTGGGAAACGCTACTGAGGTCGCTGAGCATCGTATTGAGGTCCTCCAGCGACTCTGCCATAATGACTATATCGTCGGCAAAACGAAGGTGAGTGATGTATTCGCCATTGATGTTGATGCCGAATCCGTACCAGTCCATATAAGTAACTAGTCACAATAAAATAAATTATTCAGTTATAATGTGTAGGTATAGAAGGTTAGCAAACCTATCCTGATCTGTAATGTAAGGGTTGTTTTAAAATACCTGAGTACTATTGATTCTAGTATTTAATTTGCAGTACCTAACCTAATTGGCATTACTTACTTATATTAAATTTTGCTAAGGACATTCAATAAATTTTGTAGGGCGGTATCAAATTTCTAATGGGTGTTTAAATACCGTGCATTAAATTGCTAGGGTTTAAATACCGTGCATTAAATTGCGAGGGTTTAAATACCGTGCATTAAATTGAGAGGGTTTAAATACCGTGCATTAAATTGCGAGGGTTTCAATACCGTGCATTAAATTGCGAGGGTTTCTATACCGTGCATTAAATTGCGAGGGTTTAACAAACGTGCATTAAATTGCGCAGGGATGGTTTAAATATCGTACGAAAAGTGGTTCACATTGGATTGTGAACGGGCATTAAATTGCGAATGAGTTCAAAATACCGTACAATAAAGTGTATGGTGGAGGCCAATCGGGAGGAGGTAGCAATGTCAAGTATTACTGATCCTGATCTGATGGTCACCCTGGTAGCGCAGAGGTTGTTGAAGGACTATAGTGATGGTCACGGCATGGGTCATTCATCGGTATACCAAGCGGAAACCTATGTCATAATTGCCAGCATCAATGAAATGCAAAGGAGAAATGTCAAAGGTAAAATTTGCATTCTCAGCGACAGTCAGGCAGTACTGAAGGCTCTGAATTCCTTCAGAGTTGCTGCTAAACTGGTCAAAGAACGTGTTACATGCTTCAACAACTTGGGAAGACAACAATGTCGGCCTTATCGGGGTACCTGGACACGAAAGCGTCGAGGGCATTGAGAAGGCAGATAAACTAGCGAAGGCCAGCTCTTAGACATTTGGTTGGCCCCGAACCATTTGTGGGGTTCCATATGGAATATATCATCAAGCATTTTATGCACATGCTAGGGACGAACACATGAAGGAATGGAGGGCAGCGTCAGGCCTAAACCACTCCAAAATATTATCTAGCACAAGGGTGGTCTGAGGGATTAAATTATTAAACCTAAACATATCACAAATAAGGCACCAAGTACCTACTTGGAGTGCACCTGCACTCACAGGACATTTTGGTACCAACGAGCATCTACATAGAATGAGGTTGAATTGGTAACCCCGCACTGAACATCGACGCAGCCTTCGAATCTGACAACAGCACAGCTTCGCCATCGCTCTCTCCTGCAACAACTAGCGAGTCATAAGCCAGCCAGTATCCCGGCCTCATCGGATGACCAACGCATTGTGGCTGCGGATGCAAGCCTGGTCGACCTTCGGCCACAATATGGCACAACACCCCTGCACTACGGCCAGTCCTTGTAAGAAGAGCGCACCCTTCTCACCGGTACGCCTAGCAGCCGTCAGCCATACCCACTGCACACCTCGACTCACTGAAGACGTAGCAGCATCAGCTTCGACTCACTGGAACTGCATCCACTGGTATGGTACAGCGACTGGAACGCAAGGACGAGCTGGCAAATGAAGACGTTCATCGACTTCCAGTCTTCGGTGAGAGTAATGTGGCTACTCAACATAACCAGATGGCGCCACATGTGGTACAGCGATGCGATGAAAAGCAACCAGCATCACATACAACGCGATAGATGGCGACACCTCCGAATCCTGAATCTCGCAAGCGAAGTTTCTCAAACGTTGAGAATATATACAACATCCCGACATTAACTGTGGGGGGCTTCGGCCCTGACCGAGCATCTCACCTCGCTTGGTCGGAGGATCCTCCCTTTGGTACGTCTCCGCGTCGTGGCATCGCTAAAATTTTAAAGCGGGTTTCATTTTAATGAACCTTCAGTTTCCTTGAACCTCTTTCAGAACTCGGGTGATACTGTAAGGCGAAAAGTTTGTGTGACTAGAAGTTCTAATAATCCGCTCTGTTAATTTTATAAAAGTTTAATTTAACAATACGAAGTTTTTCGATAGCAAGACTCGCGGAGTAGTTGGGAGGTTTCTTCTTATCGAAGTTAACTACAAGGGCGTGTTGGCTTAGGCATCTCTTTTCTTATCAGTGGGTAATCTTGATCCGGATGCGTTAGAGTTAGAACTGATTGGCTGTCGTAAGCAGATTTGAATTTGATCTCAACATTGAATGTTAACGGTCTAATTAGTTCCTAATTTTGGCTTTATTTGACTAGTCCATCAACTCTGTCACGACTGACCGAGCAAACAAAGCTATGTGGGTATATTCCACTATAGATCCACACAAGGGGAGGCAGTGTCTCGTAGGATGGACGTGCTAGCGATGTCATTGATATGGGTGGCTGACTGACAGCGAAATACGGTGGTCTTATTTGAACTTTTCGGTGGAGGATACAATTGTTATTTTATCAATATTACCTATTTAATCGACTGACTCTATCATAATAATCGCTAATTATCCGGGGAGCAGTGGTAGTGAATCTATTGTAAAGATCCAATGCGACCAATGGATATTAGGAGCCTTGTTTTATTGTTGCCGCTGTACTTTCTTATTACTGGGGAATGTTCTCTGGTGATATTTCATGTAGTGCGGTGGGTTCGCATCACAGGGTCTTACTAACTTGTGTTATCAAATCATATAATAGTTATGATCAACACTCTTGTGACTTTAGTTCCTAGGCCGTTAGAAAGTTAGAATAGGAAGCTGGTCGGCTAGGGTTGGCTGTGAAGGAAAGAATAAGATTGGTGTACGCGCGGGTGAACTGTTTCCCGCGTCGATGGCTGGTCTTGTGGGGGATTGGCTGCTGTGGCAGGAGGATATTATTTATTGCGATAAACGCAAGCATCGGTGAGTGAACCATGAGTGCAGTTGACCACAGCCGGTACATTTAGAATGTCTTGCGCAATGCTTAAGAGTGCTTCTAACTTCCTTTGAAGAGCACGCCAACTTGTGGGCCAATATATCCTTCCCGAGTGACCCCGCACTCCCTCTCAATACAAGCCTTATCCTTGAGGTCCACTGGGACCTGGTGTTTGGTAGAAACACTCCAGAAACATTTCAGAGGCACTCCACACTGGCAGGAGTAACGAAACGTGCTTTTGATACTCCGAGAATATATAATAAAATAGGTACTTACCTAGTTTAATAAAATGTAATAAATGCTTCTATGTAAAGAATTTAAAAAAATATTATTTCAGAAATACTATTATGAAGTAGATAGTCTTAAATTTCTAACTAAGTAATTAAATTACGATGAATGTCTAGTTTTGACATTAATATTCTTGTAATTAAAAAAAAAATAGAAAAAAAAGAGATGTATAAAGGACAGTGTATAATAAGATCAGTTAATGAACATTATTCATTTTATGATAGTTACATACTTGTTATTTTGAGAATCGATTATTAATTTACGTTTAAATTAAAAAATTAAATTTTCTTTAAAAAGGAAGGGATGTAGTGTACTGGTAAATTGTGTAAAGTTGTGGGTAGACAAGTTTATCGTCTCAAGCGGGCACACTACGCAGGCACTGAGTGGGGATGCGACAGACATAAAAGCCCCTCTAATGTAGGAGGGGGGTTCAGTCGAGTGTCAACCACTGTGCGGGTCAGACGTGGTGTGTGCGTTAACGAGCCGATATAGTGAAGTGTTAACATTACCAAATATAGTGAACTCTACAGCGTCCAAAACAACACGAAGTTTTGTGCTTGATTTGTCAGGACGCAAAACTGCTTGATGCGGTATTATATATCCTGGAGTCGCGAGTATTGAATCGTGCGGTATCTCTGATAAGTAACCTTTTTCCAAATAACTAGTCAGACCTTCATTGTACGCCTGACGTAGTTCAGGTATCAGTCTGAATTTGCGTTCCAAATAGTTGAGTCTGCGTTGCGCGTTTTTGTATGAATTACCCAAAGAGCAAGGGTCCCCTTTGAAGGGAAGCGAAACAATAAATCTGCCACAGTTATTTCTAGTAACTGTATTATTATAGTGTTAGATATTCCGAAACCCTCAGAAAATAAAAATTGTAAGGTAGGATGGTGGAATGACCGAACGCACCGAACGCGTATATAAGGCACTGCTCTAGCGGTGCAGGGACATTCATTTATTTGATCTCGTGCTGAAAAGTTGTTCCAGTAGTCGTATAGTGCGGTCACTCTGTCATTTTGTCACTCTGTTATTCTGTCACTAGTATTTGTTTTATTGCGGTCGTATTGTTTATAATTGTTATGTCGGTGTATTTCTTGACGGGTAACTACCCCACTTTTCGTATTCCATGCAATCTTTTTTCCATCCCAAGGTTGCCTGTAAGAAATTGCGGATAGCGATAAGGCCGCCCTTTGTACAAATTTCTTCAAGTCCTTTTTATTTTATTTTTATGTGTGTACAATAAAGAGTATAAATAAATAAATAACTATAAAATCAAAGGAGTTGTTGGGGTGGTGTATTGGGGATGGAGGAGACCACTTGGGGTAGTCCCCACATTTTTATAATTACCTGTCAATATGTAAATTCTGTGCTAGTGCCATTAAACAACATCTGGTATGTTATTTTCGTATTTTTATTTTTATTTCTAGTTAGGGTTTTCTAACATCAGAAGTGGGATTGGATTCTGGCCTATCCGCTTCGCTTTCTGATGCATTTTATTATATTCGTTTCTATTATTTTCATATTTTTTGTTATCCTCGGAAAAAAAATTCATTTGCGGGTAGTTGATGTTTTATCAAAAATTATTCGCGATGCCTATAGGTTGTATGATTCATGTCGGTATTGTCTAGTCTTTGTTATGGTAATAGTAACCACTATTGCTAGAACACGTCTAAGTTTCGAGTTAGGTGATATTCGGTAGTCGGGTGTAATAGTTTTCTTTTGACGGCTACTCTCAAAATTGCAACTTTGTTTTGTAAAAATGTCTTTACCATTGCTATTCGGTATAAGTGTCTTTACTGGTCGGTATTAGTTTGTGATTGTCAGTGATTTTGTTCATGTGGTTGTTGTATTGGTTTTGTTCGGTCTATTTATTTAATTTGTTTCGTTATTTGAAGCAGCGGGTAGATTCGAATGGGTAGATTTGAGTTCTGGCTGCTAGAGTGCGATTGTTAATAATTATGGCAGTAAAACCGGATTTTATTAAAGGTGTTTTTGTCGTTAGTCTCAATCGGTCATTGGAATTTGTAAAGTGCTGTTTTTGGCTCATTGTTGACTAATAATCGTATTTGAAATCGGGTTAGATTTGGTTATGTTTTGTTAAGGACGGCCGAGCGGTTTTAGTCTGGTTAATCGTACAGGCGGGTTGGATATTAAATAGGCCTACTATTGTGTCTTGTCCTGAAATTCTGTTCACAGAAGGTGTAAGTACTAGTCGCCAAGGCAATTCTGCCGTTGGCGCTGCAGGAGTGGTGATGGCGCTGCACAAGTGGCGTTGCCGCCGCACCACTGTGGCTTTGCCGCCGCACCACTGTGGCTTTGCCGCCGCACCACTGTGGCTTTGCCGCCGCACCACTGTGGCTTTGCCGCCGCACCACTGTGGCTTTGCCGCCGCACCACTGTGGCTTTGCCGCCGCACCACTGTGGCTATGGCGCCGCACCACTGTGGCTTTGCCGCCGCACCACTGTGGCTATGCCGCCGCACCATGTGGCTTTGCCGCCGCACCACTGTGGCTTTGCCGCCGCACCACTGTGGCGTTGCCGCCACACGACGGTGGCACCGGGCCGCCACACGACGGTGGCGACAGGGCCGTCACACGATGGTGGCACTAGGCCGCCACACCACGGTGGCGACAGGGCCGTCACACCACGGTGACGACGGGACCGCCACACCACGGTGGCGACGGGCCGCCACACCACGGTGACGACGGACCTGCCACACTACGGTGGCGTGGAGCCGCCACACGACGGTGGCGCTGGGCCGCCACACGCGACGGTGGCGCTGGGCCGCCACACGCGACGGTGGCGCTGGGCCGCCACACGCGACGGTGGCGCGGAGCCGCCACACGCGACGGTGGCGCGGAGCCGCCACACGCGACGGTGGCGCGGAGCCGCCACACGCGACGGTGGCGCGGAGCCGCCACACGCGACGGTGGCGCGGAGCCGCCACACGCGACGGTGGCGCGGAGCCGCCACACGCGACGGTGGCGCGGAGCCGCCACACGCGACGGTGGCGCGGAGCCGCCACACGCGACGGTGGCGCGGAGCCGCCACACGCGACGGTGGCGCGGAGCCGCCACACGCGACGGTGGCGCGGAGCCGCCACACGCGACGGTGGCGCGGAGCCGCCACACGCGACGGTGGCGCGGAGCCGCCACACGCGACGGTGGCGCTGAGCCGCCACACGCGACGGTGGCGCTGAGCCGCCACACGCGACGGTGGCGCTGGGCCGCCACACGCGACGGTGGCGCTGGGCCGCCACACGCGACGGTGGCGCTGGGCCGCCACACGCGACGGTGGCGCTGGGCCGCCACACGCGACGGTGGCGCGGAGCCGCTGGTGCAACGCACCGGCGCGGCGTTGGTCGCTACCGCTGACAACGCTGCACATTGGCGTTTGTCTCGTGGCCGTGATGGCCAGACACTGAAGTAAGAAAAGCAGCTGCAGAGATGACCGTGTGGTAATGACAGGCCACACTGGCGTAAGTTGCACACCTTTATTTGGTAAAGGCAGACAAGTACGTAGAGGGTAATGTTCTTTTGAACCTTTTATTGGTCAGTAGTAGACTATGGGACCGATACGCTATTAATGTACAAGTAGTGTGGAATTTATGATCGATGAGGTGAGCAGAACAACAAATGCCCTCCGATGTGTTACTTGATGTGTTTGTAGCATACCGTTGTGGAGGACTGGATCTTTATTTAACAAACCCCAATGGTATTGTGGTCGCTAAGTCTTGGGTTTGATTCCCATATCTGGCAGTCTATGGTATTGTGATCGCTATGGTATTGTGATCGCTAGATCTTGGGCTCGATTCCCAGGTCTGGTAGGTAATGATTTTGCTGTCGCTAAGTCTTGGGTTCGATTCCTGGGTCTGATAGTGCTGTTGTACTTTACTGTTTGTAAATTCTTACTAACAGGCTAAATGCGATATACGTAGATGTCAAGACATCTTTGCCTTGTTTGGTGTGTCACTGATATTTTCTGTTGGGGCTGCGCCGTTAAGGTGCTGTGGACCCTAAATCCAAACGAAAAGTGCTTGCGTTCTATTGTTCTGTTCGCAGAGAAAAATACAGGCACGTGGGTGCTAGCTGTGGCGTGCTGAGGCCTGGCTTGGGAGGCGTGCGCTGCAGATGATGGCGTTTGACGTCGTATCCTGCGAGGTGCAAGGTGTCCCGAAACGTGCCGTGGAAGACGTCGGCATCTGTCGCCAAGGCGTCGTGTGCATCGGGATCTTAAGTATTTTGCTTAAGTATTTTCTGTAAACAGTCGTTGGGAGAAGCCCAAGTAAAGCCATTCACGTGGTTTTGTGGTGACCACGATGTGTTTTTATTCACCGTTTTTGGAAAAGACTCATGTAAAGCCATGTGCACGTGGTATTGAGGTGACCTTGACGTGTGAGGGTGACGGGTTGCGTCAGCGAGGCCCACGCTGACTAGAGACCTGTATAAAGCCTAAACGTTTCCCGTTGGTTTCGGGGTGACCTGTTAGAGACCGATGTAAAGCCTGGTTGCGCACAAGGTATCGGTTGCGCAGAAAGAAACCTGAGTAAAGCCTAAAGCTGTGAATGACTGTGTACGTTTTCTATATTTTCTGTGTACTCTTGTGCTGTGTGTAAGCATGTACCTTTCATAGGTTTCGGAGTAACCTGTTAAAGACCGGTGTAAAGCCTGGTTACGCACAAGGTATCGGTTGCGCAGAAGAGACCTGATTAAAGCATAGGCTTTAATCAGGTCTCTTCTACACAGTCATAGGACTGTGTATGCTTTCTCACTGCTCTGTTATGACTGATTTAAAATTTACACAGATTTCTATGACTTCTGTGTGCGTGGTTTGTGAGCGCTGTGCTCGCGGTTTATTCTGCTTTTTTCTTAGCCACGCATACCTGAGATTGACTGACGCGCAGACTGCAGTCAGAAGAGCAGACACGCTGTGAGGCATGGGGCGTGCCCTGGTCACCAACGAACTTCTGCGTGGCGGAAGCAGCACTGGGTATGACTACCGGAGACCGTGCAGTGATTGCAGTCAAAGAATCACAAGGATATGAGTAACAAAACCAACTTTTTATTATTATTTTTACTTCATACATTTGTTTTGATTTTCTCAAAACTTATTTTTGAGAAGGGCTAAAAGGGCAATGGCTACATTGCAAAGCAAGCTAACCATTAATGCGAGATTCCCTTATAGTTTACCGATGTAATGGAAGACGACCCTTATAACTAGACGTTAATGCGAGCTAATTTCGTAAGCGAGACGAGCCTTGTGGACTGTCAATGCAGAATAGTGGTAGCATACGTCTTGCGTTGAACTGCAGCAAGGTAGACCATTTCATGTTCAATGCAGAATAGTGGTAGCGTACGTCTTGCGTTGAACTGCAGCAAGGTAGACCATTTCATGTTCAATGCAGAAGAGTGGTAGCGTACGTCTTGTGTTGAACTGCAGCGAGGTAGACCTTAAAATGTTTGTTATGTGCATACTTTGTTTGGGTATTGTGTCTTGTGCAGGACAAGTCAACGCAACTGGGCTCTGCTCGTCGCAGTCTAGACTCTGGGATTTACTGTGGATGGTGGAGTCGGCTACTTCGGGTGGTCCTGTGAACGATGGATGGTGGAGTTTGCGTCTTCGTGTTCTCGGAGAACAGTCGTCAAAGTTTAACGAGCCCGGGGACGGTCTCATGTCAGGAGAGGCCGTGTTAGATATTCCGAAACCCTCAGAAAATAAAAATTGTAAGGTAGGATGGTGGAATGACCGAACGCACCGAACGCGTATATAAGGCACTGCTCTAGCGGTGCAGGGACATTCATTTATTTGATCTCGTGCTGAAAAGTTGTTCCAGTAGTCGTATAGTGCGGTCACTCTGTCATTCTGTCACTCTGTTATTCTGTCACTAGTATTTGTTTTATTGCGGTCGTATTGTTTATAATTGTTATGTCGGTGTATTTCTTGACGGGTAACTATAAAATCAAAGGAGTTGTTGGGGTGGTGTATTGGGGATGGAGGAGACCACTTGGGGTAGTCCCCACATTTTTATAATTACCTGTCAATATGTAAATTCTGTGCTAGTGCCATTAAACAACATCTGGTATGTTATTTTCGTATTTTTATTTTTATTTCTACTTAGGGTTTTCTAACAATAGAATAATTCGCAATGTCGATCATCCGAATTTAAAGTACTTTCCAGAGAGGGCTGACCTTCTTCAACTGCCCAAAATTTTAATAAATTTTCATTTAATTTGTCATTTAATAAAGGACCGAAGGACCAGGATACACCATCAGGCTTAAATGTATTAATCTCGCCCATTACTATGTATCCGAGAGTAGTTTCTATAAGATGCGGAACTGTGAGTTCGCGATTAGATAATTGTGATGCGTTAATGCTCGGTATTATCTTGTTACCTAACAACAAATGAGGGAAAATAGGTGATCCTAAAATCGCGTCAACGACGCCTGGCGATGACCAGGACGGATCTGCTAGAATGACGTCGCTAACATGTTCCAACATGGCTGAATCCACAACGTGAGTAGTTAATTCTTGCGTTATGTTATCAACGACTAACATTGTAATGTTATATCGAGCATTAGAAACTCTTGATTTAATGGTAACAGACACGTATCCTTTTATTGGAGTCGCAATAGACCCGAGCGTATTAATAGTAGAATTATGCAGCGGAAGAATATTTAATTTTAATCGTTTACAGCAATCGGAAGTTATGATATTATTTTGGGATGCGGAATCGATTAAGCAACGCATTGATAAATGTTTATTATTAATAGGTACATGCACCAAAGCAGTAGGCAATATCGATATCAAATTAGTACGCAATGCGATATTTAATGGAGTGCCATCGGTGTGAAAAGTGACGCTTTGAGTACGCGGTTCAACATTATAAGGCTTAGCAGTATTACTACTAGCGCCATCTATCGAGCTATAAATAACGCGTTGAGATTGTGACTCAATATGAGATTGATTACCAATGCTACTAGTAGCGCCATCTATCGGCGGGTAACTTATCGTGGCTGAAGTATGAAGACATACAGCTGCTGACTGCTGCGGTAATATTGACGTTGTACCTCTGGTAGGTTGGTTTACCACACGTTGGTTTGATTGGTTGTTAATGTTTGGTTGATTATTATTTGACTGAAAACACAACAATGTATGATGTTTCTTAGAACACAGCTTGCAACGATTAGATGAGTTACAGTTAATAGTTGAGTGTTTTGTTCCTAAACAATTTATGCAAATTTGATATTTTTTCGCAAGTTCGAAGCGGGCCTTAACATCTAAATCTTGAAAAGTTTTACACTTAAATGGCTGATAATGATCAAAGCTTTGACAAATTGCGCATTTAATTGATGCGGGTTGACCATAGGTAATAGCGAAAGTATGTGTATTCTTAGTACCCAACATTGGTTTAGAAACGGAAGTGTGTATATTACGTTGCAATTTTGGTAAACCAATATCTCGTGAGTTACTGCGAACTTGTTGTGTTGACGTACGGTCAATTATTTTAATATGTTGTCGCGCAAACTCGATCAAATCGGTACACAACGGTATAGGTTTGTCACGCACCGATTGTTCAAACTGATTGATAAACTTCACGTCTAATTTCTTTAATGCTAAATTTAATAATATAAAATCCGTTAAATCCGATATCTGTAATTGTTTCATAGCGGCCATAGACGATGCAAATTTTTCTATAAAATTATTTAATTGAGTAGACGAATCTGGGTTGGTAACGTTAGCAATATTAACTACATTATTTAAATACATAGTACCTAATGCACGAACATCCTGGTACTTTTTTACCAAAGAGTCCCATATGGTTTTATAATTTTCCGAGTCGGGAACGACACCAGCAAAAACATTTAACGCTTTACCAGTTAAATGCGATACTAAGTATTGAATACGTTGTGCATCTGTCAAGCTTTTGTTATCATGAATATTGGTTTTGAAACAATGATAGAATACTGGCCAATTTTGAAAATCACCATCAAAAGTTTTTAAATTAATAGCGGGTAATTTACAAGTATTTTGTACATTTGTGTCACTATTACTTGGCACTGTAAGTTTCGTGCATTCTAATAAAGTCGAGCGCTTATGTTTAACAGCTGAATATAAATTCCCAAATGCTGTCAAATTTTCGTACGTGGGTGTAAACTTTGGATCATTTTCCATCATCAATAAATTGTATTGATCACAGAGACCATTAAAATCCGTATACATTTTTTCGCCGTTAGAAGACGAAGCTATAAACTCATGAACACTACGCGTATTCGTAGCTATTATCCTTTCTGCACTAATGAAACTAAAAATATGTTCCTTCTTTGCAATAATTAATTTAAGTTTAGCGCTAGCCATTTTTTAATTTTATTGATACAACGTAAGTACGTAAAAATTTAATATTCTTAACAATGTTGAACGTTTAATTATAGTATAAACGTCTTATAATAAAGTTTAAAGCCGAACGCGTACACAAACTTAATGGTAAGTAAGTATAGGTAATAGGTACCCAGTTATGTATAGTTGTGTAGGTATGCTACACGGCTTGCGTCGTGTCTGCTCAAACAAGCGTGGCTTGACCGTTGGCAGCCGTCGCGTCGCCAAGCGAACGAGTTAAGTACAATATGAAGGTAAGTATATAAAACTAAAACCCGATTCCAGCGCAACGCTATGTCTCCGTTCTGTTAAGTAGTATATAACTGATATGAGCCCAGCGAGAATGGACACCTTATTAATAAATATGCTTGCCAATTGCATAAATGTATGCAATTGGTATCGTAATGTAAACTATATTAACCAATATTAACCAATGATACGGTAAAATATCACTGATATTAACTAAATATGTGCGTTAACAATTATGAAAATGTAAGTAAATGCGTAGGACGTGTAAGTAATAACCAATTATGTAGCAGAATATTTTACGATGAAATATTAAATGCGCCGATATTATATTATAAGGCCTCCCCCTCATAAGGAAGGGGTTACCACAATCCCCACGCCTGGCAGGCGCAGTTCGCAGTACAGGTGTTATGTAATCCAATAGAAAGACGCTGCTGCCCGTCTTCTTGGTTTCCCTAAGTCGCCTTCTACGTACACCCAAATGGGAAGAGATGGGGAGGTGCTATTCTTACCCGGACACCCCACGGGGTTATGCGGGCTATGCGTATATAATTGTAAAAAATATGTAGGTATAAAAACCAAAATACGAAGCGTTATTTGGTAGTACGTAGTAGGTAGGTACCTATCACGATATAAGCCAATTTAAGTAGCGTGTAAGTATATTATATGTATATATATTGTGTAAATGCGTAGTAAGATATTATAATGTGTAAATGCGTGAGTAAATAGCGATAGCGAAAAGAATAAGAATAAGTTTATATGTATACAGGTATATAGGGATAGCGTAAAGTATTATATAAGTATATGAGACTGTATATAGGATCAGTGGTTCATTCGGCTCGAAATGGCCATAAAAAAGATGGAGGTGCGATGTGGGAAATGAGCGATTTAAAGAGAGGCAGGAGAAAGTCCACCGTCTGCCCGTGGCAAGTTCAAAACAAAACGGACACTGACCTTGCTGTTCTGGCGCCAAACTGCTGTCCTCCATGTAGCGGTGTCTTCGCGAACACACAATGAACAAAGAAAGTATATCAAGAAAAAGCGCGCGTTGAGCTCAGGGAACGACGGGTGCAACGTTAGTGACGCTAGCGAAATTCAAATACGTTCTGGTAAAACGATGCGTCCGCTGGTCTGCGCGGGGTGCGGGGAGGGTGCGCGCGCGCAGGAGCGCAGCCATTGGCCCATTTTGTCGTCCCTTGCTCGGGCATAGGCGTAAACAAGTGTCCATATTTCAAATTGAGAATTCCAACAAAGTAATTCTGAAAAAAAAATCATCAAATGGTGGGTGTTTGGTCGCACAGAGTAAATTTGTATCAATGATTTTGATGGTGAATGTGACAAACGGTTTCTATTTTACGATACTAGGAAAATATTTTGTACTTCGAGAACGAAGTACATGTCAGTATGGCCGTTAGCGTCGGTGGTATTTTATATAAATATGTATAGCAAATATTATTATAAAGTAATTTATTTGGTTCATTTATGTTTCGTCAGCGACAATTGAGGGTAGTAGATATTGATTATGCTTTGAAAATGTGTTGTATTAATTAAATATCTTGTTAGTTGGTGATATTTAACTATTGATTAACAGCTATAAAATTATTATGTAACGCCCTATGCAATTCGAATAATTTATTATTGATATTGTATAAAATATTGTATAAAACGAGTAATGAAACTGACAGTGTCACCCCCACTACTTCAGTGGCTTGGGATTGCTATAAATACGTTGTAACCGTTTAGAACGGACAGTATTGAAGAGTCTTGAACAGTCTTTAACAGTCTTCAGTCAGCGACGGATCTCTAGAAAGCTAAGTATATTTCGTATTGTTTAATTTACATGATTATGATGATATTGTGTTGTAGTGTTATTATGTTGTATTTATGATAAGTCATATAATATGATATATGACTTGGAGCTGGTGCTGGAAGTGGTTTTAGGGGCTGGTGGAGACCACTAGGGGAGTCCCATATATTTTTATATGGTTCTCACATCATTTACAGTATTATGAAAATAATTACTTTATGTTCTGAGATAGCAAATGTGTCATAATCGACATTGTTATTTAATAAATATTATATACTGATATTTGAGACTTTTGTGTTACGGTACCTACCTCCAAACCAGTAATAAATATCCGATAATTTGATAAATACTTATCATAAAGTATTACCTTACATTATTCAGAACTAAGGATATAAATTATCTAGACTATTACATAGTCGGCTATACATCCTGATATATTAATATACAGCTATATATCCATTAATTTAACACACGCTTAAAAATAAAAAGATGTAAGTCAAAATTCATGTTTTTGGAGATTCTCTAATAAAACGCGTCTTCATAGTGTAACGAATAGATAGAATTCGACAGCCGCACCATTTCGATACAAATGAACGAGATGCGGGTTCTTCTTTTTTCAATCAACAAGAACTGACGAGTCGATTCTTATAAAGTGGCGTGATTCAGAGTTGCATCGGCAGTGAGCGAAGTCTGTAGCGTTGTCGTTTGGTGTAACATAAAATAATTCAATTTTGAATTAAAGGGTAACTATGAAATTATACTCTAGTTTTATTATAAAATGCATGATTCTTGCGATATTTCTTTTTTCTAGAAAACGCATTCAATGGCAGTATGAAACATTCAGATTTAATTCTGTTTTGTTTTAAAATTGGAAAAAGTTTACAAAGCTAACGCCTAATACATCAGTTTTGTTATAAAATCACGGCGTAGTTATTGTAGTAATCGAGTAACAATCGCTTTATTGTAAAAAGTACCTCTAAATGTCAAAGATGATTTCGATTTGCTTCTTGTTTTTATTTAGAATGGCAGAAAATTGATACTAATCTTCAAGGTTAATTCTTTTTATTGGAAACGGCATGAGAATTAAGTCTGTTTGCATTGTGTGGTTTATAGGTTTAAAAAAGGCTTCTTCTTGGGAGATTGAGGAGAATCCAATTGAAAGTGTAATCGAAAATGCAGAATTACAGGGTATCGAAAGTAAAGGTTGTGATGAGGTAAGTAGACACCCACTTCCAGCATCAGTTAACCATTGTTGGTACCTACTGGGTCCAATTATTGTTTAGGTGGTTATCAAAATCAGATAGAATAAAGTTTCTCAAAATGTTTGCCTTGATGTACGTGTGTAACCAAATTCAAGATTTTAGTGATATAATTTATGACATTTTTATAAAAAATGGTAACAGTCAGAGAGATACCTTCTAAATATTGTATTATTATGATATTTTGTTATTTCAGAATACTAAAGTTGTGAAAATCAGGAAAATATAATCACCAGAGCCAAAAATGGTCACGAAAACAACTGAAAGTTGCTTTAAAAAATATATTAAAATTACTTAAATTTGGTATTGAATTATAGAAACTTGAATACAAAGGACTCAAATTTTTTGTTAGTAACTCTTTTAAATCTTAATTTTTATTAGCATCCTCTTTCATTTAGCTAAATAAGCTTTATTTAATGAAATTGCTGATATTTGATTCTTTTTTTTTCGTGTATTCCTAACATCAACTTGTTTGAAGATAGTGTCATTGTGCGAAGTCTTATAAAAGAAACTGATACCAAAATCACAATCCTCGCAAAAGAACAGCGCTTCCTGCCAAGGATGATTCATGAGGCAATTGAAATTAAAAAACACCACAAGCTTGGTATCCTGTAATAAATATAATCAAATCCAAAGCAGCACTCCACTGCAATCTCAAGATACTGTAAGCTCTTTCTTCGTAGATCGGACTAACAATAATAATTAGAAGACCTGAGGGTACCCTAAGACAACTATAACGTATGGACAGCTACCACCTAAGTCCGCCCGTGACCATGAATGCTGTAAAGTATTCGAAACGTCGGGTAATTAATATCAAAAATAAACCGCGATATAATCCTTAAAATTTGTTTCATTTCAACATGTAATATTCGCGTAAATATCCGATATCTGTTTAATGGTTCCGATTTGTTCCAATTTACAGTTTTTCCATCTCTATCAACATTAAAGTTATAACCCTGCTCCTCTTGAAGTGCTTTTAAGTCCATCATCATCATTATCACTAGTCGGAAGGCATTCACTGCTGAACATAGGCCTCCCCTTTCGAACGCCACAATGAACGACAATTGGCTATTTGCATCCACCGGTTACCTGCGACGCGCACAATGTCGTCTGCCCACCTAGTGGTGCCTCCCACTGCCTACGCTGCATCTTCCGGTTAGTGGTCGCCACTTGAGAACCTTTCTTCCCCAACAGTTATCGGTTCTCCGAGCAACGTGGCATTATAACCACGTCAACTTGCAGATTTTAAGAGCTATGTCAGTGACCTTGGTTCTTCGGCGAATCTCCTCATTACGGATTCGGACGCGCAAAGAAACTCCGAACATAGCTCTCTCCATAGCTAGTTGGGTGGAGACCACGTCTCAGTACCATATGTCATCCCTGGCAACACACACTGGGGACAAACCTTCATCTTTAGATAGTGCCGTATTTCGAAAGAGAAGATTTCGCGTAATTTCCCGAACGCTGCCCATCCGAGTTGGATTCTTCGAGCGACCGCTTTGTCGAACTTGGACCGACTTAACTGAATTGTTTGTCATATGTATACGTAGTGGTCAAAAACTTCGAGTGGACATTAGGCATGATCTTCGTCTTGTCCATGTCCATTTTAAGACCCACCTGTTGGGAAATGTTACCGAGGTCGCTGAGCATCGTATTGAGGTCCTCCAGCAACTCTGCCATAATTACTATATCATCGGCAAAAGAAAGGTGTATTTGCCATTGATGTTGATGCCGAATCCGTTCCAGTCCAAAAGCTTAAAAACGTCCTCAAAGGCGATTGTGAACAGTTTCGGAGAATAACGTCTCCCTGTCTCAAACCTCGATGCAATGCGATTGGTTTCGTGCTCTCGTCCTGTAGTCGGATCGACATGGTGGCGTTGCTGTACAAACACTTCGACGTATAGTCAACGTGGCACAGCTGGAGGGACTGCAATACTGCTCAGGTCTCGATTGAATCGAAGGCTTTCTCTTAGTCCACAAACGCTAGACATAATGGCTGATTATACTCCTCGGTCTTCTGTATAATCTGGCGGAGCGTATGTATGTAGTCTACATTGCTAAAGCCTTTTCGGAACCCGGCTGGTCCGGAAGGCTGGAAGTCTTCAAACCTGCGTTCGAGACGGTTCGTATAATAACTCTTGGAAATAGTGTGTATACATGGCTCAGGAGTGAGATAGGTCTATAATTCCTCAATAGGTGTTATTACCTTTCTTAAAGAAAAGCACCACCACACTCCTGTGCCATACATCTAGTGTAGTACCCTCGAGTAAGACGGAATTAAATAACTTCTGGAGGACTAAAAGTACCGGTTTTCCACCCGCTCTCAGAAGTTCTGATGTGATTCCGTCTTCACCCGGTGCCTTGTTGTTCTTATGCTGTTTGAGAGCCATTCTAATCTCGTACAGGCTGATGTCTGGATGTCCTCAGTGTAGTGTCGGATTTTAAGTCCATAAAAGTTTCAAATGTCAATTCAATTAATTGGAAATTTAGTTTTTTTGTTATTAGACTTATTTATAATTTTTGATATCTACTAATTATTTGCCCAATTAATTGTAACAGATATTGTGAGGTATTTTTTTAATTACTAAGACTGATTGTTAGTAATTACCTAAGTGTTTTATATTTATTTTGATTCAAAAACTATTTTTGTAGCCTTATAGAGAAATTAAAATGCCAATCTCTGCCGCCATCTATTCAAAATGATCTAGTTTCCTTTTAACAAAATATATAAATTTCA
The DNA here is from genome assembly GCA_911728495.1 of Furcula furcula. Lineage (NCBI taxonomy): Eukaryota > Metazoa > Arthropoda > Insecta > Lepidoptera > Notodontidae > Furcula > Furcula furcula. The sequence continues at coordinate 11,715,842 of OU452265.1, read as the reverse complement.
TTTTTACTTTTATTAAAAAGTGATACAATAGTACATACAATCTCTCCCCCACATTTTGAATAATTATAAAATGAAATATTATGGAATATTTCAAAACGATTCCTTCTGTTTTAAAACTAAAGTGATGTTTTTGGACTTGCAGCATAAAAAAAATATACATATGGTGAAATTTTTTTGAATAATGTGATTTAAGTTCGAACTTTTTTTTTCAACAACATTTTCCATGTTAGTTCAGCATCCGCGAAGAACGGCTGTGTTGTCCTTGCCCTAGTCCGAACTCGGGTTAAGGGCCGACGCAGCAAAAACACTGTCGCGAGTAATCGTCACCGGTAACCGCGATGACCCAGATATCGTCATGTGTTGTGAATCAAAACAATATGTGTGAACATTCACCAGGTCAGTGACCGACCAGCAGATTATTTTATTTCATATGACCTCTGACCCTGCCGTATTAACCCTATCACCCGCTGCTAGGCGACTCCCAGGTTAACACCAGGCCAGAAGCCGACCAGCTTATAAATACCTATATACAATATATTTTACATACCACTATCTGAGATCATGTCTATTACGTCAAGCAATTCAAACTCTTTAAAATTCCAACAAAGTTCACATACATAAATCTTTAAAAACCAACCCCGTTTGGTTATCCTGACAATATATTACAAATCACAAACTGAACATAATTGCTTACGGATGTACATTGGTCCATATTACTGATATTTTCACTTCGCCTCTCAATCTGCAACCATAGTCAGCGAACGAGCAGTCGCCTTTAGAAGATCAGCCTTTTCCCGTAATCCATACTGAGAACAAATCACACAGGTATTAGTAAAGATGTAGTGGACATGTGGAACTATCCCACTTCTGATGTTAAATTAATGGATATATAGCTGTATATTAATATATCAGGATGTATAGCCGACTATGTAATAGTCTAGATAATTTATATCCTTAGTTCTGAATAATGTAAGGTAATACTTTATGAAAAGTATTCTTTATCAAATTATCTGATATTTATTACTGGTTTGGAGCTAGGTACCGTAACACAAAAGTCTCAAATATCAGTATATAATATTTATTAAATAACAATGTCGATTATGACACATTTGCTATCTCAGAACATAAAATAATTATTTCATAATACTGTAAATGACGTGAGAACCATATAAAAATATATGGGACTCTCCTAGTGGTCTCCACCAGCCCCTACAACCACTTCCAGCACCAGCTCCAAGTCATATATCATATTATATGACTTATCATAAATACAACATAATAACACTACAACACAATATCATCATAATCATGTAAATTAAACAATACTAAATATACTTAGCTTTCTAGAGATCCGTCGCTGACTGAAGACTGTTACAGACTGTTCAAGACTCTTCAATACTGTCCGTTCTAAACGGTTACGACGTATTTATAGCAATCCCAAGCCACTGAAGTAGTGGGGGTGACACTGTCAGTTTCATTACTCCTTTTATACAATATGTTAGGGTTTGCAATTTTGTAGAGATTTATCGCAAATTATTTAATTCTTTATTTTCATTGTTTAATATTTTAGTATACTGGCAACTACTTTTAGAGTACTGACAGAAGTAGAAGCTATTCAATTGATTCGTAGCGCCCGCCAATCACGGGGCCGCATTAAAGAGAACTGATGCGGGCTGTGATTGGTCGTTGTGAGACGTTTGGGGGTTTTGTGATGGTAGGGATTTTTACCGATAAAACCATGGTTGGGAGCACAATGCGGGTATTCGAGTGTCAACCACGAGACTGTTAAGAGTTGGAAGTAACTGTGTATTGTGAATTTAATTTATCTAGTTTTTAGTTTGGAAACAGTGTGTTATAATAAAAGTGATTTATATTCTGTGATGATATCTTCTATTATTCTCCTCGGAGCAAGGTCGTCCTTATAGATCAGAAGTGGGATTCGCAACTAACTTCAACAAAACGTAAGTACACGCCCAAATCTACAATTTTTAGACAAGAAGTGTTTTGAATTAAGTAATCTTTGTCTTTTGAATTAGTTTGAATTGATATTTATCTCTATGCGTTGTAGTTTTTCTATATCGGCTTGCTGCTTAAAATTTAGTATCGTGCATTGTGATTTCTAAATGAAATGAAGGTACCCGCAATACCTGGAAAAATAAAAATGTTTAAATATTTTTAAAAGTACCTATCCCTATTTTTATGTACAACGCTAATTGAGCAAATCAAACTGTTCGTATATTATATTTTGTATTTTCTCTGTAAGTGATTATCTTGTAATCTACTTAGGAGTCTTAGGACGAAGGAGTAGGTACGAGGTTTATTATGAAGAATTGACACACAATCAACGTGATATTGTAGGGAAAACGTGCGGTAGACGCTCTCTGGCATCGCGATGCTCATATCCTGATAAACTCTTGCAATATCTTTGTGGCATTAAAGATCATCAGTCCTTTTTAAGATCGAATTGCTGACTGGTCCCCAGTATGAGTTCACCAGTATGAGTTCACCAGTATGAGTTCACCAGTATGAGTTCACCAGTATGCGTTCACCAGTATGCGTTCACCAGTATGAATTACTGGTGCTATCCTTTTTCTATTAAAAGGCATTGCAAAAAGCGACATGTATAGGTTTAATTAAGTCAGAATAGCCGAGCCGTTACTCAAAATTTATGAATGAAGTACGGAAAATAGGACTCTTCACGGCCTTTGTACCCTTTGGCAGTGACTCCACTGTAACGAATGGATATGTTGTACAAAAATTAGGACTTTGTCTAATCATCTCTCATCGGTTTTACAAAGGACAATGCCCATCTGTGCCCCATAAATGCCCAGATAAAGTAATTTATAAGATTGCTCTAATAAATAAAAACTAGAATTATGTTGTTAATTTTAAATCATATGAAGCACTAGATATAAAAAAAATAATAAGACGTTATTGTTAACATTGCAGTACTAGTGTATCTAACCAAATTGTTTTCACATACATATTGACATTATACAATGGAGACAGACTAGATAATTCTAAATAACTGACATGTGTATCTGATAACATACAGATAAGCTAAGTCAGATCAGTGTTCTTTTATATACTTATGTGATGATCATGAAGTTCCTAGTGAAAAACTAATAGCAATGCTGTCTGTGAACGATAAAATGTAAAAAAAAAACCAGTAGGAAGTTATCATGTTTAATGTCCAATATCTTTTGAACCGGTGCTATAAATAACATTAAATCTAGATATCATATAAATACTGTTAAAAAGTTATCTTATGACATAGAGTGCAATTTGGGCATTGCATTGCTGACTTTCAGCTCCATACTATGGGCCTCCTTTGATCTGGGTATGTTATCACCTCAACTATGCATAGACGTTACTGCCCAAGTTGTATCAGGGGGTGGTGAATGCATGTAAGACAAGCCAGTGTTGATGCGGCTTCAGCGGAAGCGCACGAACATTAATCGCTTATAAAAACTTGACTAAGTTGCAATTTCTTGATGTAGGTAATAAATTCTCCTTAACCTGAGTTTGACAAATGAGTGAATGTTCCCTTACAGCTTGATCAGTCGATGTCTTTGGGTTTTACGGTGCAGCCACGGTATTGGCTGATTTATCTACCATTTAGTAGCAGTATTGAAAAAAAACGCATTGCACCCGAATAGTACACATGAAAGAGAGTAGAAACAGTAATACCATGTCTAAAGTACTCCTATCAAGCTAAGTGCGGACGTGTTGATGTTGTGATAGTACCATCATCAGCCATTTGTCGGATCTTGATAGATTTTGTATTTTGTCGTGAGAATAGTGCAATTTTCGGACAAGGCCATAACGGGACCACCGTCAAATGTAGTCACAATCACAGCATTATAATAATCAGGCTCGTTGAAAAAAAAATGTGTCTGAAAATTAGCAACGTCTATTAGAAAATGTTGTATCCCGGAATAGTTAGCCCGTCTCAAACTAGTCTTAGTTTGCTTGTTCGTAAAAGGGATGGTTCATTTAGAATGTGCATTGATTAACGGCTGTTAACTTGAAATTATCTTATTCCTGTCATTGAAGACTAGATACCTCTACTTGCTGAACAGGCCTGTCATCGGTATTACCCGTAGTGCTGTTCTCTAAGCAGCAAGGGCTCGAGCTCGATGCTACGACAGTGGCTTGTCACGTTTTCGTGTTCAATAAATTTGCTTAAGCAGCACTACCGTCACGAGGGTTATGGTTTTCAGTGAAACTACTTAAGGTCTAATAGTTTAACGGTCAGCTCTACGTTGAGCAGAAATTCGATAGTGAGTACGGATCCCAGCAGCGTTAGGCTCTACGTCTAATTCGGTGCTGGCTCTACGTCTAGCATGCACTGCTACAATAAGTTGCGATGATAGCTGGGTTCCAATTTCTGAGCAGAGCAAGCATATCGTCGCTTACTATACTACATCACAGACTTTAGCAGAAGCGAAGAACCTCTACTCAGTTATAAAGTTTAGCTGTTATTTTCCTTCTACGAAAGTTTAGGGTTATCTGCTAGGTACGGTATTTTAATAATTACCGGTCAGTGAACTGCATTCCACATTTCTGTACCGGGGTTAATTCTGAGAATCTCTATTGGGTGGCTGTATGTGTAAACTTTGCAAGAGTTCGATTGTTCTGTAACATAGGACTGGTTCAAAAGTGGGTCATGTCGCCAAACAAGCTACCGCGAAGTCCCGTAGCCGTCAATGACCAATTTCTGAGTGTAATAACAATATTTAATGACTACTGGTTGCACTGTCTAACTGGGAGACAAATCTGTACGATCAAAAGTATTAACAGCGATTGTGATGAAAAGTGCCTAAATTACATAAATAATTACGTTTTAAAAGACTGTCAAGTATTAAGTTATTTACATGGTAATAAAAGCAGTATTCGATGGGTAGTTCCGAGGGGTGACAATTGTGTCGTATGAACCACGGCGACATTGAACATTTCAGTGTCAAAAGAAGACCTTAGAACAGACAATTCTGGTTCGTCAGTCAGAAAACAATGTTAAAATTAATATATTCATATCGTTTATTGCATTCCATAATATTTACAAGGTGGTTATTTATTAAATTGGTAGCTTAAAGCTAAGTATAATTATGAACCGTGTAGGGCTACAAAAAAAGTAAATAAAATTAAAATTATGGTACAATATCGTTGGTATATATATGTATAAACGTTTGCATAGAAGTCTCTTATTAAAAAAAAAAAACAATTTAAAAGCGAATGAGGGATTACTCCACAATGTCGCAAAAACAAAAATAGTGGTGCCGTTTCATGATTTGTATGTTGACCACCTTAGGCCCTTCGTAAGATCTAAGTAAGGTTATACGCACCTACTTGTAGTTGTGGGTGTGTTTACTTGATTGATTATACCTGTCAAGAAAACAAACAATCTGTGTTCGTTTTTGAAGATTATAATTTACACAATTAGGGTAGATCAGGGGATCGCTTGGCAAGCGATCACTGTAGTTATTCTGCATCACATGCTTTCACAAGATTTGCTTTTGAAAAGGTTTTAAACACTGTTTAGTCGGTGTTGATGGTTGTTGATTCAATCGTACTATCCTTGAATCGCTAAACGCACTAACATGATGAGAAAGATTGAGATAGGCTTTTGGGGAGGGTTCGCTGGATACTTAACAACGTTAAAATAAAACATAGGTGTATTCAGAGGTGTTATTTGGTGGCAGCATGAATGGGGTCAAAGCTCATTCTTAACGTGATACTTGATAGTTGATTAAAAACTCCTTAATAGCGGTCTGTTATTCGCAGTGGGGTTCAAGATAGGTAAGATAAGACAGAAATATAAACCCTGCATTAACAGTGATGGGCAAAGCAAAAAGCTTATGTCCATGTTTATAGAACCCTATCAAGACATTAATGTTTTGCGGTTTAGCAGCACGCATGCAAAACAAAAGTATGAACTACAGGCCTTTGAGCCACATAAGTTCAATAGAAGTTCACGAAAATGAATCTAAAGCTAATGTAGTAGAATAGTAATGATGGTGATTAATTTGAATCCATAATTTTGTGTGTATAATTTGAGATGTTAAGAGTAATGTTGCTACAGAAGGTCTTTTGTATCTTTCCAGATAAATCGCAAGCAATCGATCGGTTTGTGCGCATCGACCCACTACGCCGTCGCAAGTAATCGATCGGCTTGTGCACGCCGTTGGTTTTAATCTGATTTCGAATTGGTAGTCAGGCGGTCATGCATGGTATCGAATCGATCGTGCCATGTTTTGATACGTTCGGTGCCACGACGGTGCATCTCCACAAGTAATCGATCGGCTTGTGTGAGCCACCACAATGCATCGACCCACTGTGCGGTATCAAGTAATCGATCGGCTTGTGCCGCCAGTTGGTGTTTCGAATTGGTAGTCGGCCGGTCATGCATGGTATCGAATCGATCGTGCCATGGTTTGATACGTTCGGTGCCACGATGGTGCGTCTCCACAAGTAATCGATCGGCTTGTGTGAGCCACCACGATGCATTGTGCCACTGTCCGGTATCAAGTAATCGATCGGCTTGTATATCCGCCAGTCGGTGTCTATATTATTTTGAAATGGTAGTTGGGCAGTCCTCATGGACTCGATTCGATCCGAATGCCATTAAGTAGTCTCACCTGCGCCGTGTGAAGCAATCGATCGGCTTGCGCTGGTGTGCCAGTCACCAGTCTTTCGTAGACCTGAGTAAGGCCATATATGTACATATTGATATTTCGATGTGGTTTCGATTCGTTGTCTAATAAATTAGAATAGAAATACAAGTGTACAGTTTTCCTAACGGCAATTATTGATATATGTACATATTGATATTTCGATGTGGTTTCGATTCGTTGTCTAATAAATTAGAATAGAATGGATAACTAGATGTTTACAATATTATACAAGTGTACAGTTTTCCTAACAGCAATTATATTGATGATACATTTGTTTTTAATAAAATAAAAGGAATGGAATTAATTATCTAATTAACTAACGAAGTTTATTGTAATGTAAAATATTTAAATGATGTAAATAAAATAAAAATAAAACAGGTTTTAAACTATAGTTTGTACAAATTGTTGATGTTTAATTGATTGTATTAGAATGTTTAATTGTTAATTCACGTAATGGTTATAGTATTTGGGGACTTTCGTGCTGCTGACCATGTACTCGATACCGATTGTTAGGGTTTCCACCTGGGTCGTGTGCGGGGACGCACACGTCGTCAAGATGGTCGATTGTTAGGGTTTGCAATTTTGTAGAGATTTATCGCAAATTATTTAATTCTTTATTTTCATTGTTTAATATTTTAGTATACTGGCAACTACTTTTAGAGTACTGACAGAAGTAGAAGCTATTCAATTGATTCGTAGCGCCGGCCAATCACGGGGCCGCATTAAAGAGAACTGATGCGGGCTGTGATTGGTCGTTGTGAGACGTTTGGGGGTTTTGTGATGGTAGGGATTTTTACCGATAAAACCATGGTTGGGAGCACAATGCGGGTATTCGAGTGTCAACGACTAGACTGTTAAGAGTTGGAAGTAACTGTGTATTGTGAATTTAATTTATCTAGTTTTTAGTTTGGAAACAGTGTGTTATAATAAAAGTGATTTATATTCTGTGATGATATCTTCTATTATTCTCCTCGGAGCAAGGTCGTCCTTATAAATATCAATAATAAATTATTCGAATTGCATAGGGCGTTACATAATAATTTTATAGCTGTTAATCAATAGTTAAATATCACCAACTAACAAGATATTTAATTAATACAACACATTTTCAAAGCATAATCAATATCTACTACCCTCAATTGTCGCTGACGAAACATAAATGAACCAAATAAATTACTTTATAATAATATTTGCTATACATATATATATAAAATACCACCGACGCTAACACGTGCGTATAGAAGTTTAGCACTTTTTTCGAATTGTCTTTGATTTAAGATTAACAATTACATATAATACTTTTCATTACTTTTACTGTCGAAATCATAAGTTTAAACTATAGAGATTTTGAGAATAATACTAATAATTCACTCTGAAATTTATTATAGTTGGAAAATGTTGTAGAAAAAAAAGTTCGAACTTAAATCACTTTATTCAAAAAAATCTCTATATATGTATATTTTTTA